>CM050165.1:46985965-47585965 GCA_027410445.1 Discoglossus pictus
TTGCATATACGGTTTCCCACAATTCCACTGTATCACTTGTATCACATGCTTCCTCGTTTAGAGGTTAGATTCTAAAAAAAACAACAACAAAAAAGCAGAATAATGGATTGAATGCTGTGTTATAGTATATGCAAGTTTAGCAATTCAGAATACTTAATTTCTAATTCTCAGTCTCCCTATGTTTAAAAGGTTTGCATGTAAGGGGATATATAAACTCCAGGGACTGACTTACAGCTTGTGCTTGCTTCGGCAGCACATATACTAAAATTGGAACGATACAGAGAAGATTAGCATGGCCCCTGCGCAAGGATGACACGCAAATTCGTGAAGCGTTCCATATTTTTTTTAATGTTTAATTATTTTTTATCACAACATATAGATTGAGAAGGAATAAAAACTAAAATAGAATAAAAAGCCATCACAGTAAGAAAACAAATCAAGGTGCAGCTACCCAATATTTCAATGCAGAGCAAGTTAACAAAATCAAGATTTTAACATATTTTGCATTTTTTACAAAAAGGAAAAACTTAGCAAGTGAATGTTTTTTTATAGTGGTACTGAACAGCCAGGCTTGAAGTCCTTATCTTTTGGTTTTCATGAGGGATAAGAAAAGAGCTGATGTGGACAGGGCTGATGTCCAGCCTAGACCATGTGCTGTGTATATGCAAGGACAAAATATAAAGATATACAGCTTGCTGCCTATTTACCTGAAACAGTAACACACTCTGAGGCATGGGAGGAAAGAGGGCCAGCTTTATAGCCCCTTGGAGAAAAAAATAATTCAACTATATAATCTGGCTTTCCTGCATGAGATTTATTCTTGTTTACAATTGTGGTGTTCCTTTAAGATGTGGAATTATATATAATTATCACATATAATAGTTGTCATCATGCTTGCACTGTGATTTGTCATCATGCTTGCACGGCTCGCAAAGGCAGCGATGCTGTCACACATGCAAGCCTCACAAAGCGAGGCGAAGCAGCCGCGCAGCACTTAGGCTGCAATGAGCGCAACCGGCGCCGTCACAGCGTACCCGGATCCTGTCAGTGGGGGGTCGCGATGAGCTCCAGAGGCGCTCATCGTGAGGCCCCCTGACCTTGCATCACTCCCCAGCACCTGGTTCCTGCCAGTAGGGGGTCGCAATGAGTGCCTGAGGCGCTCATCGCTAAGCCCCCCGGTGCTCGCATCACCAGATCCCATGTGTCTCCATGTGTTCCCTCTCACCTTACTATTAGCCGAGCAGCTCCTGCTGCTCTCTCCTCTCCGAAGCGCCGGCTTCTGGCTGTGTCCCAACCGGCATATGCTAATGACGTGACACACCTGTGCGGGAAAGAGACACAGGGGAGGTAGAAGGGGAAGAAACACAGGGGAGGGAGAGGGGGAACAGAGCTATGGGAAGGAGAGGACTACAAAGAGACACAGAGGAGGGAGGGGGGAAGGAGACAGAGGGGGGAGAGTCACAGGGTAGGGGAGGGGAAGAGACACAGCGGTGTGAGTGGGGTAAAAAGAGACAAAGGGGAGGCAGGTGGGGAAAGAGACACAGGGGAGAGGGGGAAAGAGAGCCAGGGGAGGGGGGAAGAAACACACACAGGAGAGGGACTCGCAATGAGCGCTGAAGGTGCTCCCATTGGGTGGCAAATAGCATTGCCAGCCTTAACATTTTAATCCCATTATTTTTGATGGGCAAGCAGCTAGTATATATATAATTCTGAAAACTACCGTAACCATCACATATCGCACTCTCCATTCATATGTATATAGAAAATCCACAGACAAATGTAGCTACCTTCACAGCTCCAGTTTCCATTCCTCCCACACTAAGCAAGCCATCATCCATTGCCAAGAGAGGAGATACCAACGCTAATGCTCATACCCAGAGTTGTTTCAAGCCCAGTGGCATTACACAGAAAATAGTTTTTGGCATAAAAACCTCACATCACTCCCCAGTACCTGGTTCCTGACAGTAGGGGGTCGCAATGAGTTCCTGAGGCTCTCATCGCGAAGCCCCCCGGGCTCGCATCACCCGATCCAATTTGTCTCCATGTATTCCCTCTCACCTTACTATCAGGCGAGCAGCTCCTGCTGCTCGCTCCTCCCTGAGGCGCCGGCTTTTGGCTGGGTCCCAACCGGCATATGCTAATGATGTGACACGCATGTGGTTGAAAGAGACACAGGGGAGGGAGAGGGGAGGAATAGACACAGGGGAGGAAGAGGGGGGAAGAGACACAGTGGAGAGAGAGGGGGGAAAGAGAGTTATGGGAGGGAAGGGGCTGAAAAGAGACACAGAGGAGGGAGGGGGAAGGAGACAGTGGGGGAAGAGTCACAGGGGAAGGGAGGGGGGGTTAAAGACACAGGGGTGGGAGTGGGTAAAAAGAGACAAAGGGGAGGGTGGTGGGGAAAGAGACACGGGAGAGGGGGAAAGCGAGCAGGAGGAGGGGCGAAGAGACACAGGAGAGCAAAAGGAGGGAAGAGACACAGGGGAGGGGGAAAAAGACACAGGGGAGGGAGAGGGGGGAAGTGACACAGGGGAGGGGGTAAGAGACACAGGAGAGGGAGAGGGGGAAAGACACAGGGGAGGGACAGGGGGCAAGAGACACAGGGGAGGGGGGAACAGACACGCCAGGGAGAGGGGGGGGGAGACACAGGGGAGGATGAGCGCCGAAGGTGCTCACATTGGGTGGCAAACAGCATTGACAGCCTTAACATTTTATTCCTGGCATTTTTGACGGGCAAGTAGCATATTTGATGGGCAAGTCGTATATATATAATTCTGAACACTACCATAACCATCAGGCACTCTCCACTCATTTGTATATAGAAAATCCACAGACAGATGTAGCTACCTTCCCAGCTCCAGTTTCCATTCCTCCCATACTAAGCAAGCCATCATCCATTGCCAAGCCAGGAGATACCACCGCTAATGCTCAAACACAGAGGGGTTTCAAGCCCAGTGGCATTACAGAGAAAATAGTCTTTGCCATTAAAACAGCCCAGGAAACCTATTACAGTAAGAAACTACTTCACGTACACCTCTACTGACCATATACCATCTGGCTCTAGAAGAAATGTAAAAAATAATAAAGGATTTACAACCATTACTAAGATAGGACGCAAAATTAAATATGTTCACCAAGCCTCTTATCCTTGCATTTAAAAATATAGCAAAAGAAAAAACTGTAACAAAAATAAAAAGCAAAACAACATAACTGAAGGAGAAAGAAAATAATTGCTGTTGGAAAGTACCTAAAAGACAGGAATAGATGAGACCTATAGAAGAAATAATTGTACCTCAATGACATGATAAAAAAGCAAATATAGGGTTTGGGGCTGCAACATATCTTTGGATGGGAAAAAAACAACAGGATGTTTGTTCTCTTTGTAGGGCATATCGTTATGAGACTCAGTGGCAACTTATTCCCCGTTAACGTATTTTATTTTAGAATTTAATTGGATGGGATTTTAATTATTTTCTACAATAGGTATTGAACCAATTACAGGTGTTTCTGTTAAAGAAGGGGTTAAAAGCAAACTGTGATGTCAGCGTAGTCAGCAGATCAGGTTATAAGAAATAAAAATACATTACTTAAGAAGGAGCTGACTCACAATCACTTGATTAGCTGTGGGCTACAGAGAATTTCACCTTTAAATCAGTAGTTAAAGTTCTTATTTAAAAGCGATTCAGAGCCTTATGAGTAATACACATCTTTATTTCAGGAAGACGTCCTCATATTACAGAGAGATCTTGCTCACAGTTGTTTACTGATTAGCCAAGTGGTTTTTAGACTGTGGCCTCCCGATGAATCATGGCGGTCAGTTAAACCCTTGACATTTGGTGGGAGCATATTTTTACTGCTGCTTTTCTATTATTATAACTGGTCAGTGCATAAAATTGGATTACTAAACAGACTAGTATATACCAAATAATAGTATATCACAGACATTTGTACTGCAGGTTATATGGTTCTCTTTAAATGACTAACATAATTCACCATATGTCTCAAAAACCACAACATCTTATCTGCATGTATGCATCAGATTTAATTGATATATATATATATATATATATATATATATGAAAAGAAATCTGATTGGCTGGCAGCGCACATAGGAAATTAAAAGAATTTGGGGGTGATGCTTGAAGATGACAGACTAACAGCCTGTTGGCTTCATCAAAGTAAGTCAATGTTTAAAGAACATGACAAATGTATTTCAAGAAAAATATTAAGCCATATTGTCATTTAATATATCCTTGACCAACTGTAAGTTTGAGAGTTTTCAATCTTTTTAGGTGCTTTAGGGAAAGCCACTATGTACAGTATATTTGATCTTAAGCTCAATAACAGGGCTCTCCATTATTTTGCAATGTGTTCAAATAGTTTTTGCCCTTTTCTTACCCCTGTATATCGCTACGGCATATGTTGGCATGTTACAAATATGGGCTAATAATAATAATAGTATATGCAGCAGTTTTTTCTCTTTGAAACAGCAATTCCTCGTCCAATATAAGCTACACGTAAATTATATCTAATTTATCTCATATGAATTATATTAAATACCTGAGGGCGAGATTGTTAGATATTATGGACAAATATTTAAGTGTACGTATGAATAATGTGCTGCACAATTACTTTACCAAAGGGTGCAGGTGATGTCGAGACCCTGGGTCACATTGACTCATGTAGTTTATATTTAAATTGCTTTATTATTTGTGTTAGTGTAAAACTAAATAAAACCATTTTGAAAAAGAAAAGACTGGATGGTACCAAATTATTTATTCTGAAAATAACTCAATGCTTAAATGATTTTCTCATCAACATTAAAAATATTTCAAATATTTACAACAACATAATCAAGCTTGAAACAGAATTTGCCAATGAGATAAAAATCATATGACTAATCCATGCTTTTTTATGATACTTAGCTTTATTATTTTATTATTTCAATATTTATTTTATATACTGTATATCTATCTATCTATATATATATATATATATATATATATATATATATATATAAATATATATATATATATACACACATTTATATACACACACATAAATCACATATAAAGTTCTCAGCAGCGCAGGCTTTCCAAAATCCGTTGGTAACGCAACAATAAAACTGCAAGCTCGCAAAGCGAGGGCCGCGGTTGCTGCCAGGCAACAAGTGCGGAAGGCTCTCCTTGCGCAGGTTGAGATGAGCGCCATAGACGCTCATCCCTACGACCCTGTATGACTTAGGCAGGGAGCGACGAAGGCGCTCAATGCGCTGGTGGAGATGAGCTCCATAGGCGCTCATCCCTACGACTTTGGGGAGCTACAGTTCATTGAGGGAACCATGAATGCCAACATGTACTGTGACATACTGAAGCAGAGCATGATGCCCTCCCTTCGGAGACTGGGCCGCAGGGCAGTATTCCAACATGATAACGACCCCAAACACACCTCCAAGATGACCACTGCCTTTTAAGAAGTTAAAGGTAAAGGTGATGGACTGGCCAAGCATGTCACCAGACCTAAACCCTATTGAGCATCTGTGGGGCATCCTCAAATGGAAGGTGGGGGGAATGCAAGGTCTCTAACATCCACCAGCTCTGTAATGTAATAATGGAGGAGTGGAAGAGGACTCCAGTGGCAACCTGTGAGGGTCTGGTGATCTCCATGCCCATGAGGGTTAAGGCAGTGCTGGAAAATAATGTTGGCCACACAAAATATTGACACTTTGGGCCCTATTTGGGCATTTCCACTTAGGGGTGAACTCACTTTTGTTGCCAACGGTTTAGACATTAATGGCTGTGTGTTGAGGGGTGTACTCACTTTTGTGAGATACTGTATATATATTATATATATATATATATATATATATATATATATATATATATATGTATATATATATATTCAGTATAGTACTTTTAAAGAATTCTAGCATTTCACACAATATCAAGAGGGGTCTTCATGTATTTATTTCAGGTGTATGTTTCTACCTAGGTCCACGAGGCCCAGGCCTAAGACAGCCCATTCTCAAGGGACAGCTGGCTGTCTTACAATGCCATTGCAGTACATTGAAATATGTTTGTACATGCACAGGAATGTCTTTATGTAGTGATCAATCTGTCTGTAAGTGTGCTCAACACTTTCGGACATCACATATTATAATTGTCAAACTGCGACTTGTTGTTACACAAGCGAGCCTTGCGAAGTGAGCCATTGAGGCATTGAAGACTTTCAAGTTTGGAGGACTTAGACAATGAGTGCCAAAGGCGCTCATTGTCTGTGAGCCTTGCGAAGCTAGGTGAGCAGTTGAGGCGAACAGTTGAGGCACTGAAGCATGCAGGACTTAGGCTGAAATAAGCGTTGAAGGGGGTGAGCAGTTGAGGCACGCTGGACTTAGGCTGCAAGCAGTTAAGGAACGCAGGACTTACTTAAGCTTCAAGCAGTTGAGGAACCCGGGACTTAGAAAAAAAATTCTGAGCTCGGAATTTCGGGGGGCAAAAAAAAAATCCAACCTCGGAAAAAGACGAATGTAACGGCCGAACCTTGAAAGTCGAAAAATACGAAAAACAAGAAAAATAATAAATTAAAACACACTCACACACAGCACAGGGGGAGAGCCAGGAAGAGTGGTAGTGAGGTTGCAAGCAAATTTGACCCAAAATTGTCATGTTTCGTCACTCGAAAACCGGCTAAGCAAGAAAAAAAATGGTGGACGAAAATCACAAAAAAGTCTGAAACTGGATGAACACGAGGCTGAGCAAAGCCAGGCACGCGGGACTTAGAAAATACACGACGGCAAAGACCCTAACACTTACACAAACAATGCCAGTCAGCGCGCGCCATACAAACATTCAGCAGACACATAGAGGAGAAACACACAGAGAAGGGACAGGGGGGGGGATGCTGGAAAGAGACACATGGCATTCCCAAGCACAAAACTTGCAGGTTAATGAAACCTGCAATGAGCAGCACGTACAGTAGGCGGGAGGAAAGGTTACCAATGAGCGCCGAAGGCGCTCATCATGGGGCTCACGATGAGCATCGAAAGTGCTTAGCGAAGCAAAAGCCTCACATTGTGTGGCAAACAGCATTGCCTGGCTTACACTTTTATGCACGTCATTTTTTGACGGGCAATTCGCTCGTACAATATATATCCATTAACACACAGAAACGTAAATTGAAATGTAGAAAGGGGTAAGGAGGAACTGCAAGTAGGGTGTGGGGGGCACAAATCTGAATGGCTGAGGGCAGCATACAACCTAAATACTCCCATGATACATTAAACTGCATGCACATTTTCATATTAACTGTAACGTATTGAATAGCCCCTTTCTGGATTGCTACCTTGTCGTTGTGAAGGGATATGTGTATTTCAGCAAAGCTGTGACCTATACAATGTAGAGTCACCCAACATGAGATCACAATCCACTGGAGAAGGAACTGGCACCCACTCCGGTATCTTTGCCAAGAAAACCATATCGATAAGCCAAAAACCAAGCAAATGTGCCTGGGTGCTGTGGTCCAATATGGTCACCAAGATTTGGACATGACTAAAGGACTGAACGACGACAACAACAGTATGCAGTAAATATATCCTTCCAGGCCCATATGAACATTATAATCTTATGAATAACTGGTCTTGATAGTTGCCAAGATTTTTAGGAAGTAAATAATATAAATAAAGACTTTATTTTGATATTGTATTTTGAGGAACAATTGCCTTACTGGAGCTACTCTCTTATCAGGCGCCCTTCCAAACCAACTAGGATTTCTATTAGTTATCTCTTTACTATAACCTGCCCATTTTGGGTGACCCTACATGGTATAGCTCATAGCTTCATTGAAGTATACAAGCCCTTTCACCATGACAAGGTAGCGATCCAGAAGGAGTTTATTTTATTAAGAAGTGCTTAAAAGCACAGTTTTTTCTGCTTAAAAATTTACAACTGATTCCTAACTGGTTTCTCCCATTTGCAGCTCATGAACACAGTGTACTTCTAAGTACAGGAGTTTTAACTGCCCCATAGTAACCAATTGGTGGCAGCATTCTGCAACATGCTACTTGAGAGAGGTCACTGACAGGCTAATTTGAAACAATTCACAGTCTGTGTATTCATAAGCTAAAGTGGGTAAACTTATAAAAATGTTATAAGTTTAGGCAGAGAAAACAGAGTTTTAAAGCACTTCTTAATAAATAAAGTACATAAAAGTAAACAGATACACAGGTATATCCAAGTGAAATCCAGAAACCTTCCATGTCCCTGTAACTCAGTTGTTCAACACAGGTATATCCAAGTGAAATCCAGAAACCTTCCATGTCCCTGTAACTCAGTTGTTCAAGGAGCTGTTGTCATTGATTTATTTTATCATTGTGATATCAGATATGAATTATAAACAACTTTTATAGACAATAATGGTTAGCTTTTATTGTTATCCTGTAAACAATATCAGCCTTATTAAATTGCGATTCTGCCAATTGAATAGGGCTCTATTTAAGCACATAGCATGTATTTTTTACAGAAGTTTTTAGTTAGTGAACTTCTATCCAAAAGCAAGGTCTTCACTAACTAAAAACATCTGTAAAAAAAAATGCTCTGTGCATATATAGAGCCCTATTCAATTGGCCGAATCGCAATTTAATAAGGCTGTATATGTTTATCTCGCATCTATTATTTCATTTTTCTTATACGTCATTGCCATCTGTATTAAATAGTTTAAACATCTTATAGACTGCCAGGGCATTTTCGTTTGGAAAAAAACTTCCTGTTTGTAAAGATTGTAATCAACCACAATTTAATTTATTTTATGGTGAGCAAAAGAGTTAGAGACACGTTACATGTCCCTTCTCAGAGGACAGCCCAAACACTGTATTTTTTTCCCAAACTATAATTTTGTTGTCAGAACCTGAGATATGAGTTGTAAAAAGAAAAACGGAGCTGAAAACTGCTACAAACTGTGTTATTCCCTAACACACAAATACACATAATTGCTGTTTGTCATGCCCAGGACCTGACTGGACTGTTTTGGACCACAGCCTGGGCCTGAGCTGTCAAGAAGTTACCCTGTTTTACTGTTAATAGTTATGTATTTTGTATTACTTTTGGTTAACTCACTCAGCCCCATCTAAATAAACAAACACATGGGGTCTTGAGCAGATAAAAAGTCTGAGTGTTCACAGCAAATGGTGATAGGTAATCACCAGGATAAGCTCATCATATGTACAGGGTTTCCAAGTAAGCAGGGGCAGCCTATTATGTTAATTGGTCCATCTACCTAAGGATGGGGCTTACTATGATTGGCCAGCCTGTGTGCCAGAAAATGTAATATAATATGACAATTAATAAAGGTATGGCAGTTGTGACTGGACCTACATAAAACAAGGTGTAAGTGTCAGTCTGTGCATTAATCCTAATTCTAAAGGATTATATGGTGTTACTGATATCCTTGAAGCAAGCTCCTGGGCGTGGTATTGGTTTTTGGTCCATCTTCTGCTATCAGAGATGTAAATGGACCACACAATTCTGCTAGATAGGTTTGAACCAGGTTCTTACCATGTCCAATCGAAGTAGCAGATTGTGACACTGTATACATACAATCTCATCCAATGTGTGATTCAGTCCCAAAATTAATCTAAATGCCTTTACCTGATTAATTTGCTTCACATATTAAGTATTCACCACGATAATAGCTTTAAGTTCTACAATGCCAATTCTGAAGACACAAACACACAGAGTGTAAACACTGTATATTGTGATATTCTGAGCAGTAAATACGTTTATTAACTTACTTTTAGTCACGCAAATGTACAAACAAATAAATTATTTGTTTTACTGAAGACTAATAAACATCAGCAGCTGTTTAAGTCATGAGGCAGCTTTAGAAAAACATCTTATTTTCAGCAGACACTGCTACATCTCAGAGCTTCCATGTTGTCTCTATCCAGCACTGCTTGTTGGCTTGTAACCCAAGGAGTTGTGCGCTGCTACTTTTTTCTTTCTTTCTTTCTTTCTATTCAGTAGTGGGGGTAGAGGGAAGGGAGTTTGTGGTCTCATCTTCCTTCCTCCACATGCTTAAAGGCGATCAGTCAGTTGAAATGGCAAATCTTGTTTTCTCCCTTTAGTACCCCCATGCACTGAACAGGAGAAAATATGATTATTAATATTAGTGTTTGTTTCTAAAAATGAACAACAAGTATGTCAGCGTCTAGAGCAGTGTTGGGCAACTTGGTCCTACAAGGGCCGCCAACACATCTGTTTAAAGAAGTTGATCACATTCAGTCTTAACATTCACAATCTGCATACTGTACCAGATTATTCACATACACACAACCTACATTATAACACAAAGCTGCTTCCACTTGCATCAGTCTACTGCCTAGATCACCGCCATCTTGCATCTGTCATCCTCCCGTCTCATAACCCACTCTTACCTTCTAGATTGTAACCTCAACTAAGTTGCACCAAGCTGTCTATTGGCCCACTTTATTGCGTTGTATCTGTACTTGTACCCACTGTACTTTTATTTCTACTTTTTCCAGTATCTCTCTGCTTGAGCTTAGATGGATCAATCAAAATGAATGAAACGGAGTAAATCACATTGACCCAATCAGATAGACCAAGTTGCCCACCGCTGCCCTAGATACTAGTAGAATGGTTTAAAATCAATTTTTTCTGAAAACATGGCTCACATAGCCGCTAAGGCCAATGTTGTATGATACACACTTTACTGTAGTTGAGGCGCACACACCCTTTACTAAAGTAACATGGGTGCCTCCAGTTTCTATATTATCTTACTAAATATGCCCTTACACTCCAATTTTTCAAACACATACACACACACACATATATATATATATATATATATATATATATATATATATATATATATATATATATATATATATCTTCCTTTAGTAATAAATGCTTTGATTCTGGCCAATGTAAATTTCATTTTGTGTTGCATGTGTTAGGAGGAAAGAATAGCCCAATAACTTTTACATCCTGTCCAAATGGCTTTTATTAAAAATATATGAAAACATCAAGTAGAGTTTTACTGGGGAAAGGAACATGATTCATTGCAGTAATTTAAAATCCATTGTAGTCAATAAGTATGGAACTGATCGTGAAACTCTCTCCCACCTCATCAGTGCTCTGCTTTGTATATATTTTATTCTCTATTACACTAAAAGCTGGAGAGAGGTTTCCTCCTACACACTGGGATTTATAAAGACTATAATGGGCATAGAAAAAAAGAAAATAAACTTTCATTCCATAACCTAAAAGCTCATTTTATTTTTATATGCTCTACTTTCTTGCAGATTGTTTGGCTCAAATGGGCAGGAGTGAGTGAGAAAAATAAGGAAAGCTTCAGTGTCTGCAAATGGTTGGTACCCGGTTATATGGACAGTGTAAGTTCTTGTTTTCCTTCCTTTGGTAGATCCAGTGAACACACTGATGTCAACTCCATTAGTTACAAATCATCCGCCTTATTAAATTGCGATTCAGTAAATTTAAAAGGGCTTTATTTAAGAACACAGCATAATTTATTTACAGAAGTTTTTAGTTAGTGAAGACCTTGTTTTTGGATAGAAGTTTACTAACTAAAAACTTTTTAATAAGGCTGCATATTTTGAGAGATAAATCAGAATATTTGAAGACGGTTTATGAATCCAGCTTGCCTTGTTTTCATCACTTCTTGATAACTGGAGCATAAGGAATGAGTATTTTTTATCATCTATCAGTAGGGAGGGGTGAAGGAGAAAGGGGGTGGTGAATGTGATGCAGGTTTTAACTGGATCACATTGAATTTGACACTAACCTCCATTTGCTTGCATCAATAAATGGAAGCCCTGATCTCTAGAAATGTAAAGACTCCTCTCACATACATAAAATCAACCAAAATATCATGGATACCACTAGAGACCAACACATGCCTCAGCATGTATTATTTGGCTTGCAGATAAGCTTGATGGGGTTTTCCATGCCTAATTATACTATTGGATCCAAAGTTTGCAAACATATACATTATTTTTCATTGAAATGTGAATTAGTATTTCCATAGCCAATACCAAGCTCTATTCAAACATGTCTATAGGCAATGTCAGCTGGTGGCAGGACTGATTACAATAGTCATGTATCCAATGCTTATAATTTAAGTCATATCTGTTACATAGGAGGGAGGAACCTGTATCTACTTTACAAACTCATCCCATTTGCAGTCCATCATTTTTCAGGTGATGTTGCAATGTCCGATTTATAGAACTAGTGCTCATTGTTCTTGGGAGATAAAAGGACAACTGTAGGTTAGAGAAATCTTCAGGTGTTTGTGAAGTGTGTAACAAATTAACAACAATAGCAACTGTGAAAATAAATTATTTTAGGCAATATCTTTATTTTATTAGACACTGGTTGTGGCTGTAGGATACAATGCTTGTGTCTTCCGCTCTTCCTGCTAGCTTAGAGGCTGAGTGGGTGTGCTCTGCTAATCTGTATTATCTATTCAACAGTGGAAGATGGAGTGAGGGGGCTGATTGGTGGAGTCAGATAAGATTTCAGAATTGGACACCTTCCCTTCCGTCTCATAGGACAGATTTGATTACCATGCGCTAGAACTGCCCACATGCCTGAGAATAACATGGCTGCTTCCATGCACTAGTAGGAAGGGTTTCTCAGAAAATGCCACTGTGTCCATTGCTTACATAGCTACTCATGTTGCTAGTTTGTTGTATACTTTACAAACGTGAAGTTTTTATTAATCTACCATTGTGCTTTTCAAGGACACTTATTAAAAAATTCATGTTTTTGAAGTACGTAAAAAGCAAACAACATTAGCAACTGTGTAAGCCATAAAGATAAAACTGTTTTAGGAAAAATATCTTTCAAAGACTATGGGCCCTATGCTATTGCCCAAATTTTACACACTTAAAACTTCTCTTAATATTGCCACAGATTCTATTAGCTACTCACATTCTGATTTCAAGTTACCACTCACAATCACTACGGGCCAGCCAAAGATGCAAATACAGCTTAGAACTCCATTGGTTTTAGCACAGCTCAAATAATAAAAGCTGTAAATGATTAAAGTTACACAAAATCGTTATTCTATTAGACCCACAGCTCGCAAATAAAGTCTGACCCGCAACTGAAAAAAGTATCAAGTTTCTGTCAAAAATATTATGAGTACTAAATCGGACTCGCAAGGGCTTTTTAAAACACTTCTTAGAGCTGTAACAGCAATTAAACACACATTACTGTACTTTAAAAGCATGGAAAGACATTAGAATTAACTGCACAACAGTCTCAAACCCACAAATATGCAACTAAAAAATATTTTTTTTAAATGTTATTTCTGAGTAACATTGATCACGGGACTCAAACGGTTAATACAGATCATGAAACCCACATGGACTTGAACAGATGCTCTAATGCATTTTAAAGAGTGCTACATTGTAAGCCCCATCGGCAAAAATTAGCTTCCGATTGCAGACTACATGTAACTTCCATGCTTTACTGACATCATGATTTACTATTGGCTGTGTCTAGAAAGTATAATTATTATTATTATTATCTTTATTTATATCGTGCCAACATATTCCATAGCGCTGTACAGGGGTTTAGTACATGGCAAAAAAAAAAAAAAAAAAAAACTTAACACCTTATAAAGAATGGATGGACCTGTTTTTGAGCTTATAATCAAATGTACATAGTGCTTGTTTCCAAGGCACTGACACACGATTGGAAACTCGCAAATTTACAATCTAAGGGGTAAATTACGAGCTTGCATAAATATAGAATATGATCACGCCACCAACAGACACATTTTTGAGTTTGAGGCAATTGCGAGCAGCTAATAGAATATGGCACTATGTTTATAAGTAGAAATGTTCAAAGTTGTCTAAATTGAGAACATATTGATAGCTTGGAACCTGAGGGCATGTACTAATCTAACGAACAGTGGAGGTAAATTTGACACCTGCCCTCTCTCCCCACACATGTTGAAAAGCAGGGAGCTTACAACAATAACCACCCTGCTAGTTAAAAACCAACAATTCACTGCCTAAATTAAATATTTCAAAGACATATTTTTTATTATATATATATATATATATATATATATATATATATATATATATATATATATATATATATATAGAGAGAGAGAGAGAGAGAGAGAGAGAGAGAGAGAGAGAGAGAGAGAGAGAGAGAGAGAGAGAACCTTTTTAGCCTTTTCCAGGTCACTAATTATCAGACGGCCTGTGTCATATTGTAATGTTCCTATAGATTCCTTCCTGGCCTTCTTCCCATTAATATATTTAAAAAATATTTTAAGGTTAGTCTTACTCTCCTTTGCAACTAACTTTTCATTTTAGCCAGTCTAATAGCCCTTCTGCACGCCTATTCGATTTCCTTGTACTCCCGTAAAGCAGTCTCTGTCCCCTCTTGTTTGTATAATTTAAATGATGGTTCTGAAAAAAATCGGCCCTTTTAAAATTAAGAGTTTTTGTTCGCCCCTTACAGTTATGTTTTTTTAATTCAATCTCAGATGAGACTGTGTTGTGATCACTGTTTCCCAAAGGTTGCCCTATTTCAACATTTGATACCATATCAATATTATTTGTGATAACTAAATCCAACATAGCCTCACTTCTAGTAGGTTCTTGTATAACCTGGGCAGATAATGATCCCCGAGTGTACTCAAGAACCTGCTCCCCTTAGCTGACCTGCTAGTCTCATTTATCCAGTTAATTTCAGGGTAATTAAAATCTTCCATTATTAGAACTTGTCTATGCTTAGCTGCACTTCCAATCTGTAACAATAATTGTCTTTCCTCACTATCAGCTATATTTGGGGGTTTATATCATACTCCTACTAATATTCTTTTAGAATTTGCTGCTATGCTATTTAACTCTACCCACAAACATTCAACATTATCACTAGTTCCAGCATACAGGGAGTGCAGAATTATTAGGCAAATGAGTATTTTGACCACATCATCCTCTTTATGCATGTTGTCTTACTCCAAGCTGTATAGGCTCGAAAGCCTAATACCAATTAAGCATATTAGGTGATGTGCATCTCTGTAATGAGAAGGGGTGTGGTCTGATTACATCAACACCCTATATCAGGTGTGCATAATTATTAGGCAACTTCCTTTCCTTTGGAAAAATGGGTCAAAAGAAGGACTTGACAGGCTCAGAAAAGTCAAAAATAGTGAGAAATCTTGCAGAGGGATGCAGCACTCTTAAAATTGCAAAGCTTCTGAAGCGTGATCATCGAACAATCAAGCATTTCATTCAAAATAGTCAACAGGGTCGCAAGAAGCGTGTGGAAAAACCAAGGCGCAAAATAACTGCCCATGAACTGAGAAAAGTCAAGCGTGCAGCTGCCACGATGCCACTTGCCACCAGTTTGGCCATATTTCGGAGCTGCAACATCACTGGAGTGCCCAAAAGCACAAGGTGTGCAATACTCAGAGACATGCCAAGGTAAGAAAGGCTGAAAGACGACCACCACTGAACAAGACACACAAGCTGAAACGTCAAGACTGGGCCAAGAAATATCTCAAGACTGATTTTTCTAAGGTTTTATGGACTGATGAAATGAGAGTGAGTCTTGATGGATGGGCCCGTGGCTGGATTGGTAAAGGGCAGAGAGCTCCAGTCCGACTCAGACGCCAGCAAGGTGGAGGTGGAGTACTGGTTTGGGCTGGTATCATCAAAGATGAGCTTGTGGGGCCTTTTCGGGTTGAGGATGGAGTCAAGCTCAACTCCCAGTCCTACTGCCAGTTCCTGGAAGACACCTTCTTCAAGCAGTGGTACAGGAAGAAGTCTGCATCCTTCAATAAAAACATGATTTTCATGCAGGACAATGCTCCATCACACGCGTCCAAGTACTCCACAGCGTGGCTGGCAAGAAAGGGTATAAAAGAAGAAAATCTAATGACATGGCCTCCTTGTTCACCTGATCTGAACCCCATTGAGAACCTGTGGTCCATCATCAAATGTGAGATTTACAAGGAGGGAAAACAGTACACCTCTCTGAACAGTGTCTGGGAGGCTGTGGTTGCTGCTGCACGCAATGTTGATGGTGAACAGATCAAAACACTGACAGAATCCATGGATGGCAGGCTTTTGAGTGTCCTTGCAAAGAAAGGTGGCTATATTGGTCACTGATTTGTTTTTGTTTTGTTTTTGAATGTCAGAAATGTATATTTGTGAATGTTGAGATGTTATATTGGTTTCACTAGTAAAAATAAATAATTGAAATGGGTATATATTTGTTTTTTGTTAAGTTGCCTAATAATTATGCACAGTAATAGTCACCTGCACACACAGATATCCCCCTAAAATAGCTAAAACTAAAAACAAACTAAAAACTACTTCCAAAAATATTCAGCTTTGATATTAATGCGTTTTTTGGGTTCATTGAGAACATGGTTGTTGTTCAATAATAAAATTAATCCTCAAAAATACAACTTGCCTAATAATTCTGCACTCCCTGTAAATATCTTCTCGGACTATAGGCTTAGATTCAGGCTTAACATACAGACAAATTCCTCCTCCTCATTTACCATTGCCTCTATCTTTCCTAAATAGGTTATAACCATCCAGATTAACAGTCCAGTCATGAGATTCATCCCACCACGTTTCAGTAATGCCTATTAAATCCCATTTATCATTAACTGCTAATAATTCTAACTCTCCCATTTTTCCTGGCAAGCTTCTGGCATTAGCAAGCATACACCTTATGTTATGAGTCTGTAGTTCTGAAGTGCCTGCCACTGTACTTGAGTTAATTAGCAATACCTCCCTATTGACTGTACTAGCCCCCCCCCCCCCCCCCCATGACTATTTAATGCGTCCCTTACCCCCTCTACCCCATTACTTCTACTTTACATTGTAGGAGTGTCATTTTTTCAGTGCTGTTACTAAAGGATCTTCTCTGTATTCTAAAATATTACATGGCTTAGTATTTTCCAGTCATGAAGCAGAGCTTGACACCGCTTTTAGGCAAGAGAGTATTAGAGTAAATAAATCGCATATTCCAGGCCAGACTCCATGGCAACACATTGTCTGTATAATAAGACTAGAGTAAAATACACTATCTATACACTGTTAAGAAACTTTCAAGAGATGCCCTCCATTCCTTTGCATTGTGTTCAATTTGAATATGTTGGCATTTTACAAATAAATAATAATAATAATAATGCTATCAAACTTCCAATTCAAGATGAAGAATCAGCTTTAACTATTTGTGAAGTTAGGTTTGGCCAGTAAAGTTAGGAATGTAGGGTTAAACAAACAGTTGGGTTCTGATAGCAGAAAGCAGATTAACAAAACCAATTTGTCTTTCACATGGTCATAAAGATAATATCTTATTACACATCACAAATGATGTAAAACTTGTGCTGTAATCATTGACCATCAGGTACATGCATAAAAGCTGTTTAAATGTTTTAAGTTAATGAAGAATTGACTTTGTTATAAGCATATTTACTTATTGCAAGTATAGCCCTTGAAGCAGCATAAATGATGAAGATGGAGGCTTGGCCACAGTAATTGAGCTTCTTTATGTGGCCTGCCAAGGCAATTGTTGGGCTGAAACAAGCAGTCGTGTTATAGAGCAATATGAGCTTCAAAATAATACATTGCCATGGTATATTTTGTATCAGCTCTGATGTAAAAGTAATCTTCTATAGTTCTACAGGACTTTTAAAATGATGAATAAAGTGATATTTTATTATGTGAACCTATAAAACCTATAAAACCTATAAAAAAACACCTGAATCTGAGCACCAGAAACCCACATTGGATCTTCTAGAAATCATCCAGCAATGCAGGTAAATAGTCCAACGTCAAGATTTCTCTCAACATGACCAAGAGCATGTACAAAGTTCATCATACCCCAATGGCTTCAGTTGGTACAGTCTTATAAATACTGTAGTTTTAGAACAGATTCAAATACTCTGCACCTCCAATTCAGTAGCAATTTAGGACCACACTTTTCCTACAGAGCAAGCACATGTTAAATAAAATGTAATTAGTCAATTCAGTGTAAAGGTCTGGAGGCACAATGTGAAATATATGAACATAATTTTATTTATTGAAATCATGATAAAAATCCAGTCAACTTAATATGAATTACCATTTTCATGAACACATGGCAAGAAAAGAAATAACAGCACTGCTGCTTCAAATAATATCCCTGTTCATCTTTTCCTGTATTAAGGCCAGTGTCTGCATGCATTTGGACGTCCTTTCTTTGTGAATAAGCAATCTGGTGTACTCGGCTGTTTTCAGAAACTCTGGAGTGGGGGGTAAACCTTGGAGAAAATATTGTATACGGTCTGAGCGGGCAGAGGCTGCACTCAATACCTGCCCGACCTCTGAATGAGATGGGAGACTGGCGGGAGCGGCTGACATCAGCCCAGTGAGATGCTTCATGAGCAGGTGGACGTACACCAGCTTCTCTGCCCAAAAGTTGGCTTCTCCTTTCTCGAACAAATAGTCTTCTTCCACCTAGGAAGAAACAGAACGGTTTAGTTTCTCCAGTAGTAGAGTATTTAGGTTATCCTATCAGAACACATCTAGATCGTAAGCAATGTTGGAGTAGGGTTCACTGTTGACCTATTGTATTGTCTTGTGTTTCTATATATCTTATAATTTATTTTGCCTTTGTAATTTGTGCTTACTGTATCCACTCTGTTTTACAGTACCCTTGTATAGAGCATTGCAGAAAATGTTGGCGCATTATAAAGTGTAAAAACATAATAAAAAAATTAATCAGCATATAATTAGTATTTATAGCATCATCCAATGACAATCTATTGTCTTTTATTACCATGTTTTTGAATGAAGTAAAATTACTTTAGCAAACGCGCATAGTAACTTCATATGATATAATTTAACACTACCCTAGGTTTTCTTCAGCTCACACGTCTTGCCTGGTGATATCAAGCACATTTATTTTTACTTGTTTGTGTTACTTTAGTGTTAATATTCTTAATTTATTATAGAATATTTAAGACTACACTGGGTAACGCAGCATTTTGGGCTATCATGGTGGTACTCTAATTTATACTGATGAGCTTTCCTCTTATAAGCTTCTGTTCTGAGTTCTCCTGTCTATAAGATGCTATCTCTTAACTTTCATTTATTATACGGGCCTCTCAGGACAAACCAAGATGGCTGCTGTCAACGCCCATCCTAGGATCAATTTGTTAGAGATGCTAGGATTCAAACTCCTCAAGACAATGCAACAAAGAAGCACAAAGACACAAAGGCACTGATGTCCTCTTCCAAACATGATAGGCTTTAAAAATAATTTATAAGTATTAAAGAGACACTAAACACCAATAATTTTAAAGTTTTAACAATTTATCCACAATGATGTCATACTATATAGCGACTTGAGTCTCTTCCCAGGCAAGGGTCTGGGGGAGCAGTACAAATGGCCTACATGTAAATACAATTTGAAAGTAAGTTTATGTATATGTTTTCTTATATATTGATTTCAGATTAGGTAGTAATTACGCTTCAAGAGATTATATCAGCTTTGTTTCTCTTCCATTTTGTGTGTGTAATTAATGTCTCTGTACTTTAAAATTGCAGAAAGATGTAACCTCTAATTGGACCTGGACAGCAAGTAGGTGCTGTTTACATGGAAGATAAACAGGCAAATTCTGTGAACTCTTAGGAGCTCTTCACCTGTAGATCTCTATGGGGAAGCTTATACTTTATATAGAAAGCAAAGCACCTTTATGGCCTTTTTATATTATCAGTTATTGATATCTGCTCATTTGGAATCAGTACGGGGCCAGTCACAAATAGCATAACTTTGAGATTTGACTGAAGTTTGAGGAAGAGCACTGTAAGAAATGCATTTTCAATAATATCCATTTGAAGTATTTGTCATTAATTATCATTTTAAAATGTATAATATTTTGAACATCCACTATGTTTCTTAAATCTGGATTTCATCTCTCAAATTAAAGAATAAGATGTTTTAAGAACGGAGTACCGTAATATTGCACAATACTATTACTCTTACTTACTAAATATTGAAGACTGGATCTAACAACACTTAGAGAATTTCAAGAGAGAAATAGCAAAATGTTTTAGAGATTGCCACTATTTTTCTTCTTGGATTGCAAACCCCTGGTGATAAATGGTTAATGAAGGTGAAAGAAATGAATATGTAGTATGATTACCAATTTGACGGTCTCCAGATCAGCTAGGTCATCCTCTCCGAGCAGCCACTCCATGAGGACTAGGATACCAGCTGACATTTGGTCCCACTGTTTAATTAATTCACACAGGACACCAAATGCCAAGTCCATTGCCATGGGAGGACTGACAACACAGAATGGAAACACTAGGGCAAAAGAAGATACACAGGAGATTAGAAATGTAGGCAGGGAATTTGTATTTGTGTTGTTGCGAGTCTTTATGCTGCTTTGTTGGCTGGTGGTATCTATTAGCGCATGAACTCACAAACAATTTATAGATGAACTTAAGAGTTTGGGAGATCTTAAACAATTTTTAAAGTGTTTTGAATAAGAAACGTTGGTGTTTCCAAAGTGGTTTTCCTCATCAACCAGGACTCTAAATGTTATTATCTGCCACAACAAACTTGCTTTTCTGAATACTGCAGTCAGTGCTTCTATACTATAGCTGAGTTCTTTGTTAAAGCTCTATAAGCTAACTTAGTACAAAGCAGTCCTACATTTTCTATCATGCATTCAAAATTATATCCTTTTTTATATATACAAAAATAAATTATATATAAAAAAAAAATGTTCATAAAAGCCACACAAAAATAGATGAAGAACAACATGTTTGGTCCACTGTAGCCTTCTGTAGTGAAAAAAAAATGTAGTTCCTATGTGCATTTATTTAGTGTTACATTCAATAGGATGGCACATAATACACAAACATGTGTATTGGCACAGCTCACTGCAACCATTACATTTTCATTTTAATCCCTTATATACAGTGAACCACTCATTTTTCATACAAAAAAAGACTATTGTAGTAAAAACAAAAAAATAATAAAATAATAGCCTTTTTGAAGAACTACACTGGAAAACGACCATCATGTGAATGTGAAAAAAATAATGGAGCCTATAGTTTATTAATTTTACATGCTCTCATTAGCTCTAATGGAATGTTCATTAGTTTACAAGGACACACCTTACTGACAAGACAGAAGCTGCAAGAGGCAGACAGTAACAAATAATTGCATAGAAAAGTGATAAATGTGAAGGTTTTGTGTGTGTGTATTAGAGTGTATGTGTATATATATTATATATATACACACACTAACACAATTTTTCTCATTATCAGGTTTGTTATTCAAAATACCATGTTGAAAAGTCACATTTCTATTTATTTGAAGATAGCAGCTATCATTTTCCCCCCAAAAAAATTCTGAAAATATACACTGGAGGCACCCACGGTACTCTCTTGTAGCTTGTATGTGTAAGAGGGACTTTTACATTTCTGTTGGAGCAGGGCTTGCAGTTATTCTGCAATGGTTTCCTTTTGGGCATGGGTTAAGGTACTGGATAGGTATCGAAGTCCAAAACAATCAATTGTTTAACAATTATTCTGCCCCTCCCTCCACTAATAGATTAGGTAATCAGACCACTCAAGCTTCAAGTTGTGAGAAAGTGTTGAAATAAGACAATACAGAATCTTCTAAATAAACTGAGTTTTCAAAAATTCATATTTTCTTGAACAAAATGTATCCTTATGGATTATACAGCTGCTAATGTTATTAGTAAGTTGCATACTTTACAAACGTGCAGGTGGAACCAAGGTCTATTAAGAAATTAAAGGTGAAATACTCAAGCTAACATATATCTTATAGCTTCTTTATTACATATAGTCAAAACATACATCACCATTACCCTTTAACCATAGTTAAAAACTATTGATAAAGATTGTGTAATTAGAGCATTTATTTTAAACTTCTGGTCACAGAAAATTGAACATACAATGCAAACATACAATATTATTTTAAAAATCACCTTTACTGAGATGAACGTCTTAAAATGACTTGCCTTAGTTTGACACTGATCTCTTCAGACTACAACCTGCAGCACCATTATTCTTACTACCACACCATTTTCCATAGAGCCTATAAAGTTCCAACAGTGTCCTCCTCTGAGGAAGCTCCAGTGTGTGTAAACACCATCCTAAACTGCTCCAACCATAGACAGACATGAGGTTGATCGAATATGGCAACAGATTCATGGTGAAGTTTTGCACGGTTTCTGCACAAGCAAGAAGTTATAAGGAAACTAGCGACTTGCCCGTCAAAAATGACGTCATGATATAGTGTTATACTTTGTGCTTTCTGTCGGTTTGTCTCTTTCCTCCTCTCTGCCTCCCCCGTGTCTCTTTTCCCCCTCTCTGCCTCCCCCATGTCTCTTTTCCCCCTCTCTGCCTCCCCCATGTCTCTTTTCCCCCTCTCCCTCCCCGTGTCTCTTTTCCCCCTCTGCCTCCCCGTGTCTCTTTTCCCCCTCTCCCTTCCACGTGTGTCTTTCCCCTACTCCCTCCGTGTCTCTTTTCCCCCCTCTCCCCGTGTCTCTTTTCCATCCTCTCTCTTACCTGTTCCCACCTCCCCTCCCCCCCCCCCCCCCCCCACTCCTGTGTCTCTTTCCCCCCTCTCCCTCCCCTGTGTCTGTCTAATACCTTATTGGTTCGAATATAAGCAGCACCTTTTTTCAGATTTTTGAGTTTGCGAGTCACGGGTGTGGCTTATATTCGCGACCGTAAAAAAAAATCACTGCCGATTTGCGAGTTACATATGCGGCTTCTATTCGCGAACGTAAAATTACTGCCGATTTGCAAGATTGTGAGTAAAGGGTGCGGATTTGTGTGCTTGAAACTGCGGTATTGTAGCAATTGAATAGCGATTTACGGTTTTAGTGATTCTAACATCCTGTAAAGCCTGTAACCTGAAAAAAAAGCTACAGTGCTAATTAGAAAGCCTGTTTCTTGCAATGGCTGATCACTTGGAGAGTCTTTTTCTCTCCAATTTTAAGGGGGCGGCTTATATTTGAGTACTATTTTTTTTCTATTTTTTCCCTTTGAATTTTACAGGTGCGGCTTATATGCGGGTGCGGCTTATATTCGGACCAATACGGTATCTTACAAATAGTTCCTAACTGGTGTTCCCATGTGCAGCTCATGAAGACAGTATACTTCTAAGTTCAGGGATTGTACTGTCTCATAGTAACCAATCAGTGGAAACATTCTGCAAAATGGTCTTTGAGACAGGTCACTGACAGGCTAATTTGAAACACTGCACTTCACACTGTGTATTCAGGAGCTGCATAATCACATAGGTTAACATGGTATGATTTTAAACAGAACAAAGAGCTTTTAAGCACTTCTTAATAAAATAAAGTACATAAAAGTAAAAGTATATTATATCCCCATTGCGAAATCCAGAAACCTTCCATGTTCCTTTAATAATTTTTGTTTCAAATGTTACTTTGAAATTAATGATAACATTATGGTGGTTCCATGTACATTTGTATTAACTTTGCAGAAAAATACACAAACACAACTTTGTGCCAAGTAAAAAAAAGAAAAAAAGTTTTCAAAATCAGAGGACTGAGATGACACAAGACATGAAGCAATTACACATCACTTCTGCTTTGCTTTAGTCCTGTCCTAGCTAAATATGGACCAGAGAAAATTGCAACACACGCAGAGGATCATTTCACAACACCAGTGTACTTTTTTTCATAAGACTATTAACTATTAGAAGCAAAGCAATCATGTAGGCATTAGGGTGAACTTGATGTTCAACATGTAAGCACAACACCAGCCAACATTGCTTCTATATTGGGACATAATGTACTGCACCCCCAAATTCCAATGGACTAATAGATACTGAGAAAAGTCATCCCGCTTAGGTCTTCGCTTTTAAAACTAACATTTGAACGTCAGTGTTTCAGTGTCTAGAGCAGCAGCATCTTTCACCCCTCTTAGGTCCCCAGGGGGTGGGAGAGGATCTGCCCAGGCAGCTGTCCTACATTTTTATTCTGCAGGGAGGGAGGCAGATAAAGGGTCCTATCAGGACAACCTTCTGGGAAGCTGTGCGCCCATCTCTTAATAAGGGTGGAGACAAGCATATCTCCTCAAATCTGAAACACTATAGTATTTATATGCTATAGTTGATTTTCTTTAAATATTATTACTTATCAGTTATTAAATAAATGAATGATACCCTATTGCAGGGGTATTTATTCACATATTTCACCAAGGTCCAATTAACTTTAATAAAATAAAGTCAAAGTCCAGAATCCATCTTTTTATAGATACAGAGGTAATTAAATATAATGGGGTTCAAATAAGCATAGGAAGGAGGTTCACATAGTGAAGGAAATACAGGTAAACTATCATGTAACTGATGGCTTATTTAAGAATTTGAAAGCTTCACTTGAGATGTATGATAAATTGCAATGGAGGTCTGGAAGAAAGGGACCAACAGTCGTGATTTGGCCCAAGCTACCTGCCTTTTGACTACATCTATCCTAATTTATGACTACTAGAGTGGCCTGTTGACTATAACTATTTTAAGGGTTTTATGTTGTAAAGGTCTTCTTCAGGTATGTAAAGCTATGTAGAAGGTGTTATTAGAAGCTAATACATTACATATCAAATCATTAATTTAACATATATCTTGATAGTAACTATTTAGCCAATTTGGACAACCAACTTAATATTTTCAAATGTGTCCAGAGCGCTGCCATATTGGCCTGCGTATCAGCTGTGGCGTGAAGCTGTATTCAGTGGGTGGGCCGTCCTGCCATGGAACTTACATGCTCAACTTTACAGACAAAATATAAATTATCTAAATGTTTTAAAAAACATATTCTGTATCATTGACAGTCTTTATCTGTTCCCACTATTCATCGCTATGTAATTGTTTAGAGGACTGAAAAATACCCTTTGCGTGCAAAAAGTCTGTTTACAAGCTGTTGAAGGTAAATACAAAATCATATCCTTTGAAACAAATTATCATTTGTACACTAAGGAGAGCAGTGAAAGCAAGAGAAGTATATATATATATATATATATATATATATATATATACCGTATTTTTCGCCGTATAAGACGCACTTTTTCTTCCCCAAAACTGGGGGAGGAAAGTTGGTGCGTCTTATACGGCGAATATACCTTTTCAAACTGCCTCTGTCCTCTTGATCTCACCCCAGCGCTTCCTACCAGCATCGCGTCGGCCGGTGCGTCCTAGTGACGTCACACACGCAACGCTGCAGTACACGAGGAGTGCTGGTAGGAAGCGCTGGGGTGAGATCAAGATGGCAGAGATCAGAAGGAAGGTGAGGATCAGGAGGATCAGGAGGGTCAGGGAGGGTCAAGGGCTCCCAAATGCTGCAGTATATGTAAGTATATATGTGTATGTGTGCATGTATGTGTGTGCATGTATGTGTGTGTGTGTGTGTATGTATGTGTGTATGTGTGTGTATGTGTGCATGTATGTGTGTGTATGTATGTGTATGTATATTTATGTGTGTATGTATATATATATATATATATATATATTTGTGTGTAATGTAGGTGTGTATCTGTGTGTAAAGTGTATTTGTGTTTGATTCAGATTTTTTTTTTCTTGTTTTCCTCCTCTAAAAACTAGGTGCGTCTTATCTGCCGGTGCGTCTTATAGGGCGAAAAATATGGTATATATATATATATATATATATATATATATATGAATTCTAAATGGGAAGCAGTTTTTAGACATTCAAGTGTGAACACAGATGTACTATTTATATACTGTATACATTAAAGCTGTGTAATACAGCAGGCATAAGCTTCAAGGAAGCCATGTTTGAAAATGGCTATGGATTGAAGAGTACTATTTATTTACTATATATATATATATATATATATATATATATATATATATATATATATATATATATATATACATACACACACACACATATACATATACACACACACTGAAGGACTGGAAAGCTGAATTATCCATTGATAATATATAGTGCAATATCAGATGGTGAGCTGATAAATTGATAGCTCATAGTAAACAAAAACAAAAACAGTTTTACAGTCTTGAAATCACTCATTTATATGATTGTTTTATTTAAAACAATTTATTGTTTTTGATGTGCTATAGAAAATGTAGGAACATTTAGGACAATTACTTTTCATTAATTAGCCAGAATGGTGATGTAGTAATAAGAAAGTATTGACAATCAATATACAGGTAATGGGTATAGAATAAGGATTAATTTCTTATATTTTAACTTTCTTAAGAATATTTTCTTGTTATCAATTTTAGTTTTATCAATAATGTAAATATTTGAACATCAGACCATTTGTGATGTTTCTAGGACATTACAGATGTTATAATGCCATGTTATTATGTTACAATGAATGTACACAAGGGAACTGACAATGATACGACTTGAAGACTTGATCTTTTTAAAATCAGAAAATTGACTAATGAATCACTAACAGTAAATGGCAGCACTGGGACGATGTCTAAATCCGATTAGCTGATTAACCGTGAAATTACAAACAGATTATATAATGAGCAAAGTTAACTCCCTGGGGTGCATTGGTTGGTTTTGCTTTCTTTCTTCAGCCTCCATTACAAGTCTAGACACAGAGCTCACTCTCCTACATGTAAGAGTTAAAAGGTGCTGCCATTCCCACGCACAGATTCATACCGTGCCTACTGAAAAGGAAGCGGGTGATTTAGGAATTGAAATGTCAGCTTTCTGGGTTGTGCAGCCCAGTGATTGTGCTCTCACTTGTCAATCTAATGAGCATGACTAAGCTAGGGTCTGAAGCATATTCTATACTAGGTTTCCTGTGCTTAAGTACTTATTAGATCCTGAAGTACATTGAAAAATGTTTATATTTACTGTACGTCATTGGTCCTAATTGTTGATGTTCAGTCATTCAGTCATGTCGGACTCTCCGTGACCCTATGCACCCCACCATGCCATGCACACCTTGTGTCGGGTTGTGCTCATCCATAAGGTTTTTATGGCAAAGATACTGGAGTGGGTTGCCAGTTCCTTCTCCAGTAGACCATGATTTGTCTGATCTCTATGCTATGTCCTGCCCATCTTGGGTGACCCTACATGGCATAGCTCATAGACTCATTGAAGAACAAAAGCCCCTTTACCACAACAAGGTAGCGATCCAGAAGGGGATTGGTCCTAATAGATTAATATTAAACAAAAGTGATTTATAATACTATTTAGAAAATAAATACGCAATTGTATGATAAGCTCAGTTATTGTTCTTTGGGTATTAATTCTCATCATATTTTGTGGCTGAATAAATGTAATATGTTGTCCGCCTAACTATATCCATACAGTTACTCTCTCTTCAGTGGTTAATAAGCCATTGTTGTTTCTTGTGACATGCCTTTGCATAACAATAAAAAAAGAGCCAACATCTTAAATAGAAAAATATATTAACCCAGGGTAAAACAGAATTCCATTCTATTTCTTGACTGCGGCATTAAAAGAAAACAAACAAAAAAAACACCTCATCAGAAATAAACTGACAAGGGAAATTCTCAAATATAATATATATTTGCATTAAAGTAATATTATTTTTATTAAGATTATTATTATTGTTTATTTGTAACACACTCAAAGACTAATAGGAGTTTTTTAGGCTCCCACAAACACTATATTCATGTAAAGTTGAGAGAGGATTTTTTTTATAGTGGGAAAATGATCATCTTTATTTACATTTATTTACAAAAACAACGACGCACACGTCAACATTTAACAACAATAAAAAAATGGGATAAAACACCCCCTTTTTTCATTTTGGATATTGTTTAGAAATCAGACTTTTCATCCAAAAAATTACACTTGACACAAAGTTTGGTCATTCACATTTGCAATTTTTATGTCTTATTCTATAATTTATTCTCAAGTGAATATTTGAGACTTAATTCTGAGTCAGCTAGGGTAGCCCACCCTAATCAAAGTACCCTCGTTGCGGGCCCCAACTATTCAAAGTGCCCTCGTTGCGGGCCCCAACTATTCAAAGAACCCTTGTTGCGGGCCCCAACTATTCAACGTACCCTCGTTGCGGGCCCCCACTATTCAAAGTACCCTTGTTTACTCTATTGGGCTCTGCCTGCTGACTTTGAATAGTGGGGGCCCGCAATTGTAGCTCCGGAACCTCAGAAGCCTTCCTAGAAAAATACAATATAGGCTACATATGAGGAAAGAGACTAAGCCATATTAATATTGCTAAAGGATTAAGGTATAAGCTACCATACCTTGTGGGGCGGCAGGCCTCTACCCTTAACTCCTAAATCTATTAAATGCAGAAAATAAGGAGAGCATTATATCCGCTAATATATTAACCCTTTAAAATAGTGTGGGCTACCCTAGCTGACTCAGAATTAAGTCTCAAATATTCACTTGAGAATAAATTATAGAATAAGACATAAAAATTGCAAATGTGAATGACCAAACTTTTAGTGTCAAGTGCAATTTTTTGGATGAAAAGTCTGATTTCTAAACAATATCCAAAATGAAAAAAGGGGGTGTTTTATCCCATTTTTTTATTGTTTTTAAATGTTGAAGTGTGCGTCGTCATTTTTGTAAATAAATGTAAATAAAGATGATCATTTTTGGATTTGTTTTGTCAAAATATGGTATTTAACTTGAGTTGGTCTCAATTAAGTGTACTTTTATGAGAGCGAAAAAGCAAAGTTGTATAAGGTGCAATAAAAGTGATGTTTTTGAAGATGATGCCTAAGTGTTAACTATCATTTTATATATATTGTGTTTGATCCTTCCATGAGTGCACTAATCAAATGCCTTAATAGTGATGTATTATTCAACTTCCAGATTTATTATAAATTAGAAATTGTGTGTATTTATTTATTTTATGCAATAACTTTTATTGATTTTATTTCTTAGGTTTATGCTGATTTTGCAAGTAAGAAGCAATGCAGAGTAACTTATAATGTCAATGTTAAACCACCCTAACAGTACATAAGCACACACTCCTATTTCAATCTCATTTTCACTAGTAAGCACCAGCAGCCCATGATGCAGAAAATGAAAAACTCTGAAAAAATAACATCCTAATAAAACCAATTGGCTGAACCTGTCAAACGTTGTAAATGTCTTTGTCTACATTGCTCAGCAAAGTCTTGGCATTAAACATCTCATCTTACTTTAATTAAAGTGACTTACAAGTCACTATTGTAAATGGAGGAAATTACTGCAGTCTTATTGACTGTGTGCATATTTGAAATACCTTCTTAAGCCATGGTATCACGATAAAAAGGAACCAAACACACGAAGAAAGAAGCCCATACTGTACAGCATTTAGTTACATGTCAAAACATAAAATTACCTCTTTTCAGTGGTCTAGCTATTTTTATAAAAATATTATATTTTCACAAAATTACATGCATTTTTTTAATATGCAAAAAACTGTTTCACACAATTTAAAATAGAAGATAAATAATTGATAATTAATTGGTAATGACATACAATTTGCTCATTGTGGGGAGGGAGAGATTTACACCTCTCATAAGTCAAAGAATACGGTTATATTCAGTTTCTATGCACAGAGGTAAAAATGAACCACATAGAATATGAAACCCCTAACAAAATATATGATAAAGATGAAAAGCAATGATTACTTAAAAAATGGAAGCAAAATGAATAATGGTTTTGCTGAAAGTTGTTATGTTATTTGATGTTCTGATATTACTGCACACAATCCTTGGTTTTATTCCTAATGCACCCAGCAGCCAACATCTTATGTGAGCCACATTCCTTATCTTGTTTGGGATCCTAGCCCTGTTTTAAGTATGAAATGCCATGATGTACTGGAAAGAAGTGCTATGTGGACAAACAGCCAAGCCCTCTGGGGCAATTTCAGAAGTGAAGATGATTAGGACAAAACTGAGTAATGTAGGCATAGGCAGCATGGCAGTTAACAGATGCAGGGGTGGGTTCGAATTATCAAAATAAACAACTCACTAGTCTTAAAACCTTGAATTAAATATGTCATGAGCACCAGGCCACTAGACATGGTTGGACATTAGCCACATAGCTATTTAAATCAAATAAGGTATTATAATGGCCATAAGGACCTTGTGAAAGACTTTACCACTCTTTTATTTGGTGTGTGATGTTTTCCTGCAAGCTCTGGTTGTATACCCTGAACCCCTTTGGCCCTTTTCCATCATGCCGTTTGGTCCCAGAGGGCTCTGGGTCCATTTTATAATTTTAGAGCCATTATGTTGTGTGTAGTGTGTTTTGGGCTGCAACTATTGCATTGAGCAAATAAAAATATTCCCCTACTCGGGTTGGACCCCAAACCCCAGCTCAGAGATTTTGGCTCCAGGGCTCACAGTATCTTATCAATCTCTGCTGTGCCCAGATCCTAACTGGAGGTAGCGGATAGCTGGGGCCGTAGACTCCTCGGCACCTAGCTGGGGAAGTCCTTGGAGCCAGTCCTAGCCCATGTGGGGGTAAGCAGGGACAGAAGGTGTAAAACTTGTGTTTGTCTAAGGAAGTGACTCACTGTTAATTGGGAAAAAACCTGTATAAAATGATGTACCAAAAAAATTAAGTGTATGCTCTGTTTGGGACACATATGCTTAGTGTGATTCTTTAAGGAGGGAAGCTGTGTAATATTTTTTTAAATTAGAAATTAATTTCTGCAACTTGTCCTGGAACCCGTTAACTTGGCCTGAGAATCTGCAACTTGTCCTAGAATTCGGCTATACTGTCCTGTGTGCGGGGATACATAACCTATACAACCTGCGGTAGGATTGGTCACTTTGGCCTTTACAAGCTGAACAAAGAGCGGATTGTGACAAAATACCAATAAAAAGCTCACCCAGTCCCATTTAAATGGACACTGCCACGCCAACAAGTTATTTTTCTTAAAAGAGCATTTTTCTACAGTGAACCTTTCTTGAGATATTTGGCATTGGCCTTGTGGCACATTTATGCTAATATGCAACTCAATGTGCTAATTTGTGAATCAGAGTGCTTGATAAAGGTGAAGGAGAGACAAAACTGCATTATAACCTTAGGGGACACTGGTTTTCTCACCACATAGACAGACAAGCAGACTGTAATACTAATAAGCACATAAATGCAGCTAAATTGTATTCAGTAGTCTCTCATTTGAAAAAGAATACAGCAGAAGCAATGCTGACTATCTCTAGAATTACTTACTTAAGAATAAAATGGCTAGTACACGGTTTAGATATTCTTAAAGATGATGAAAAACTAACATAAAAAACAACTTAGTTTGGGGTGACAGAGGCCCTTTAGCTTACTCCACAGATAAAATAATAATAATGTATATTTCAAAACCAACGCAAACCTTTGTGTAAGATTAACCTAACAGTGTGTGCTGTACCTATAACAACATTTTTATAAGGTGTGCCTCAAAAGTAAATATCTCTACACCATCCTCAAATTGCACGGAGTCTTACTTTACCAAGAGGACTGTGTCTCTGTTGACTAGGGAACTCTTAGCACAAGTGTAGAGCCTTGAAGACACGATGTGCACAAACTAGACATTGAGGGACAGTTGACACGAGTATAACAGACCAGATCCTATGCCCCCAGACAGTGACACACGGTCACACACATACCTCATATAAACACAGCTTAAGGAAACAGAATACCATTTGATTAATTATATTTAAAAAAGCAGGAAATAATGTGTAAAATAGCAATAAAATATATTCTTGACTAAAAAGGTGGGATTGTAACCATACAAGTTTAAACAAACTGAAAAGATGAGCTATGTTCGGTTTATGATCCAACATGAAAATAATGACAACTGCGTATGTTGTAAACAGCTTCAATTACTCCAATAACGGGCACTGCCCCAGTCCCCGAAATGTAAAAAGTTTATATCTGTCATATTTCACATTTCAAACATGATCTTGGAAGGGCCAACAAATCCGTTCAAGGAGGGGTCCACTGTATCATTTTCATCAAATAAATCGGTTTGTGTTGGAACATGCAGAGTTTTTTGAAAGAATGGTAGATAAAACACGCCCTATCTCAGCTGTTCATGATGGATGCACAAGTGGAATGTGTTTTTTTCACAGCTGTGATGGGATCAGGGAGATGTGAGGGTGATTGTGCTGCCTGGGACATGTTGCCGTGTTAATTTGCACATTCAACTTCATTTTAGCATGTGATCCAAAGTCAGAAGAGGACAAGCAGATCAATGCGTGACAAGGCTTCAACAGCTCTAATTCACTTCTGCCACTAGTACTTATGAATCTTTAAGCTCCTACTCATGATGACATGGACAGGTTTGCTAAATCTGCAAATTTTGAAGGGTTGTTGGCGGCTGATATTAAGGCTTACAAAAAAATAGCTGTGCTGATGCGCTATCCCCTAAAGTACATTAGATCTGCGCCATGGCTCTAAAAAGGTTCTAAAAAATAAAAATTTAATGTTAGTGTTACACATTTGAGGTTTCCTTGTATCTCTATGCTTTTGTTAACTATGACTATAAAGTGACTGCAGTCATTGCATGAGCCTCATATAATCAGTTCAAATATGGTTTACTTTCTAATTGGACAATACAGACCTTTCTGAGAAGATACAAGGATTTTTGTTCCCTGCTAGGTCACATTCTAGTCTAACAGGCAAGAAACTATCACTGTTAAATATAGGAAGGCAGCACAAAAGGCATCATTTTATTATGAAAGTGGGAAAATATGTACAAAACTGCGCTGAGGAATCTGTTGGTGTTCTACATATAAAATATAATAATAACAACAACAGGAAAATACATGAGTCTATCATGTTATCTAAAAGCAACCATCAATCATAGGAATCTACACAGTACCATACTGGATTTCTTCTTCAATGATTTGTTTTGTCTTCCATGATGACCAAATAATGAATACCATTCACTACTATTCTCTTTTGAATACACTTGTGCAAAGCCACTAATGTGATTCTCATTTACTATGCAAATGTAAGACCATTTCTCAACAAATTTGTGTATAAAATATTCTAATAAAGGTTTAAATTTATGATAATTTTTATTTGGTGGTTACAGCTCATTCTTACACACAATATGCACTGGCCATAACCTGTTGTCTCTGCACGTTGCACAGCATTTATTCATAGATTTTATTATACAGTTATATTTGTATTTATATTTCCAGCTCTTGCCATTTGCTTAACAGTCAAGAGGTTTCACCGATAATGTAGGTATCCTGATGCCTGGATAAACTCCAAGTGTGCACATGCTCATTGGGGCTGTGACATTATGTTTCTGGGTTTTCTTGCTATAAGCCAAAATCTAGAATATGGAACAAATATAACCAAATAAATGGTTTATAATATGTGCTCCATAAATCAGTCTCTGGGGCAATCCACAAAATTGTATCTTTAATATAAGGACAAGGTGCTATAACGTCTTGTATACTTCTCCATCATGAAACCATCGCAGCTCAGCCTCGGAAAACACAAATCCATGTGTTTCACCAATAAGCTTAAGAATAAAAGAATCAATAAAAAGAGAAAGCACAAAAGGCTCTCTTTTAATAAAAAACTAAGACCACTTGACTGTTAAGCAAATGGTGCAGGGTAAAAGTAAGTCATAAGTCACTGGTAGTGGCCCTAAAAACATGAAGTAAAGATTGGAGATGGGTACCCTACTTAATAGGATCTTGTATAGGACCTCTACCAAGGTACAGCATGAAATCCACTGCACTACTCCAGTGTACACTATAAATACACTGAGATGTTTGTTAATATGAAAACAGATGGACTACTTTCTGGCCTCTAACAGCCCTTGCCCACTTTTTAACTCCCGTGTTGATACTAATGATGTCAATAAAAGATTTACCCCGCTGTCCCCATGCAACACCTGCCCTGCTCCTATGCACTATGGAACACATTTTAAATCTGGCCTGTGGACATTCAAATCATTTAATGATCGAGGTTCCAACTACGTACAGCAGCTCCACTGTGACCCATAGCTGAAAATCTGCTAAATCCACCCAAATCTCTTTAGTTACCTTTGGTTCACAAGCTTTCATGTATGCAGCATTCGTAAACTCCCAGCTATGTACATTTAAGACATTTCTGTTTACCCAAGCTTTTTAACTCCTATAACCCATCCAAACAGTGTCATTATATCACTCATTCCCTCCTCTCATCTGCCATGCTCAGCCCCCAGGACTGCTATCCTCCACCACTCTGTAAAGCTAACCCCAACCTTCCCACATCCAGGCTATATTATCTGACCACTAGGGGCAGATAACACATAACATACTTGGGCCAGTCACCTCAAATGACTCTCTATGAGACCCCTTCCCTCTACCAGTAAAGATAACCCTTTGCAAGTTTACACACCTTCCCACCTAAATAAACTTTCACCTTCTTCCTGACCGTTGCTATTCCTTACATTCTTTCCCCAGGTTTCTGCCACTTCCATTCCCTTTAGATTGTAAGTAGCGAGTTTCCTATCTTGTAGGGTGCTTTGTAAAAAAGCACTTTCTACAAATATTCTAAGCTCAAAACAAAGGCCCTCCATTTTCTTCAGTTGGTAATATTGTATTTTTCCCTGTTCTCTTCCCCTGTACAGCGCTACAGAATATGTTGGCGCGTTACAAATAAAAGTTAATAATAATTATATTATTTAATTTCTCTTACAAACAGTATATTCCTGTAATGGTTTTTGCCTACTTCTAGCACTTTGCATTATTTTCGGGGTAAAAGCTTTGCTTTACATTAATAAATTATTATTATATTATCATTATAAACACTGTTAAACGCTATTGACAATCAGCATACTTTTCCTAATATAATTTATTATCCAAACAAATTTTTTTGTAATGTATAATACATTCTGGAATGCAATATAAACATTTAGAATGTGTGTTAAATAAAGAAAGTGTGGACATGTTGGAGATGTGAATCACAGAATGGTACATTTGAACATATGTGGTGGAAATTTTTGGGTATCCTGTACTGAAAGATTCTTAGATGTAAAATAGAACTTGTTCCGGAAGTAGTAATATTTCATCTTTTCCCAGAGAACATTGATTACAAAGTGCAATATATTTTGGTTCATACATTAGCAGTTGCTAAATGGCTAATTGCTCTAAATTGAAGAAAAAAAAAAAACATCTTCCAAATTGGGGTGAAATAAAAGATGTAATTTCTAGAAATAGACAAATTGAAAAATATTTAATTGGAAATAACCCCAAACTTTTATCAAATAATTGCTTCAACTGGAACCTATGGGATAAGTATCTGGAGATTTTGTGTACTTTCCATGTATTTCAATATAAATGATTAAAATAAAATAACTGTAAAAAAAAAGCACATATTTCTATACATGCAAAACAGAAAAATATATAAGACATAGATGGAGATGACAAATAAACAAGCTTTATGAACCCTGAGATATAAAAAAAATAAATGTATAACGTGTATACTTTCTATGTTTTTGCAGAAATGATTGTTGTGTGAATATGTCTTGTAGTGTAAAAAACAAACAAATAAAAAAGAATAAAAAAATAAAGACGTGTGCGAATAAATACTGTATGTGGACTTGTCTGTTAATACGCTGCATTTAAAGTGTCATAGAGAAGGTCTTCTTAATTAACTCTCGCAGTGGGGTGAAGAAGCACATACCCAGTTGGTATGGATTACAGAGAAGAATATTAAATGTATCTGTAACTGTTACTATGTATCCAACTGGACACAGTCTTTTTATCACAGCTCCACAATAAGTTAATTAATGATTATATTTCAAGGTAAATATATGTAATGCTCATTTATGCATACATTGGGAATGTTGTATCACTTTTGGCATTATTCAACTTACATTGATACCTTTGGACCCAAGGTATTGTATGCGTTACTTTTTAGCTAAAATGATCGTAACCAATTTTCTGTGGTTCCTTTATTAAGGAAGGAATAAAGTTAAATTGTTTCAGAAAAATGTTTAGTCTTTCAAAATAACAACCTGGGTGGACAGAGATTTTGCTGTCATTTTATCTGTTGCTGTAACACTAATCTGAAAGTGACTGAAGGACATATGGGTCTCATACCAATGCACAGCATTGGTGATAACCTGTTGCACTGGCAAGAAACATAGAAACACATCCCGGCTAGAGATAACTATAAATAGCTATGAACGGCCACAGTCCAAGTTTCATATCACAGAGTTCCTAAAGGACCAAGGTTACTTGAGAGAAACCACTTTTACTGCAGACTCAGGAAGTTTTCAGTGGGAATAGTTTGAAATGAATCATATCCTCACACCTCACAGTGCATTGTGTTTGTGCACGTAAACCCAAAACATCTACAATTAAACCTTTATTTTTGGAAGCTGCATACCCCAAGACGATGTGCAATACTTCAGGGACACTTGTTGCTTATCCTTGCCATGTGTTTTTACTTAGAGGGATAGTCTTATTCTCAAGCACATCTCCCCCCCAGCATTCGAACAATTATGAAAATCAGGCATTTAATTTAGTATTTTAAGGCAAACCTGCAGGACACCTATAAAATAGATTTATTGCGCTACACAAAACATGTATATTTTGCATGTTTCGACTGATAACAACTGGTAAAACTAAGTTGTATTTACATATTTCTTGATTGAGATTAAAAGTTAACTGACTTTGTGTTGTTGAAATCAAATGAGATTTCGGATGTTGAACAGCTGTGTCTATACTTTATAATATTTGTGACACTGGTTCCAATTTGAAATAAGGCAGCCAGGTAAGTGGCACCATTGTTCAACTCAAAAACAATCTGTATTGTTATATTAGTTTTATTCTGCTTTTGTGAATTGGAAAGATAATGCGGTTCATAAAAGAAACTAAACCCTTGGTTCTCCCCTTTACCCATTAATTCCCTTACCTATTGTTTGTAAGCTAGAGAACTCTCAGTCTTGCCATGCGCTTTGTATGAAAGTTATGATGCCTAATTGTTTGCATCCTCTTGTCTCAGTTCATTAAATGATGTATTGTCACACACTATGTATTTTTTTTGGTTGCTATACAGAAAACTATAGGTTTTATCAACAAGTACTTTACCAACTGAATATTATTACAAATAGCATTTTCTATAGTATACCAGCATTCATCCACAAACCGAGATACATATCTTTTCTTTACTGTGAGATCAATGACATGAATTAATTATGTGAGATAGAAGCCCTCCACCGTACAGAGTATATATATATAAAATTTATGTTGTGGTGAACTACCTACTCAAAATATCCACTACACAAGCTAAGGATCTGGCACGGAGCTGATGATAGACCATAACCTTGAAATGGCTGCATATGCTGAATGGAAGCCATATTTATTATGGTTATGGATTGCAAGAGCAAAGTCTTTGTGGGCACATTTGAATGTCCCTGCCAAGGTTCCCAGAATGCAGTGTAATAACTGTATTTCTTGGAATTTTGGGCATAAAACAAGTTTTTAACTTGTTTTAGACATTCAAATGTGAACACAAATGTACTATTTACTTACTAAATTGAAAACAAAACAAGATAGAGCGGAGGTTGAAGGCTCCATTACAAAATAGAAACAAGGTAAACTAAGATTATTTATTATATTTTATCAAGAAATTCTTATTTTATTTTCTAATAAACACTAAACTTCCTATGATGTATTTTTTCATAAACAACTCCAATATATTCACTCTTCAATATATATATATACACACATATTACTGGAGTATCATCCACAAGCAAGATCTCGGTTATGTAATGTAATTCTTTGTCTTTGTGTTATTGTGATGTGTGTAGTTATAGTATTTATGTATATAGTGCACTTTATATATATCTGCAGTGTTAAAAGCAAAGTGTATCACATATATAGTTGTGAGCATACGAGCCGTTGCTCCCGCTTGCGGGCTCGCGTAGCGAGGGCTGCGGGCGAGGGCCTCAGTTGCTGGCATGGAGAGCCGAAGGCGCTCCTTGCCAGCAACTGCGACCTTCGCAAAATTTACGTTCAAACGCAAACAACCACACAACAACCGCGACCACGCAAACAACACGACACACCAACTACGACCCTCGCAAACTTTACCTCGCAACGCAAACAACATACAAGACACGTTACCACACATTACGACCTCGCAACAATCGGACGCAACTCGCGAACTTTACAAAATTCAAAACACAATAAATACACACAGCACATACATAAAAAGCTTACCTACAGCAAGAGGGAGCATCCAGGACCTCAAAAAAGCAACTTACACCTTCATTTAAATAAAAATAAAAGAGTTTAGACACTAACAAATTCGCTAAGCGACAGAAAAAATGGCCGCCAAACAAAACGAAAACGAGGCTACAGCACTCTAAACACGCAAAACACCACAAGAAACTCGCAAAACACCACAAAAGACCTACGGATATTCCGCTAAGACGCATACCAAACATTACCCGCCATTTTACGACAATGCGGAAGTACACGACTACGCTAACGGTTTTGTCTCGCGCACGCACACTATTACACTGCACACATTCAGCACGCTTACACAGCAGCTCCACACCACTAATGCTGCAGCAACATGAAAACAGATTGCCAGCTCTTCAACACAATGCTTCAAAATAGGTAAAGTATATTCATTTATTAATTGGATTATATATTTCATAATTACACACCAAACAGCATTAGCTACCTTACAATTTCATTGCCGTCATTTTTTGATTCGCTAGTATATATACAGTGTGGAGGTATCAGTGTATATATCTTTAGTGTGGAGGATCTCTCAGAGCCATAATCATGCACTTAACGGATCAACATACACCACGGCATTTGAGAAAACAAAACAAGATAAAGCGGAGGTTGAGAGGTTGAAGGCTCCATTACAACATGGAAACAAGTTAAACTAAGATTATTTATTATATTTAGATATCTATTTTATTAAGACATTCTTATCTTATTTTATAATAAACATGAAACTTCCTATGGTGTATTTTATCATTAGACAACTTCAATGTTGCTTAATTAAGCCGGCATGACTGGCATTACATGGTTAGTCTTAAGTGGGACTGTAATGTTAGTAAAACACGTTACAGCACGGCCTTCAAACTGACAGTGATTAAAGAAATCATGTGATGGCAAAGAATAAAATCAGATAGATCTGCCTGCACCTGGAAGGGATAAATTGTAATCTTGGCTCTCTATGATGAGCTCATTTTACCATTAATCTAGGGTAGAGGGAAAGATAATACCTCTGAAACCAGCAGTATAAAGACTCCTTCCCCTCAATATACCAGCCCTGCGTGCGCTGCGAGGACATGTGGTACTTAGACCTGCGTGACTGCCACAGTTAATAGGAAAGTAACTTGAAAATGCTGGGAGAAGTTTCTGGAGTCACCTATAGAAAATCTGACACATTTCCTTTACAAAAAAAAAAAAGACAATTTGTATAATATGTGGGTGTTATCCACATATCTATTACATACATTCCTTTGCATGCAAGATTTAGTTTGAATGCATGTCTATATACTATTACAGAGCTTACAGGGCCAGGGAACACACGTTTTTTTTCAATCATTTATAAGTGCACATTTTTAAACATTACAAAAGTTGTTTTTGCATGAAAAATATTAGATAAAAACTGGTTATTTTAACGAACAGGAAATGCAGAGAGCGTACTGTAGATCTCACTGGCTGGCAGGGGGAAAGCCCCCCGAGAGGCTAAACTTCAAAATTCATTATTATGCTCAGGCAATTATTGTAAAAATAAAAAAACTTGCTGTGACATTTAATAGTCTTTCTGATGCAAAAAAGAAATACATTATTTCCATGTCCCTTGCACAGGACAGTACTGAACATTATTTAGTGTGATAATATATTGCAATCTTGTTTTGAAGGGATTCAGTAAACTATTAGCCACATTAATTTCCAAGCCTGGTATGTGCAACGTGAGACCCGCAACGGTTGCGAGCTTGACATTTTGCAGAGTTACTGAGCTATTAAATTAGAGCAGGGCGCGAGCTACGGGCTTGAGACTCAAACCCTTAAACCATCGGTCGAACGTTGGATGCGTGGCCGTTAATCAATTAATCAAACCGGTAGTTACGGGTTTAGATGGAGCCAATGGCAGCAGAGATCGCCAGAATTACGTCACTGAAAAATGGAGGTGGGATTTCAAAGTCTTACGGATTTCAATTAGGAGTTACGATCGTACCCGCATTCCAGATATAATGCAATATTGATAAAGCCGTAAATACGATATTACACGTGAGTTCCATTATATGTATTAACACATTGAATGCCAGGATTGATATAACTCGGAAATAAAAGTGAAAATAAAGTATTTTATATATTGCCGATATGTGCGCCAGAGAATGTTGTGCTAATAACACCTAACATCACTTTCCCTTGTATTATGAGTACATTAGTGTATGTATATGTGCACTTAAAGTGCTACGGATTGGACATTTAGCCCCTTGCAGGTCCTTTCTAGCTCTCGTAGGCTTCTTGGCTCCATTTGTGGGTTACGGGCTTGAACGCCAGTGATTTTGATGCAATTTAATAGCGCAATTAGAACGTAACAGTTACAGGCTTAAAAGAACAAAGGACTTGCGGCCGTGCAAGTCGAATTCTCACGTCCCGTAGGGTTTTCTCGCTCCTATCCCGCAAGTCAGCCACGGGTTTCTTTACACGGCGAATTTTATAGCTGCAAGTCTTGCGCGCTACGTTGCGGGTTACGGTTTTCAAAGTCAAGGGAATTTAATGTGGCTATCGGTCTTGTTATTCGGACATGTAAATGTACATATAACCAATGTAATTATTCCTCCTATTCTGTTATCTATCATACATTATGCAGTTATATAATAAAAGTATATTCAAGCATGCCTACATATCAACATCAGCGTGCAAATCACTAGTTTAGACAACATATTTGTGCAATCTACATCCTAATCACCTTATATGCAAGTGGGGGATGGATATTTTTGAGCCTGGGATTCAAATGTCACGGCTCAAAGCAGTCAATATACATAAAAATGTCTAAATTCAGTAACATTTTAGTATACTTTTCATACTTATACTGAAAGTTCCCAGCATTTAAAGTGGCCAAAGATTCATGGATGTATTTAGGATTTATGTTGCCCTGGGCCATTCAGATTTGCGCTCGCAGCTTCTCCTTTCCCCTTTCTAAATCACAAATCAATTTTATGACATTGTATATGTATATGTACACTTATAGAAATATCTCAGACACTGTTGTGCATATACAAACATATTTCAATGTACTGCATGGCATCTTCTCTTGAAAATGACCACACTGGTCCTCCTAAACTTATTTATCCATTTTTTATTATACCCTAAACTCTATGGTACAGGTTCCCATTTTACAAGCAAAATATAATAGTATGTCCCCAAAACATATGATTGTGGCCATTAAATAACTGAATTAAAGATACAGTCTCTAAACGGAGGCACATTCCTTCAAAATGTTTGTACTTGTATTGGATCTCTGATACTGTCAGAGGATAAAGGGTTACTGTAACAAGTATCAGGGTGGTAGCTAAGATCTGTTTGAGGCCTACCTTCCTTCTTTAGACCATAGTTAAGATCTAAAATTGAAGAAAAAAAATGGGAAAAAATCAAACACTTCTTTATATTAAAGTGACAACCTGATTTTTTCCATATTTACAGCTATCTTTTTAGATCTGGCACTTCAAAGCAGCTTCTTTAGGCCTGAAATGAATAGGACAGATTTCTTTCAGTGAAAAAGCTACTGTTGGGTCTGGGAGCTGAGCGGAAATGAATCAGGACAGGGGCTCTTTTTAATTTCCCTGTACATGCTAAAGAAACATATTTTCACAGCATGTGTACATGTGCACACAGGCACTGCCTTTATAGGCTCGTCTATCGCAGGATGGATTCCAGCAAAGGGGAGAAGATGTAAATGTGAACATTGCTGTATTAAAGATCTTTTCTTGTTTCAATGGGTTCACCCGGATCTGATCTTAAGTTATACGGTTTCGTAAAGAGACAAAATAAAAGAACTTCTGGCTCACTGAGTATGATGTTCATAGAGGAGAAGCAGTAGTGTATAAAAACATTCCCAAAATAAACATTAATAAATAGACTTTTGCAAATGTCTTCAGTTTTCTGGGAGTTGATTTTGAGAAGAAAAGCCCCTGAAAGTCCAAGCCAAATTAGCACAAAATGCATAATTTGTTTGGCCAATCACAGGCAGCTTTAACATTGTTGCAAAGTCTGGGAAAGCATCATGGGATGTGTAGTCTTTTCCCCCACCATAAGGAAGCAAGGAGGAGCTCAGACAATGCTATGTGGATGTCTGCATTATGCTGCTGTTGGGTTGAATGTTAGTATAGGGTTAAGAAACGTACTTGAATGCAGGGTTTCTGTTGGTTAGTACAAGGTTCCTATGTAGGCACCTCTGGGGGGTGGAAATCATTTTTTTGTTTTAATAAAAGAAATCTGTATGTGTATATAATGAATCAGTGTAATTTGTGTTTCTGATATAAGCAGCATGTGTTAGATTAGGAAAAGGTAAAAACAGGGAAACTCCTATATACCTTTAAGTGACAGCCTAAGTTCCAAATATGGTATGATTTAACAGTGTAAGTAATAAAGATCAACCTTTTTTTGATGTGTGAACCCTCTGGTTACCATCCAATGGTCATATGGACCGGCTTTGAGATCCAGAAAATGTTTCACGGGGGGTCCAACATGTGGCACACTACATTCTAATTTGTTCTGCACAGATTTAAATACAGTATATTTTAACTGCAGAATAGTTTTACCAATAATCTATCTATAACGGTGATAATGGTAGATGTATGTTCAAAGTATCACGCACTGCTCATCCGCCTTTGTTGTTGAGGACTGGCACCGGTGCTAGGACTGGCTGTTGAGAAACACTGTACTTTATCAAAGGAAGAGTAGCAACTATATTAAAAGAACTATTAGTATTTCCTCATTTTTTATATTGCTGTCATAATCAAGTTTGCAGTTTTTGCCTGTCCGTCAACCTTTGTGATCCATCCACTAAGGACACTGTGGTATCTCTTGCCAGTGGCAGATCATTGCCAATAATGGCTGGTTACTCACTTTGTCTATTGCTTTCATTGTAAAACATGTGCTTTATAAATAAATAGTAATAATAATAAGAAAAATAATGTGTAAAACAAAAACTTCTGCCCGTGCTCAGACTCGAGGGAGTAAAACATCTGATTGTTTGCTCAAGAGCAGGCCTGTCAATTCCAGACACTTTCCCCCCCCCTAATATTGATTTTTTTCCATGCAAAAAACAAAACCCAAAAACATTTAAAGTATAAAACATGCTATATTAAATGCACAAAGTTTCTTCTTTTTTCCATGCAAAGGTAATGTTGCCTGATTGACAGTATGAAGTAAGGCTAATCCATGTTCTATTGTAAATGTTCCAGTCTTTCATTTAACAAATGTAACCACTATGGAGCAAACAAAACCAAATTACTCTGAACCATAATTGTTTCTAAATGCAATATTGAATGCACCATCTGCCCCATTTGCATGCAACTTGCTTTATGCATCTAAAAAGGTAATGATTTGAAAAAGACTGTTTATTACTGGCAGATAACAAATGGTCCTTTGAGGCTTCCCATGTAGTGTTAGTTAGTCCTGAGTTTTTTGCAGAGCAAGTCTCCCCTTACATAGTACACAATCCATACTTCACTCAACAACTAGTGTATCTCTCACTCTCTTGGTTGTCAAACAGGTTCCCTCACTATTTATTCTGTCCTCTCTGTATTCTAAGTCTCTAGCTAGTTTTACATCTAAAAGGATAGTAATAAAACACAAGCTTGAATAAGAACAATAGATTCCCAATGGTCCCTGCCACTCTGCATCACATAGCCTAACAAGACAATAGAAAAAGAAAAAAAAATGTGTCCCTTAATGTAATTTTACACATAAAACAAATGTATGTATCATTTAAAATATGGCCGTTTAAAGGACCACTGTAGTTTAGTAAAAAAAAAAAAAAAAAAAATTGTAAAGTGTGTAAGAACTTAATAGCATTAGCAGCTGTGAAAATAAAAGCTTTTTAAATAAAATTCCATTTTTTTTTATTAATTATTATTATCGGTGTATAGACAGCATCTAGCTTTGGCACTTGATTCTAACTTTTTAGTTTGAGAAGGTATGTTTGTCTTATCTACTAGTGGAGGGAATAATGGAGAGAGATTAGTTATATAATTGGACATTTTAGAATTTCACACTATCTCCCCACCCTGCACACGATTACAAGCAAGCATGGATAACTACAAGTCCTGCTCTTGCAAACTCCATTCATTTATAAACTTTCACCAAGTATCATGGCTGCCACTAGGGATGAGCAGAGGTATTAACATGACTTTTCCCAACCTAATCTTCACATATTTCAAACATATATTGCTCATTATAGTGGTCCTTTAAATGAGCAGTGTAAGAATTTTTCAAGTTAAATCTATTTTAGTTCACCATTAACATTACAAATATATATGCAAACAGCAATAAAGGCTTTAGCAAGATAGTTTAATTAAAATAGCAGCACCTAATGATGCACTCCTTTCCCATCTCTCTATAAATGGCAATCATAATCAGCACAAACTGCCTTAACTATGCATGCCAGATTGTTGTTTGTATTGTTCAGTCATGTCCGACTCTCTGTGACCTCAAGAACCCCAACACACCATGCTGATTCACTTGGTATTCATGGACGAGATACTGAGTGGGTTGCCAGTTCCTTCTCCAGTGGGCCACAGCATGCATCTCCTGGTATTCATAGGTGGTCTCCCATCCAGGCCCAATCCTACAAGGCTTCAGGGTGGTGGGACCTCTTGATTCCCAGGTATCAAACCCAGGTTGCAGCGGTGAAAGTACAGAATCCTAACCACTAGACCAACAGTGCCAGATTACCCGTTGTATAATCAATTTGGAGTGGCAGGGTTATAAGGCTGCAGCCAGAGCGTCCTTCTTTCCAGTGCATGCTCCAGGTAATCTGGCATCCATAACTAATGCAATCTATGCTTATTGTGTTTGTTTTCTGGACAACAGTGTATAGGACAGGGAGAGAGGTGGTGGTGGTGGTGGTGCTGGTGGGGGGAGTAGTGGCCATGATTGAGGTGAACTGTATTTTTCATAATTATATTTTCTGGCCACACCCATTGCTTGCTGCTCTTTGTGTGTGTCATTTAATGTTAATTATGGTGAACTAAAACATAGATGTACATTGAAAAGTGCTTACACTGACCCTTTAGCTTCAATGATAGAAAAATTTACGCTACAGTGTCACATTAACAGGTTTCAGTGAAGACCGAGTTGTGTGATTAAAAGGTATATGAAAGTATCACGGATTATGAATGCATCCGATAGAGGAGAATCAGAAATGTGTGCAACATTTTTTGCATGAAAAAAATCCCAAATAAACATTAATAAACTTAACCCTAAAATTTGCTAACTTTCGATCTCTGGCAGTTGATTTTGAGAAGGAATGCCCCTGAAAATCCAAGCTATATTAGCATAAAATGAATGATTTGTTATGGCCAATCAGAGGAAGCCATAACATTGTATCGGTGTATGGGGATCAGTCTCTACAGTAAAGCTTCATGGGATGTGTAATCTTTTGTTTCCACTACAAGAAGCAGCTCATGCAAGGCTGTTCTGGATCTCGACACTGCTCTGCTGGTGGCTTAAAGGCTAATATAAGATTTTAAAAAAATGTACTTGAATGCAGTGTTTCTATTGGTTAGTATGAGGCGTCTATGAAGGGACTTCAGGGGGTGTGGAAAACATTTATTTATATTTTTTCAATAAAATAAATCTGTAAATGTATAGAATGCATCAATGTAATGTGTGTTTCTGGACACCCCGTCTATGAAGCATGCGTTGAATGCGTGTCGACGGAGGGGCTGCAACAATTGCGCAGCAGACAAATGTGCGCTGGGCCAATCGCGCTCCCTGACATAAATGCTGGTAGATAAGAGGGAGAAGGTGGGAGAGGAGAAAGTGCTGGGTGAGGAGAGGCATGAAGGTCCTGGAAGAGAAATGATAAGGTGATGGGAGGAAGCAGGGTTTGATGTCATTGAGGGAAGCGGAAGGGTGATTAGGAGGGTGGGAATGCAGGCAACGGGCTAATGAGGGGAAGCAGGGGGTGATGTGATTGAGAAGCCTGGAGATGAGGTGATGGCGAGACACGGGTAATAAGCTGATGGGAAGCAAGAAGATGATGAAGTCAGGTACTCCCTCAGCAACTCAACATCCTCTCTGTACTCCCAGTACTTCATCATCCTCTTGCTTCCCATCAGCTTATTAACCGTGCCTCGCCATGACCTCATCTCCAAGCTTCCCAATCACATCACCCCCCGCTTCCCCTCAACAGCCCCTTGCCTCATTACCTGGTCAAACCCTACTTCCTACCATCACCTTATTATTCCTCTCCCAGGACCTCCATGCCTCTCCTCTCCTCTAGCCCAGCGCACATTTGTCTGCTGCGCAATTGTCTTAGCCCTTATGTCGGCGCGCATTCAGCGCGTGTGCTAAAGTTGTGCCACTGTGTTTCTGATATAAGCAGCATGTTTTAGATTAAAACAAGTCAAAAACAGGGTAATCTTCCATATATCATTAACCATTAGCATTCTCACTCATTAGGCCAGACCTGGACGCTGATGTTTTCTGAGCAGACCCTTATCTCAAGGCTGGCACCAGAACAAAAGCAGGGTCACATTATATGCAGGCCCTGGCATTGCAACGCATCCCTCCACGTTGGCCTTGGTACAATCTGTTACTCACGCTATTGGAATGCTTCTCTAGGACTTGGCTAATTGTACCCTGCTTCTCGCTGCTTTGCAAGAGAACATCATCTTAATAAAGTTTGTAAAATATTTACATACCAGAGCCTGTATTTATTTTAAGCCGTGTCTTTGTTCTGAGGATCGACTTGCTGTGCCCTGATGTATGATTATTTACAGCATAATAAACTGCTCATTGTTTGGCTAAATAATAGTTATAATTTTGCAAGGCTGGCGTGGCCCCAACATGCAATTAAGAAATCAGAGCTGCTCTGAGAATTCTTTGGTTTCAGCATTCTTTGATGCTGCTCTTTTTCTGAACACTAATTGACATTGTTCTGTGCTCTGCTTTCCCCATGACTCACCACTGGAGTGTGGTACGATGAAGTTTCAGATCATCTACAAGTTTTGGTTAAATTGAGCATGTCCGACTGTAAAAGGTTATGGGGAAAATTTGGGTAGAGAATGTGAAAAAAAACAAATAATTATTAAATTAACTCAAGTTGGTTAAGGAAGATAAATCCAAAGAATACATCACTACTTTATTCAGTTACGCTTCTGGCGCCCAACAATAAAATATAATATAAAAAATACCAAAAAAAAAAGAACAATAAATACAGCAAATATTAGATTAACACAGGATCTTTGCATCTTTTAGATGCAATTATTCTTCATTGAAAAACAAAATTTTCTTTTCTCAGCTGCTTTTAAATTTGTAGCTGTCACACTGAGAAAAGAGAAGCTTTCAATTCTCAGCAGAAACATAAATGGTTGTTTCCACAACATTGTAAGTCAATATAAAATGTGATTAATTACAGGATTTCTTTCTTTATTTTACATGCGAAAAAGTGTAAACTGGAAAGTAATATTTTGGGCTATAATTTCCCAAAGTCATGAGACAGAGGGAGATATGTTACAAATTAAAGGCATGTTTAAGTTTCATGAATTATGAATGCATCTGATGGGGAATCAGATGTGTATTAATAAAAAAAAATATGTTGCAGGACAAAATACCAAAATAAACATTATTAAACTTAGTTTTCTAAATCTCTTCATTTTTCAAGCAGTTGATTTTGAGAGTTGACACCCCTTGAAATCCCTGCTAAAATTAGCATAAAAATCATAATTTATTTTGGCCAATCACAGGCACCTCATACATTATTTCCATCTGTGATGGCAGTTTGTGCAGCAAGGCATCATGAAATGTGTAGTCCCCTGCACAAGCAAGCAAGGAACAGCTCAGACATTGCTCTGTGGATCTCTGCATTGTGCTGCTGTTGGCTTCAAGGTTAGTATAGGCTTAAAAACCATACCTGAATGCATTGTTTCCATTGGTAGGTACACTGTGCCTATGTAGGCAGCTCCGGTGGTGTGGAAAATAGGTTTTTAAATAAAATAAATATGTGTGTGTGTATAGAATGACTCAAAGTAATGTGTGTTTCTGACAAAAGCAGCATGGGTTCGATTATATAAAGGTAAAAACATAGAAACTTGCAACAAGTAACACTTGGCCGAACAACGCGAGGAGGCACATAAGTGGCGGGCTGCACGACGTCTGCAATGAGCGGCATCGGCGCTCATCACAAGGCCAGTAAAGTAGACGAGGCGATAGGCTCGCGATGAACGCAGAAGGTGCTCATAGCAAAGAATGAAAGTGGCAGGTTGCAGAGGCGTGCAATGAGTGGCGAAGGTGATCATTGCAAAGCACGAAAGTTGCGGGTGGAACGTCACTTACAATGATTGATGAAGGCGCTAATTGCGAGGCCCGTAAAGTAGATGGGGGGGAGAAGCTCTCGATGAGCGCCGAAGGTGATCTGAGCGTGTAGAGCCTCACATTGTGTGGCAAACAGCATTGCTAGCCTTAAAATGTTCTTGCCGTCATTATATATATACTAGTGACTTGCCCGTCAAAAATGACGGCAATAAAATTTGAAGCCTGGCCGTGGTATTTGTCTCACATTGCAACCCTCTCCCCCTCTACTTTACTGGCCTCGCGATGAGCGCCTTTGGTGCTCATCAAGGGCGTCGCAATGAGCGCCTTTGGCGCTCATCACAGGCCTTGCAATGAGCGCCTCCCCTGTGTCTTCCCCTCCTCCTCTCCCTTCCCTGTGTATCTTCCCCTCCTCCTCTCCCCTGTGTATCTTCCCCTCCTCCTCTCCCTCCCCTGTGTCTCTCTCCCCCCTCCTCTCCCTCCCCTGTGTCTCTCTCCCCCTCCTCCCTCCCCTGTGTCTCTTCCCCCTCCCCTGTGTCTCTACCCCCTCCCCTGTGTCTCTCTTCTACCCTCCTGTGTCTCCCCTTGACTTTTTACCTATTTTGTTACATTAAAGCCTTAAGTTCAATGTTTTGAAATGATGGCCACCTGTGTGCAATCTAAGTGTCACATGATCTGTCATTACATATACACACCTTTTTTGAAAGACCACTAACTAAACACTGCCATGAAGACCTAGGAACTCTCCAAACAAGTAAGGGACAATGTTGTTGAGAAGTACAAGTCAGGGTTAGGTTATAAAAAAAAATATCCAAATCTGTGATGATCCCCAGGAGCACCATCAAATCTATCATAACCAAATGGAAAGAACACGGCACAACAGCAAACCTGCCAAGAGATGGTCACCAACAAAAAAATCACAGACCGGGCAAGGAGGGCATTAATCAGAGAGGCAGCAGAGAGACCTAAGATAACCCTGGAGGAGCTGCAGAGTTCCACAGCAGAGACTGGAGTATCTGTACATAGGACGACAATAAGCCGTACGCTCCATAGAGTTGGGCTTTATGGCAGAGTGGCCAGAAGAAAGCCATTACTTTCATCAAAAAAACAAAATGGCACGTTTTAAGTTTGCGAATAGACATGTGGGAGACTCAGCAGCCGGGACTGGGAAACTGGTCAGAGTGAAGGGAAAGATGGATGGTGCTAAATATAGGGATATTCTTGAGCAAAACCTGTACCACTCTGTGCGTGATTTGAGGCTAGGATGGAGGTTTTACCTTCCAGCAGGACAATTATCCCAAACACACTGCTAAAGCAACACTTGAGTGGTTTAAGGGGAATCATGTAAATGTGTTGGAATGGCCTAGTCAAAGTACAGACTTCAATCCAATTGAAAATCTGTGGTCAGACTTAAAGATTCCTGTTCACAAGCACAAACCATCCAACTTGAAGGAGCTGGAGCAGTTTTGCAAGGAGGAAAAATCCCAGTGGTAAGATGTGGCAAGCTCAGAGACTTATCCAAAGCGACTTGGAGCTGTGATTGCCGTAACAGGTGGCTCTACAAAGCATTGACTTTAGGGAGGGGTGAATAGTTATGCACATTGACTTTATCTGTTATTTTGTCCTATTAGTTGTTTGCTTCGCAAAAAAACAAACAAAAAAAAAACATCTTCAGAGTTGTGGGCATGTTCTGTAAATTAAATGATGCAAATCCTCAAACAATCCATGTTAATTCTAGGTTGTGAGGCAACAAAACACGAAAAAGGCCAAGGTGGGTGAATACTTTTGCAAGGCACTGTATAGTGATACCTTTTTTATTGGACAAACTTATTCATAAATATATGACAAGCTTTCGAGAGCTTCTTCTCTTTTTTAAGTCCAGAGCTATACTGATATTAGATCCCCATACATGAAACATAGATATTACACGCTTAACATTTTTTTCTGTTCTGTGAGCTGTGAAGAAGCTTCCGTGAGTGTAGATCAGAATAAATATGTGCAGGTTATAGGGAATAAAGTACCATAAAACTGTAAGGAGACAAAAACAGACCAGAAGGAAACCAGAGAGAAAGAAAAAGAAAATCATATTAGGAATATAGAAGGTTGTAAGATAAGATAATGCAACAAAAATTCCATATTTACATAAAGTTCTGTCTTTTTTGTATTAAAGTGTGTTATTTTCATTTCAAACATCTTTCTTTCTTGTGTGTTTTTTTGAAAATGACCTCTGATTATATTAATTTTCAAGTTCTGGATGGAGTGGTTATATTGTGAAAAGGGGTGTCCTACTGGGGTACAGCTCCTGTCTCCATTGTGATTTCTGATGAAGAGTCTGAGTAGATTCATCCTTAAATGTAGTTTCTGGCTGGTTTCTCCAATGTAGCATCTCCAAGGTATCACTATAATATTGCAATACTTTGATTATTCACCTGGATTACTGGACAATCATGGCTACCTCACATATATATATATATATATATATATATATATATATATATATATATATATACTGTATATATAGCAAAGTTTGCATGGGTTGCATTTAGTCCACAACAAAATATCTGAGCAGAAGCCCAAAACACTGGATGTCATAAAAAGAGCTTCCTGTTTTCAGATTTTGTAATTTCAGAGTTCTCTTTTTAATATATAGAACATGCTTCCTCGATTGATTTTTTCTGATGAGGTCTGCTTCATTTGGCATGGTATTTGTATTCTGTGGTCACAAGGGGAATTGCAAGATCTTGTGGTTTCAGGACTTAAATGCAGTTTCCTAGTGATCATTTCTTCTTTTTACAAAACATCTATTAATAAGCTTTATATATATATATACTGACAAGCTATCCAATAATGAAACATTAAATACATTTTTACTGATATTCTCTAAAAATTAGGTACTGTTGCAGCCGTTCTTTCCAATTTGGTAATTAAGTTTTCGAGATACACAATGCTTCATGAAAACATATATTCTGTATAACTGAGACTCAAGGCTTCTTTCTTTCTCCTAAACTTTGAGAATAAACAATAGGAAGAAAAAGAGGGGACACAGTAAAGTCTGAAAAGGAGGGGACACAGTAAAGTCTGAAAAACAGGGATTTGCGATTTTTCAAGAGGAAAAGAAGGACCCAATGATTTCCCAGAGGGATACTTAGGAGGTGTGTATGTTGCCTTCTCCCTTGACAGTTTTCTTTTACGGTTTGAACCCCATGTCGGCTTCTCAGACAATCACTGGCCACACCCTGTGATGTCTTTTTCATTTGACATGCAGAGAGGCAGTAAATATTCACAAGTAGAAGATGATGAAGCAACTGAATTTTGTGATTCGTGGTGGCACAGATTTAAAAAAAAAAAAGGATTCATATGGTTTATAATGAGTGGATATTAAAGGGTCACTATAGTGGTAACCCTCCTGACACAGTGACATACACTAGGGGATTATTATTTTGGCCTTTGGTCCACCTAACATCTCCCATCCATCCCGTAGAGGGAAATGAAAAAGAAAATAGCAAATATTCACAGTTAAATATTACTACACTAATTGGGATTGATGTGTGCTACTTGCAATACTGCCCTTAAACATGTACATAGTGATTCTAAAACTAGGGAATTGCTTTCAGCCATTCAGTGTTTTGTTGAAGAATCAATCATTTCAAACATTCATTATGCTAAATTGGCTCAAGTCATAACATGTGTTTCCATTAAACAAAAGTCAACATCAAAAGACAATCTGGCGGCCATTTAAAATGTGGTCCCCTGAATTTTCTCAATGACCAGAAAATGGCATTTGTCCCACTGAATCAGGCGTTTAGAACTACAATCATTTCTGGTTATATGGTGAACCCATTAAATGATCATTACTGAAGCCCCATATCTATAGTATACTCAGGACCTGATAATAGACACAAAGCACTATTAATATAGACAATCATAAATACCCAGCAATGTTTGTTTTTTTCAGAACTAGATATCACAACGAACAACTTTTACAACTTTTACATTCACAGTAATTGAAAACATGTTATGTATTTTATACTTATGGAGGAAATACCACACTTCATCAGACTTCTTGAATTAAAAGTTTATTCTGCGCTCCTACTTCTCTGCTCTCAATCTTGCCAGACAACACTACTTTATGTCAATTGTGTCCTCCAACGTCTCTTCTCTACATCCTACACTCTCCTCTGTCTATCAACACCTCTTTCTATCTCACAGCAAAAGATTATGACAGCCACCTAAAAAATCTAATGGTTAACACTCGAAACAAACTCTCCTCTCAATGTAGTTCAAACACAAACACCTATCAACAAACTGTTAACACCCAGCCCAACATCTACAATAGGCTTTTTTGACCCTGTAAGTGAAGATGAACTCTATGGTCTTACATCGACTTGTCATCTTACACCTTGCCCACTTGATCCTATTCCACCATATCTAATCTCTTCCCTCTCTACCACACTTATCCATACTGTTCAACTTCTCCCTAAATACTGAAAAGTTCCCATCATCATTCAAACATACCTTAATTAACCAATTCTTAAGAAACCCTCATCTGACCCAGCTTCTGAATACAACTATCACCCTCTCTCTCTTTAAGTCCTTGGCTTTAAAACTACTTGAGCGACTTGTCTACATCTGACTAACTCAATCACTTTCCTCCAACTCTCTTCCCTACACCCTCCAGTGTGGCTTCTGACCAAAAGTCCTAAAGATCTGCTCACTGCTAAGTCAAAGGGTAATTTCTCTATACTAAATTCCCCTAGATCTTTCTGCTTAAGTTGACCATCCTCTTCTTATCCAAATTTGCCACTCCTTGGCATTCATGACACAGCTCTCTCATTTTTTACATCCTATATAGAAACTGAACATTTAGTGTCCTCTTCTCTGGCATCTGTTCTTCCCTCTGGCTGTTGGCAAACATCAAGGTTCAGCCCTAAGAGCTGTACTCTTCTCTATCAATACATCTATCTTTGGTACCCTAACAAAATATTTTGGATTTCAGTAACATATTTATGCAGATGACATATAGAACATGTTGTCAACTGATTCTCAAGAATATCCTCCTAGAGTTTGAGCTTGCGTTGACGTGCAAATACTGAGCTACCAATCTTTCCACCCTCTACTACAGTTTCCACTTCTGAAATATGCCTCACGGTTGACAATGTCATCATCACTCCCACCTAATAAAGTCCACTGTGTTGGTGTTCTATTCAACCCTGTCCTCCCTTTCATTCCTCAAATACAATCAATAACCAAATCATGACGTCTTCACCTAAAAACATCTCCAAAATAAGTGACTCTCTTACAAAGACACAACTAAAAGTCAAATCCATGCTTTCATCATATCTCGCCTCAACTACTGCAACTTGCTCCATGCTGGCCTCTCCATCACTCTTCTGTCTCCACTCCAATCCATAATGAACACCTCCGCCCTGGCTCATATACCATACTCTGAGGTGGAGCTAGTGAATGGAGGCACACGGTGCAAAATAATTTGGGGCCCCTTGCAATTTGTCTGTACATGGTAACTTTCTGTGGGAGACAATAAAAAACTAAAATATGTACAGGTGGCCTAATCACATTTTCATCTGACCCTATATCTTAATAAATTAAATGTGCCCCTTTACTTCAGGTTGCTGTTCCTAGCAGAAGGAAACTCTTCTTTTTGGGCTTCGGTGCTTCGTATTGCTCCTTTAAGACTTTTCTTGAGCTGCACCTATTCTATGGATCTCCTTGCCTCAAAAACTCACTTAAAATGCATTTGCTTAAAGAAGCTGATCACCAACAGGCTTAACATTCACAAACTTCATTCTACCAAATGGCTCAGTCATCAGCCTACATTATAACACAGGAACATCCATTTGCATCAGCCTAATCACTTGATCACCGCCATCTTGCATCTGTCACCCTCACCTTCTAGACTGTAAGTTCAACTCATTGCACCAAAATGTCTTCTTGTGTTATATTTGTATTACACGTTGTACCTTTGAATTTGTCTATGCATTTGAAATTTGCTAACTGTACCCACTGTACTTCTGTTTTGTAGATAGAGGAAAATGCTGATGCTTTATAAATAGAGTAAAAATAAATAATAATTATTATTATCCTTTATTTGTAATGCTCAAAAACCCAAACACATTGCGACACATTATCAAATACCTCTTTCTCAAGCAATAATGAAAAAAATTACAGTTATCAACTCAATTTCTTCAAAAGCACTTACCATAAATATAACACTTGCTTGGTAATTTAATACATTACCTGCTGCATTTAAGCTATTCACTTTACAATAATCTGTAAATATTTAGCTTTATCAAGACCAGCTTGTCAAACAACTGTTCTAAGAGTATGAGAGTGCAGGGGTATGAAAATAGATAACATATTGGGAGACTACATTGAACATCTTAAGAGTCGGGTCTTTATAGCAGGTTTAAATTCACAAAGAATTTTATTAGAACTCAAGTTGAAAAAAAGTAACTGTTCATTACACTAATCCAATGATTTACATTTACCCCTCTATAAAATACCATTTAAAAAAAAAATCAATATAATCAGCTATTTAATCAGCTCTGTGGAGTGCTAATTAGTGTTTTATTTGAAGACTTTTACTATCTACCACTGAGCAGATTTATGCCCTTGTAAGTTTTGAGAGAGAGGAAGGAACTAGAACAGACAGCGAACTTTCGTATATGGGAGTATTCAAGTGATAACACTACCTTTGAAATGGAAATTTGTTTCCAATCCTGACTTTCAGCTTCATTTATAATACTAAGCAATGTATTTGTCAGGTCTGCAATGGAAAGGGTGATTGTCATATGAGGAGGGCAAAAACATAAAGGAGAAAAAAACAAGTAAATGAATGAAAGACAACTGGAGGACAAAGTTCAAGCCGACAAAGTAGTGTGGAAATGCTAATCTTGGATGGGTTAAGCATTCAGTCCTACATATCTCACTGTATGTATATGAGTTAGAGGGTAATAAATCCCATTTGCATGATTATAAGGCCAATATTATTCCTGAAAATAACAATTAGGTCATCTTATTCATGTTATTCGCTTGTGTTAGAATTTGTCAAATATAGTACCATATAGTGCTTGACTAACACATCTAAACAAAACATAAGATTAAACATTCAGAAGCTACAAAGAGTATTCATTTGTGTCCAAAGATACACAGAAGAGGACGTGAAGTGAATGTATATTTCCAGGTACAATCCATCAATTCTAGCTTATCGCTTACAAACCTTTGGACATAACCAACATTTCAGAGGCCACACTGTCAGAAAAAACTGACCAAGAATACCCAAAATGTGTTACATTTCAGTAAACATTGAAGATATTAATGTTACCCATCATATAAGTGTGTAAGAAAAAGAAACATTTGATGGAGATATATAAACAAATAAAAGATAAAATATGAGAAAGGAGTCACCTTTTAAGCTTGCAGGAATGCTGGGTTTTTAAGTACTTATACAGTTAATTGCATTTTTTTTATTATTATCAGTCACTTCTGCATATGTCTCATGTTAAGTTTACATGGATAACTGCTTCATTATTTTCTGCCACCTTTTATGGGGATGAGGGGCTTTGGAGCTTCATTTTGCACCAATAATTTAATAAGATATCTGTGCATTTGTGAGGTTACATTATGTATGACCAAAGCTTTCCAATCAGTTTCTTACATATCTGTGACCTAGCTCACTGTGGGCTAGCTTTATAGAAGCTGGAGGGAGCGAGCTTAAAGTCTGCCAATACGTTAGAATATCTTCTTTCGTGAGGATTTTTCTTTTTTACAATTACATGTAAATGTTTGAAAAGTTTTATATTTATTGTCCCCTGGGCGGGGACATGCAAATGAGCAGACAATGTATCTTGCTCTTAAATCCCAAATTGCTGTTTTATACATGGCTCCTTTAAATGCATATGCTCGCTGTACCAATCAGAGTATTGCAGGATATAGTGATACCTTTTATTCATAATTATTAGGAGATAACCTCTCTTTATCAGGTCAAAAGCAATACTAAAGGGATGCACCAAAAAAAGCAAAACATCTGTTTAGAGATTAGGATGGGACACAGACAAGCACCATAAATAATGACCTGTCAGTCTGCAGATCAGGTTTAGATAAGAACATAGCAGAACCATAAATGAGGGCCATATACATATTGTTGTTACCCTACATATAGCTTACAGCTTCGTTGAGGTAAACAAGCCCCTTCACCACAACAAGGTGTTTTTGTTTTGTTTTTTAACATTAACAAGCTAGATGGCAGGAGAACTGGCAGATTAGTTCGGGTAATCTGTTTTTATCTAGGTTTATGTTTCTCACTTGTAACACGCTCTTAGCTCACCTCCTGATTATTTAAGAAAATACACTTTACGAACCACAGGACATCATTTTCTAACTAAATGAACCTGTCCGTCAATCCCACCCTTGGATCCAGAAACCTCTCTCTCTCTCTCTATATATTGACTTTCACCTCATGTTTTCCAGGAGTAGTGTGCCTGCTGGCCTAGTTACACTAACTTACCTTCTTCCTAGAGGATATATAACACTTTTCCATATTACTCTAATAAACCTTTCTTCGTATAATGCCTATTTTCAGTAGCGGTTTCCTTGTCATATTTTCTTGTACATTTTCAACCCTTTTTATATACTCAGATTTTCCACTCCCTAATTTGTCACCAACCTTTCAATATTTCTGACTTTTCAGTCCCACACCTTTTAAATTCCTCCTCATTTCTTTCTTCACTCTCATACTTTTCCATGAGTTAATCTAGCAGCTCATTCATTGAAAATTTAGAAAATAACACAAGAAAGAATTGCAACAGAAGTTAACTCTGTATAGCTTGAGAAAGAGAAGAACAGTGTATAGTGACTGTTACTCTAAAGATCCTCGTGCCTCAAAACCTCACTACAAATGCATCTTAAAGAAGCTTATCACCTTCAGCCTTAACATACACAAGACATCTATCACCCTAACCCTTTAGATTGTACGTTTCTTGTGTCCGTGCTTAGGGAAAGCACTGTGCAGATTTGATTTTAAGCTTAAAGACATGGCCCTCCATTCCTTTGCAATGTTAATATTGTTTTTGACTTGAACTTACTACTGAATATGTTAGCGCATTACAAACAAAGGAAATAATAATAATACAAATAATAAAGATTTGGGGGCTTGTGGTAAATGTAATAATATACCACGAGAAGGATGGAATGGATGTAGAGCAGGGGTGAGCAATTCATTTGCCAAAGGGGCCACATGAGAAACTTGGAATGTTGTGGAGGGCCGAACCATAGGCTGAACTTAACTTCTGCTAAATATTCATTTTAGAGCTTTATTTTATTTTCTCAATGCCAGGAGCAGTAGCTACAGAATGATATCCATCCCAGTAAGTCACAACACTGCTGCTCACAAATTGCCCTCTTTTACAATTGGCAATGTTTTTTTGTCCAGGGCACAAATTTGTATCCCAATGTAGGCCACTGTAACGGGCCGAATAGAGACAGCCAAAGGGCCGGATGTGGCCCACGGGCCATACAATGCCCAGGTCTGTTGTAGAGACAGGGTGGACTATATGAGCAAGTGTAATTTGTTATACTTTATTTGTATGATATTGATCTGGTCAAAAGAGATCTTTGGTCAAAATTGATCTTGCCACTCCAAAATATAAGTTGGATTATTTCTAAAGACTATGAAAAACTGCCTATGTATTGTAATAGCATTGTTTTCTACAGTAAATCATTTTTGAGATACTCTGCACCTTCCTTACTCTGATACTGTGTACTTGATTACTGTAGTAGAGAAGATGTAATTACATGATAACACAATGCAGATAATTCCCCAGTGTGGCTTCCCTCCACTCCCAATAAGGTACCATGGGGTGGGTAGAGGATCTGTCCAATAGGCAGTCCTGATACGAGTCTTTATCAACCTAATTCCTTCAGTAGCTACTGTAGACAAACCAGGATGAGTCCCCCGCAGTTTTTCTAATCACTAAAACGAAATTTCATTTATAACTTTTAAAAGCTACATTTAATTTATTTTTTCGAATATTGATTTTATTGTTATTCAGTTACTAAATAAACAAACAAAACACCATAGTATGACAACTATACTAGCTCTTAAAAGCAACATTGTAGTCCCATATTTGCAATATGCTGAATTCAAATTTATTCAAAAATTTTGACCACTTGTTTATGAACTTTTGTACACGAAGGTGTTAAGTTCAATGAGCTATTCAGATTATAGAGAGAATCACTTAAAGAACACCTTTTTTTGTGGATATGATATATTTGCCACACATACTTAGTTAATGATGTCACTTAATGATGTCACTTCCAGGAAATGTTATTATTTATACCTCTTTTATATTATTTTTTATTTTTGCTGTACCCCTTATAATACATTTAACTTACACTTGTTATTTGTCTTTATTATCTCTTATGGTATTTTTTTTAATAAAAATAAATGTGCTTGTGATACTTTGTTGTGTAGAACCTTTAATAAATATGACTTATTATTTATTATGCTTTGCTTATAGTACTAAAGAGCTTTGTAAAACGTGCATTGAGTGCTTGAAAAAACTTTCACTCTCTCGTGAATAAAGTGCTATTATCACAAAAATAGTGCAAATTAGCTCGTTGTTTACTGTTATTTTGACAGAGTATGTCTCTGTTCTTTATAAAGTGCTATGGTGACTGATTGCTAACCAATTCCTTGGTGCTTATTAAAATGCACCTAGTATCTTGTTATTATTATTTTTTATATTTCAAAGAGGAGCTTCTTACAGGTGTATTATCTTTCTTGTTAGGCAGTATTCATAGTTATTCGGTCTGTTTGTTCTTCTTCAACACTATCCTTATTGCAGAGTATCTCTTCTCATATAATAAATATATAGCCTTTATGCATGCTGAGAATTACCTTGTGGAGCGGTTTATTTTTACAGCTCCACTACCATGACCATGAATAGCGCTGTTTTTTTTTTATAAGACCAAGGTTGTAATATACAGTCAGGTCCATAAATATTGGGACATCGACATAATTCTAATCTTTTTGGCTCTATACACCACCACAATGGATATGAAATGAAACAAACAAGATGTGCTTTAACTGCAGACTTTCAGCTTTAATTTGAGGGAATTTACATCCAAATCAGGTGAACGGTGTAGGAATTACAACAGTTTGTATATGTGCCTCCCACTTTTTAAGGGACCAAAAGTAATGGGACAGATTAACAGTCATAAAACAAACTTTCACTATTTAATACTTGGTTGCAAATCCTTTGCAGTCAATTACAGCCTGAAGTCTGGAACGCATAGACATCACCAGACGCTGGGTTTCATCCCTGGTGATGCTCTGCCAGACCTCTATTGCAACTGTCTTCAGTTCCTGCTTGTTCTTGGGGCATTTTCCCTTCAGTTTTGTCTTCAGCAAGTGAAATGCATGCTCAATCGGATTCAGGTCAGGTGATTGACTTGGCCATTGCATAACATTCCACTTCTTTCCCTTAAAAAAACTCTTTGGATGCTTTTGCAGTATGCTTTGGGTCATTGTCCATCTGCACTGTGAAGCGCAGTCCAATGAGTTCTGAAGCATTTGGCTGAATATGAGCAGATAATATTGCCCGAAACACTTCAGAATTCATCCTGCTACTTTTGTCAGCAGTCACATCATCAATAAATACAAGAAAACCAGTTCCATTGGCAGCCATACATGCCCACGCCATGACACTACCACCACCATGCTTTATGGATGAGGTGGTATGCTTTGGATCACTCTTCTCTTCCCATCACTCTGGTACAAGTTGATCTTAGTCTCATCTGTCCATAGGATTTTGTTCCAGAACTGTGAAGGCTTTTTTAGATGTTGTTTGGAAAACTCTAATCTGGCCTTCCTGTTTTTGAGGCTCACCAATTGTTTACATCTTGTGGTGAGCCCTCTGTATTTACTCTGGTGAAGTCTTCTCTTGATTGTTGACTTTGACACACATACACCTACCTCCTAGAGAGTGTTCTTGATCTGGCCAACTGTTGTGAAGGGTGTTTTCTTCACCAGGGAAATAATTCTTCGGTCATCCACCACAGTTGTTTTCCGTGGTCTTCGGGGTCTTTTGGTGTTGCTGAGCTCACCGGTGCGTTCTTTCTTTTTAAGTATGTTCCAAACAGTTGATTTGGCCACACCTAATGTTTTTGCTGTCTCTCTGATGGGTTTGTTTTGCTTTTTCAGCCTAATGATGGCTTGCTTCACTGATAGTGACAGCTCTTTGGATCTCATATTGAGAGTTAACAGCAACAAATGCAAATAGCACACTTGAAATGAACACTGGAGCTTGTATCTGCTCTTTGTAAATGGGATAATGAGGGAATAACACACACCTTGCCATGGAACAGCTGAGCAGCCAATTGTCCCATTACTTTTGGTCCCTTAAAAAGTGGGAGGCACATATGCAAACTGTTGTAATTCCTACACCGTTCACCTGATTTGGATGTAAATACCCTCAAATTAAAGCTGAAAGTCTGCAGTTAAAGCTCATTTTGTTAGTGCATTTCAGATCCATTGTGGTGGTGTATAGAGCCAAAAAGTTTAGAATTGTGTCGATGTCCCAATATTTATGGACCTGACTGTAAGTGCTGTGTGCACACATAAAACTAAAGTGCTAGTGCTCAAAATTCCCATTAGAATGCAGATGGATTGAATGCCTGCATTGATTTGAATAGAAGGACTAGTACTATCATCATATAATATATCCAAAATGATTAAAATCAGTATTACTATATTTTGACTTGTACTGATGTACTAATTCATTACAGTATATTTTAAACAAAAGTGTTGGCACATTAACTTTTAGCCATTTTCTATCGTTATGGGCAGCTAACAGATTTTCTTAGCATGCTTTATTAATATATTAATTTAATTTATACTTAACATATTGGTTCTTATTGTTAAATCAATTGAAATGTGATATTTATTCATAAAGTGTCATACATCATTGTTATTAATAATATTAACATACTTGCCAATCAATATTAATGAGCCCTTAGATTTATTTGGGGTTATTAATTTCTCAAAAATTCTACAATTAGATATTATATTGTACTGTGCACATTTCAACCAGTTTTAATTAGTCATATGTGTAGTCCTTTATTTCTTTTTATTATTATCTTATATAAGAACTTCAGAAAAAAATAAACATTCAAGTATTAAGTTCATATAAATGGAAGAATTAATTAAAGAAATAAAGAGCTCCTCTTCTCTTTAATATGGCGTCTTTTGGTCATATTTATGGAGTAAATATTTTTGCATTTTACTTGAGATTTTACCATTTTATCTTTCATGAATTAAAGAAATAAAGAGCTCCTCTTCTCTTTAATATGGAGTCTTTTGGTCATATTTATGGAGTAAATATTTTTACATTTTACTTGAAATTTTACCATTTTATCTTTCATGAATTAAAGAAATAAAGAGCTCCTCTTCTCTTTAATATGGAGTCTTTTGGTCATATTTATGGAGTAAATATTTTTACATTTTACTTGAAATTTTACAATTTTATCTTTCATGAATTAAAGAAATAAAGCGCTCCTCTTCTCTTTAATATGGAGCCTTTTGACGGTATTTATGAAATAAATGTTTTTAAATTTTACCATTTTATTTGCATCCTTCTCTTGTATCTTTCTTCCATTATTATCTTTTCATGTTATTTTGTTTTCTCCATTTAATAATACATATAACCAGTTTATTTAATAAATGGCATGAACACAAATTCTTCATTAAGTCCTCTAGGACTTTTTGTACCAAGCCAAAAAATCAATTTTGCTTCTTTAAATTACAGTTTACGCTCTATATCACCTCCACGTATGGATGGGGGAAATGATCTATACCAGTAAAGCCAAGACATTTGGGATTTTTGTTGTGTTCTTTTTTGACGTGTTTGGCTATTGAAGTGTCAGCATTATTTATAACATCATTGATATGCTCTAACAATCTATGTCTGAATTGCCTGCTAGTTTTACTTATGTATTTTTTATTGCAAGAACAGACAATTTGGTAGATCACCCCTTCAGTTTGGTAATTTATTCTATGTTGTATAGTATATGTTTTTGTCTCAGATGCATTTGTGAAAGTTTTTGTGGTTAACACTTGGTTACAGGCCTTGCATTTACCACAAGATTTACAGCCCTGTTGATTTTTCTCCGGCCAATTTGTTCTATGTGGTTTCTCATAGTGGCTATGGACAAGAATATCTTTGAAGATTTTTGCTCGCCTATATGTTACACTACTTCTTGGAGTTACCATTTCTGCCAGATCTTTATCAGTCTGTAAAATTTCTTATTGTTTATCTATTATTGAAGATATCTGAGAAGCTTCATTAGAATAATTTGTTATATAGCAAATGGGTTGTTTAGTCTCAATCTTGATCTTATCTTTTAGGAGTTCAGATCTTTCTTGTCGTAATGCTTTTTGATAAGCCTTTTTAAGCCTTTTTTTTACAATAGCCTCTCTGTAAAAATCTTGTCTGTAACTCTTTAGCTTGCATGATAACATTTGTTTTGTCACTGCAATTCCTTCTTAGTCTAAGGTTTTGCCCCATACGAATGGCACGTTTGGTCACCACCGGATGATGACTCCTCCAATGAAGTAAAGAGTTAGTCGCTGTTTTTTCCTGTATGTTTTTGTTGTCAGTTCCATGTTCTCATCAACATTAATTTCTAAATCCAAGAAATGTACTGAGGTTTTGCTATATTCCACTGTTAACCTCAGATTATTCTCATTTGTATTGAGTTTTTTTTACAAATTGTTGTAGCTCTTGACCATATCATGAATATGTCGTCAATATAGAGCAAATATGAATCCACTTTTTCTGTATACATTTCATTCTCTTCTGAAAAGACTACTTCCTTTTCCCAATTTGCAAGATAAAGATTAGCATAGTTAGGGGCACACAGCGTCCACATTGCTGTGCCCCTAACTTGCTTATATATCTTTCCATTGAATACAAAATGACAGCAATTCAATAATGAATTCATTAAATTCAGAATGTAATCTATTGTTTGTGTCAAGATACATTTTCACTGCTTTTATGCCCTCTTGATGAATTATGCTAGTATACAGTGACTCAACGTCCATTGTTACTAAATAACAATTCTTGTTGATATTTAATCCTTCTAGATGTTTTAACGTGTCTTTTGTGTCACGTATATAAGATGGCATATAAGATGCTGAATTCAAAACCTACACTGGATAATTATTATCTGTTATTTGTAACACGCCAACATATTCTGTACAAGGTTTAAGTACATGGCAAAAACAAAATTAAACAGCAAAGAATGGAGGGCCCTGTTTTTGGGCCTAAAATCAAACGTACATAGAGCTTGTTTTCAAAGCACCGACACAAGGTTGAAAACTCACAAACTTACAACCAATGGCTTAATGTTTTTATAGATTAAATACAATTAAAATAAATACAGTTTTTAATTTATTACCTAATAAATTTAATAATTCTGTACTCATCTGAGCCTTTTTTTTTATAGGAAGACCCCTTATAAGCGAATGAAATCCATAATTCCTACTGGCAGCACTGGCAACAAGGATTGCCACATTTCAACTGAAGCAACTGAAAACTCTTTTGCATTTAATGGCTCCCACTGCCACATAACTACATATGATAGTTAATAAATTAAACATATTTTTTCACTTTAGAGAAGTATTCTAAATATGGGACAAGAACAAAATAGGCATTTTTTATGGCTCTTTTAATAAGAAATTACTCGATTTTGTAGTGACATGTTTTATTGTTCCAATCTTTTTATTGAAGACAATAAACAATAGGCAATAGCAAATTGAATTGAAAAAATTTACAGATTCCACAATAGTATTAAATATACATGAATGCTATGTCAACCCTGGGCACTTAAACAAAAAATAAAACTAGCACTTGGCACATCAATTCCAAAACATAAAATAAGGCCAGGCTTAAGGAAAACTTGCATTCAATCTGTGGTTTATCTGCTGCCTTCTTACATTTTTAATCATTTTCTGTGATTATCATAGAGAGGAGTTCCCTCCTCTAGTCTTAACTTACACTTTCCCGATATATGAAACCGAGAGCTTAATAATACTCAAGAAAACAAGGTTAAGTAGTCTCAAAAGAAAAGAGGGAAGAAAAAAAAACTTAAATAAAAAAAAATAGAGATAGGAAGCGGAGAGAGAAAAGAAGAAAGAATAACACTAATTAACAAGAGGGAAAAATGGCAAGTTACCTTTACTCCTCATCAACTTAGGTCCAGGGTCCCACCCGCCTCACCAACCCACAGGGAAAAAGCTTGAGAAGAAGGAATAGTGTAGTTTACCTAAGCATAGAACGCTCAACAGGGATTGACTCACCCGACTTCAGATCCAAACCCTGCGAGGCGGGGAGACCAGACGGAGCCTGTGACCCCAGCTTGTTAGCCCTAATAAGCAGAAGTAAAATGGAGCAAGGATGCCGCTCCTGCGATGCTGTGCAGCAATCCGGCCCCTCAAGGGGGTGCAGCTCAGCACACTCCTCACCTCGGCCTCTTCCCCTCGCACCTCCCTATGCTGCACTTGCCTCCTAAATGGTGCCCGCTCTAGAGCGAATCGCTCTCTCTCCACCTGGCTGCTCAGGATCGGTCGCGGGGCTCCTGGAGGCCCCCGTCCTTTACCCGATGGGTGGGAAGCATCTCCCCGTCCTACACAGATGGTAACTTCAATCAGATGGCAATTCAGGGCGGGTTGAAAAGGTAAAGACCCCACCTAGGCTTTGTCCGCCAGGGCCCAATAAACTCACACTTCTTGGGTATCAGTTTGTTCCTCCTGAAGAGGGGAATCCTCTGAGGTGACTTAGGTCTCACTTGGACAATAGTCTGTAATATCAACAGAGCTCCAGCTCTGCATGTCTGCTCCATGCTGCGCTTGGTCAAGACCTCCCAAGGTGACATGTTTTAAATGTGCATTGTATAATATGTAAAGCTTGGACATTTCCCCCAAACATATTGAGTAAAATGTACACAAAATGGTTAAAAACATATGGTTTAACCAATTACATTTTTCCAGAGCAACAATCATCTAAGCAAGATGTTTTGGTTTTTGGGGTTGCATGGTACCAAGAAAGTATAAACAGACTATAAACAATGCATAATTATAAATTAGTTGTTTTCTTTCTCCAACATGGAAAGTGTCCTATAACCTCAAATATGTGTAGCTATACCAGTCTGTGGCGGCATAAAGTACATAATCCAGGGCTAGAAACCAGGAAAATATTATTGTTCCAAACCCGTAAGAAGGGTGTTGAGATGGTGGGAAACATACTTATTCCATTGAATGGGTTTTGCAGATTTTAAGCATTTTCTGATGGAGAAAAAACACTATTTTCTGAAAATGTTTCCATTTATTGGGACACAACAGAGATTTTAGATATGATATATAAAAGAAAATATTATAACTATTTATTAATTGATTGTTATTAAAAATTGCATTTGCATTTTCTTACAGTAAACATTTTACTTTCCAGTCAGTATTTCTGACCTAACCACCAAGTACAGACTGCTAATAGTGTAATGATAACTTTTAATTTTAGCTACTTATTGGTGGTCTGCCTGCATTGTTTTCAGTCTAACAAGAGTATTTAGAAGAAAGAGCATGTGCACACTACAAGAAGTAGCCAGAATGATTACATGCATGCATTCTTCTCAGGGGGTAAGCTTTTCTTTTAGACGATATAATGGAACAAATATTGGGCCTAGTCGTTCTTTTCCTTCATGGAATTTATATTACATATTTCCAAATTATTATATGCAACAATAGTTTATGGGCCTGTTAGGTTTTACCAACCCTGTTAAGGGCAAAATTACTTTGGGTGCAGACAGGGCCGTATTTACCTTTTTGGAGGCCCTAGGCAGTGAAGTGGAGGAACCCCTGCAAGAGAGTATGCAAGGTTCCCTTTCCTGTTGTAACTCTCTTGTTCTAGGTTGTGACCCCCTAGTGGCCAGTCTATGAACTGCAACCTTTATTTATTTTTATGCCAGGAACCATTTTTTTTTTAAAAGCGGTACCCCTTACAGGCAAGCGCCCCAGTGCGGCTGCCTAGTTGGTCTAATGGGTAATCCGGCCATGGCTGCAGATAAAACTTCAATTACTTCTAGTGAAAGCTTGCAGAGAAGTCTGTAAGATTTTAATACAACTAATAAAGTCAGATTTTATTTATTTAGTTTTACTTTGTAAAACATTTTCAACATAACAAGTTAAATTCTTCAAAAGATTGTATAGTACATATGGAAATTTAGTATATATAAATTCAGTAATGATTACTCTCATTACAGTTTACTCATTTGGGTCTGAACATACCCAGATTGATGCTGGTAATTGCTTTTAGACTAAAAAAAGCATGACGTAATTAGCAATTATCAGCAATAATTAACTAATTAAAATATATTTTCTGAAGTGAAAAAAAAATCTTTTGTTTGTGACATTTTTTTGATTCTTGAGCGACCTCAGAAACCCTCACGCTTTTCCAGGTAATGCAAGACATACGATAGCTTAGTTCTTCCTGGAAATTCAATGTATAGCTTGAAATATATTCATGAAGAATGGTGCAGACAAGGTCACCAGTAATTAATCTTTTACTTGTAAACAAGTATTATATGTCTAACATATATGGTTTTGTACAAAGCACGACTCCAGGAAACTAGGGTCTGTTTCACAATACTTCATCAACAAGTAATTAAGGAAGTGGCAAAAGGAAAACATCAGAATCTGTACACAATCGCTTATTACCAGTGGGATATTCAAGAAGCTACAATGAGATAAAAGATCAGCCAATATCATTTACTGCACAGACTTTCCCAAAAAGTGCTCTTAAAACACAAAAGCCAAAGAAAACAGGGTCCGTAGAAGTGCAGCCACTGGAATGATAACAGAACGGCCAAACTAAAGACAAGAGCTGTTTGAATAAGAAAGCAGTCTGAGGTTGTCTAGACTGAACCCAAGGGGGGAAGAAAGTATTTCCTTTTGTGTTTTTCCTTGCAGACAGATGTGATTTTATCCAAATTCAAAGTCACCCACCTTGCTGGTAAAAGATTGGGTGGTATTAAATGCATATATGGTATCACTTAAAATGATGGGTTTATATACTATACGTTTAGCATTTCCTTACACTAAACCTACATTGAAGTTTGTATTTTTTTTTCTACTCGTCAACAAGATTTTCTGATTCACAGACCAAGCCTCCTGCTTCTGTCTTGTTATCCTAGAACAAAATTATTGCTGACAATTGCCAATTACACCCTGCTGCTTGCATTGGTATCAGTCTAATGCATTTGCAAGCACTAATATAGACATGTTCAGTGAGTGAGTAAGAAATGAATAGCTTTGATTCCACTAATCATTACTAATTATTCCCTATAGACAGCATATAATGATATATAGATATTGTCTATAGACTGCTCTACAGTTTAAAAAGAATTGGTGGCATCATCCTCGGCATGTGCAGATCCCACTGAACAATAAGTAGTGTAATTAAGGCTATTCATTACTTAATTACTTCCTGAGGTCTGCATATATCCAGATACGTGCTAGCAAGTGTTGTTAGACTGTAAACAATGCATGCAGACCACATAAAGTAATTCGTAATTATTAGCAGTTATTACATTCATGTTGGGTGAATGAATCAAAAATGTTGACTAACAGGAAAAAGTACAAAGCCCAATCTTAAATTTACTGTAAAGTAAGTGCAATTTTAAATTAAATTAAACTGATACTAAGTACTTTGGGGAACAATTAACGATTAATCTGTTTGCTCCTTACAATTTTAATGTACTGCGCTATATTTTAGTACAGCATCTTGAGGTCTAATCAATCAAATCTAATATTTAGGAATTTCTGCAGTACATGTTAATACTACTACATTAATTTTATTTGAAAACTGTATTGTAATACTTGTTCCACTCGTGACCTGAATATTATTCACAGATCACAGTTTGGGAACCTAGGATAAAACTTATTATAAGTTTAATTAATATTTTTTTGAAAAGTAATCTTGATAATGTGCAAATATTTTAGAAAGCATAAATAAAACCAAACCTTTAATTTAATAACTATTATATGCAATTAATATTTACTGCTGTTTGGGCTTTTTTCTCAACACCGAGGAGCTTTGTAGGGGGGTGAGACATCCATTAGCCCCACTGAAGCAACAGTATTTATTTACTTTCTAAAAACAGCTTGCTCATCAAGAGTAGTTCATATGAAACTATTGCAGGTCCGTCCCACCAAATATTCCCCAACCCGTGTTGCCCTTAGTCTCTGGAACTTCTTGCCCTGCTCCACTAGAGTATCTTCTTGCTTCAAAAATTCAAAAACTCACAAAAAATGCATCTGCAAGACAAAAAGTGCATCACCTCCAGCCCTAATATGCACAACTGCCTACTCTACAGTATTATATCACTCACACCTACAATCTGCAGTGCAAGACAGACACATCTATTTGTTTGAGCCGACTACCTTACACACTGCCATCTTGCATCTATCATCCTCCTGTATCACACCCAAACCTTTAAATTTAGTAAGTTCCCTTAAGCCAAGCAGGGTTGGGCCTGGTTAGTACTAGGATGGGAAATCACCTAGGAATACCAGGAGCTGTATGCTGTGGCCCACTGGAGAAGGCACTGGTAACCCACTCCAGTATCTCCATGAAAACCAAGTGTATCAGTATGACATGCACATAAAGGTCACGAAGAGTCGGAAACGACTTAACAGAAAAAAAAAGTTTGACTTTAGGCTCAAAGGCAGGGCCCTCCCTTTTGCATTGTGTTGATATTGTTTTTGCCTTGTACTTAACTCCTGTATAGCTGAATAAACAAGAGTCCTTGTAGAGGGTAGGTAAGATTATATCATTCATACAATTGCTTTAGAAATAATCAGATTGAAGTTTTAGATTTCCTTTAAGAATGTGCTGTATAACTATTTGCACTCACCCTGTCTCATGTCATGTTTCTAGTTATCTCTACCACTGGTACTATACCGGTTTGTCGGTAGCTTATGGAAAAATCTTCATTCCAGCGGCTATTAATGGGCTGCTGCAGAGGTTCTCAATATTGCCTAATATAAAACTACTGATAGTGACAAGTATTTATCAGTTGAATCATTAAAAAGAAAAGAAAAAAAAGAAGTATTTTCTTACTGGAAACTTGTATGTGTTTGCATCGCTCAGTCATGTCCGACTCTCCGTGATCTCATGGACCCCAACAGGCCATGCTGATCCACTTTGTATTCATGGCAGAGGTACTGTAAGGGGTTGCCAGTTTCTTCTCCAGTGGGCCCCAGCATACATCTCCTAGTATTCCAATGTGGTCTCCCATTCAAGTACTGCATGGTTTCAGGGTGATGTGACCTCTTGGTTAACCGACTAGAACCGAACCTAGGTTGCAGCGGTGAAAGCACAGAATCCTAACTACTGGACCACCAGGGAACACTTACATTGGGTTCAATATTTTTTTAAGTTCATCATTATGAGCCACCATTAAAGGCTTTGCTTTTATATTTGTGGCAGAACAGAATTATTACTAATCATTGCTAATTAATCTAAAACTCATAGTCTCAAAGAATCTGAAAACTTCAGGGTATAATTATCAGTGAAACCACAATTATTGCTAATTACTCCCTGATGTCTGCATGAGCTTAGATTCTTCCTAGCAGGCGCTTACAGACCGAAAACAATGTGTGCAGACCCCCAGGGACTATGTAGCAATGATTATCTATAGTCACAATCAAGCACACAAACAAATGCAAAGGCTGTGTTGGTGGATCATAAAGCCTGGGTGACAGGTAAAAGTTACATATTGTATGTACATTTTATTCTCTTGTTTCCAGATTTAGAAAACAGATAAACACACTGCTAGAAGAGGTATTCATGATGGAGCTGCCCAGAACTGCATTTATTTAGGTAATAAAAGAGTGATTTATATCTCCAAGTACACACGCAAGATTTTGATGAACCTGTGCTGTCATGATAAAAAAAAACTAAAAACATTTAACTTAATTTTTTTTTACAAAGCTGCATTTACCAGCTGAACATTTCTTCCCCTTTGCAAATCTGACCTTCCAAAGTGTCCCTATAGGGAAGGTTTTGTTATAGTTTGCTAACCAGGTTATTAGATTCCCTGAAATGTGGGCATCGTTAGCAAATACAAGGAAATACCACCACGATAAATGCAGTTAAGACCCCAGTAAAGTATTTTGTACAGGTAATAAATACATAATACTGGTAGCAGTAATAAATGCAATAAGACTGAAATACATCTTTGAATGTTATCTTTAAGATGCATTCTGGGAAATCGTTAGCCTACAAAAGGTGACTCAACTGTACATGTTCTTCGGAGTTCAAATACAGTACACACTGTAAGGTATGTAATGTATGTACTAAATGAGAGGCCGAGGATGGTGCAATTCTGAATGTATTTATTGGTTAACGCTATAGGGAAAATACGGATTACATCAATGAACATGGTAGGTTTGTAATCACCTAATTAAGATTATGAGATAGGTGCCAAGCATAAAATGTAATGCACCTCCTCATGATCCCATAAAAATCACTAATCTGTATCAACTGAAGAACACGCAACATTAATAAAACTGACAAGTTATAGGACTGTAGAGGTTTTTTTATAGTCCAGTAATTCAGATAAATGACATCAACAATGAGCGGTAAATCACAGTATAATGTAGGTTCTGTGAGTTATGGAAATGTTCCCAGAATAAGTCCTAACCCTTGGAAAGTATAAGTTGCATCTGGCACTATTAAAGTCCTATTAGCCACGTTATATAAAGTTATTTTTTTGTATTGTACAACCCATGTGCTTGCATCTAGGGGCTGCCATGATGGCGTCTCTTTCTCCTTCCATCCCTGATTTTGGTGAATCTCCATATTGAATCTTCTAATACACACAGCACGGCTGGTGTCTTTCTCTTGGCACTACCTACTCAAGTCGTGCTAGCTGCACTATAATCGGCACCATATAACAGCGAGGACCAGTAGGAAGCCAGTGGCTATTGTGCATTAGAAAATGCAATATGGACATTCATAGCTTGTTGCCCACCCATTTCACAGTGATGTACTCTGAAAAATGGGAGAGAGTCACGTAGAGGTAAGCAAATGTTACTATGCTAGATCCAACTTCTAAATTTAAATGGCCAATATTTCTTCAAAAACCACACTGAGCTTAATATATTAATATATATATTAGGTAGATACAATGGGCAACATAGATTGATTTATCATGTTGGCCAGCTCACATAACCAGTGAAATTACATGGTCACATAATCCTTACTACAAAATATATATATATATATATATATATATATATATATATATATATATATATATATATATATATATATATATATATATATAAAAACACACATAAAAATATATATAACTACCTCCTCAAAATATCCACTACACACGCTAAGGAACCGGCCACACGCTGATGAGAGGCAGGGAGACACAAGGGAGGGAGAAAAAAAAAATATACCATCATTTTTGATGGGCTATTTACTAGTAGTAAAATAAATTGACCTGCCTTGATTTCCTGCTGAATTCTAATGCTTGCTCACATCCGCAGAAGTGTCCGCATTCAGTAGCAGAGCACTCAGTAATTATGGCTATGCCAGGTATTTATTTAAACATAACAAGTGCACTCTATGAACAACTTGTAAGGTGAGAGAGGAATTTATCAAGGATGTTGTAGTTTGAGATGTTTGAGAAAGGACATTCTCATGGAACTAATATGCATGACTTACTCATGGAGTGCACTTGTGCCTAAATAAATATCTTACATTACCGTTAATACATAATGCTCAGCTACTTCACAAACTACTCTAAGGTGCATGAGGATAAGTACAGCCGTGTGATCCTGAACATTTAAAGGGACAAAAATAGTTGGCTTCATCATAAACAGTGTCTTTACACTCTAAAGGACATTTTCTGTACAGTAAATCGTCCTGAGAAACTTAGCATTATGTGTACAGATCATTTCTTCAAATGTGTAGCTCCATATGCAAATTTGTAGCATAGTGTGCATCATAAGTGTGGAGGAGGGGATCTAACTAGCCTTGAGGTACACAGAACAAATCAGCAGACTGTGTTACTAATTAACACATTAAAACAGCTAACTAGTATTCAGGAGCTGCACATTTACATTATCCTACCAGAGATTACTCTTCCATTTAATTCTATTGTTGAGTGGCTATTTAAAAGGACAGTCTAGATCATTTTTGGACCCATGGGTCCTCCCAGGTGTTTAACTCTGTTAGGAACACAGATAAAGATGTCTGTTGCCATTTCACCAAACAGAACAGTCAAAAAGTTAAAGGCTCTATTTCTCTTTTTTAAACTTTGAAAGAATTTTTTTTGCACATTATCAAGTCACATTCTTCTAAAGAGCATACTATAAATATGACACTTTAGGGGTCTAATAATAAGAAACTTTTAAAGATAAGACAGATATAGAAAAATTGTTTTCAAACTCCATACATTATCTGTTTCTTCAGTTTATACAAATGTTAAAATCCCTCAAATAGTTTAATATAAAGAGAGTCAGTAAGGCTCATTTGGATTCCCTGGTGGTCCAGTGGTTAGGGTTTGGTGCTTTCACCGCTGCGACCTGGGGTCTATTCCAGTCATGGAATCAAGAGGTCATGCAGGGTTGGGCCTGGTCAGTACTTGGATGGGAAACCACTTAGGATTACCAGGACCTGTATGTTGTGGCCCAATGGAGAAGAAACTGGCAACCCACTCCACAATCAGCATGACCATGGACATAGATGTCCTGTTGTGTTATGGTCCATGAGGTCACGGAGAGTCAAACAACTGAATGATGAGAAAAAATTGCTGATTAGATAATAAGTGGATGTAGGACTTGCTGATCCATTTCTCAGTAAGTGGTCTATTACTGGAATTGGATCATAGGAAATAACACACAAGCGAGCCAAAAGACTTCTTGTTGCTTGTACATCATTAAAATAATCTACCACAAAGAAACCTGGGTTGTTTGTACACTGCAATAAACCTTAAAAAGTCTTTATAGTCCAAAATAAATCTATATTGCATTTAAATGATAGTAATAATATAAACATTACAAAAATGAAAAATAAGTGGTCTATAATCTATAAATGTAGATAGATTACGTTAGGGGAGACACAATGAGACTCTGACCTGACATCTTACAGGAAACAAAGAGACAGTGGAACGTATGGACTGCAACACATTGGGCATTTATTTCCATGCAATTAAATATGATCAGATAATAAAACACAATGAACAGACTTTTCATGGAAATTTGCTGATACTCCCTCTCAATTCACTTGTAAGATAAAGGGCGGATCAAAACATTTCTGTTGCATGTTTGCTAATCATTATTTGGTCATTTTCTAAAATATATTGTAATTTATTTTTCATACAAAAGAGAATTTAGTTAATATATTTTCTTAACATTTTGGACTACATTGGCTCTTTGAAGCAGCTCACAGGCCACTTCACTCGCATGGATCATAGAAGCACTATATCTTAGCACCATCTTCAGACTTTGAATCTGATCCTACATGGCAGAGCTGGTGTATGTAATAGAGCAAGTAAGAAATCACACTGTATAATGTTACTATGAGAGTAACAAAGGAACCGGGAGGGAATGCAATCATAAAGAGGTGTGTTAGCCCACAATGATGTGATCCAAGCCTTTAAATACCCTGAAAATAACACTCTGACCACTCATAAGATCAGATTGCACTCAACTTCCCATAAGTCCCAGGTGAAAATGATTTCCTTCAAGCTAACCTCCCACTTTGAAAATATAGGTCTGATGGGCCCCAGACCACATGGTATGAATTATCACCCTAAGAGTGTAAGTCTCTCTGTATCACATGACCAGGGGACAGATGGTCTCCTTCACATTGCTCTTTAATATAAGGAGTAATGTAACTCGCGGCGACTTGTATTACTATGAATTGGTCTAGACTTTGCACGGCCACGGATCGGTAATTCAATTAGATTTCAAAGAGGAGAATCTACATTTACAGAAAGTGAACACAATACCTTCCTGTGTCCTCCCTCCCACCCGCAGTAATAAAACAAATCTCCAGAGGTTTACACCTCAATGCATGGAGGATCAACAACAAAGCAAGAGCTGCCTCAACAAACCACAGAGAGCTTAGCAGTGCGGAGGTCAACTGGAAGAACCCAAAAACTCAACAGTTTTATTTTACAGGAAAACAAAACTATTAATCTCATATATAAATGGAATGTGTAAATTGGCAATATTTCAGGGTACATTATAATCCTATGGCAGTGGACCAGATGCGTTACCAGACCACCTCTCCCAGATCCACTACCACGTGCCTCACCTGGGGTTAGCTGTAAACATCCCACAAGAAACGAAGAGAGTGCCAAATAACTGTTATTATTGTATATCATGTTCATTACCAGTAACTGGAAATGTATACTTTATCCACTCATGTAGTAATACAATGCAGGGTCCTATCTTGTTATGCTGGCGCAGCACAAGGCAGCAGCAGTGAGCATCCGCTAGATGGCGCTGACGATATTCCGGTGCCATATCATAGAGTCAAGGCTTAGGTAAACTGTTAGGGTTAGCTCAAGGGTTAGGCTAACATTATAAGCTTAGAACTTCTCACATATTGGCAGCGCTGCAAAATATCGGCAGCGCCAGCTAGCGATTGGAAGCCGCACCACAGCACGACAACATAACAGGATAGATCCTAACGCAGATATTGGAGTTTATTGTCATATGCAAAGATCACCTCGGTACTTATTTATATATCCTCAGCTCATTTAGTACACTGCTGTATTTATATAATAATATCTTATAATGAACCCTTCACTGTTTGCAATGCATTAAACCAGTTAGAAAAGACAATGTAGGTAATACAGTTTCTTTGTTCGCTAAAGGACAGTTTTGTTAACTGTAGTTTCCCTTTCCTGGATATTTTCCAAGCATAACACTTTATAATATGCTGATCATAAGTGCTTTAATAATATTTGCTAAATTAAGAAGATATATTTTTAACTTTTTTGTTCCTGGTGTGTAGATTTTTCATTGCACCCCCTTATATCTCTGCACTTGTCTCAAAATACTCCCCCAACTGCCCCCCCTCGCTCTGCAAATGACCTTCTTCTTTCCTCCTCTATTATTACCTTCTCTCACGCCTGGATTCTGGACTTTTCTTGTGCTGCCCCTATTCAATGGAACTCCTTGCCTCGCTCCACTAGACTATCTTCCTGCTTAAAAAAGCTGATCACTTTCATCCTTAATATGCACAACTGCACACTTCACAGCATAATATCACGCACACCCACAATCTACAATGCAACACACAGACACCTCCCCTTGTTTGAGCCTGTTGCCATATTGTATTGCCACCCTCCTGTACCACACCCAGACCCTTTGTAAGTTTGTGAATGCACAAAGCAAAAAATAAATAAATTAAAATGCCCCAACTTTATTTTTTTTTTTGCACTAGGGCCCTCCATTCTCTAGCTCCACCACTGTTCATAAGCATATTATTTAGTGCTGGCAAGACATCCCCACCACTCCCAGTATAAACAATGAAAGAATGCTGTAGTACTCTAATTTTAGACTACAGTAAGAACTTAAAATTATTTTCAGTACTCTATCCTTTTGAGATGGCGAGAGAGCTTCGAATCTGTTGTTTTATCAAATATGTATTTTTTAGCCCAAATTATTTATTTTCCACTGGAGACCTCTGCCCTCTCTAGGTAGACAGTTCTGGAGGGGGTGCATTTTACTTTGTGGTGAGGGATTAAAAGATGGTGAGTAATCCCTTTTGATAAGAATTGCCAATCCCAGCTTTATTATATGAAAATATAAACAATTTTAGATAATAAAGAAGTTGTTGTATACTAATGCCCAAATGTAAACGTTTAGTGAATACTAGATCTGTAATGTGCAAGATGTGCTGAAAATGATATTTCCATGTCTGTCTTCGTTTTCATTCCGTACCGCAAACACTACTGTCTAGAAGTAACAATCTGCTGTAAAAGGACTTTCCAAATGCTTCTCTTGAACTGTAGGCAAATTGAAATTTCCATATGAAACACAAAAGCAATGGGTAAATATTGAGAACTGAAAACAGACAAGTACTTTCATTTTCCAGGTTCGCTTCCAGACTTAACAATTATCCGGCAGAGGGAAAGGTAATGACAGCAGGCAGGATACAGACGGATCAAAATCCAGCTCTGCCTTGCATAATATAGCAATTGCTGCATGTATTTGTTATAAATAGATAACAGTAAAACAATAGTAATTTGTGGCTTCATACAGAAGTCATTGTCTTAGAAAAATAAAGAATATGTTAGATACTCAAACATGAATATTGTTTAGCCTACAGAAACACTCTTAAAGGGTGGATATGGAGGACAGAAAACAGAGCAAGATGAAAGTCGAGTGAGAAAGAAAAATAGAAAGGAAATAGGAGAGATAACTTCTATTTACACATATGTATAGCAGGAAAGGGTTCCCTGGTGGTCCAGTGGTTAGGATTCAGTGCTTTCACCGCTGCGACCTGTGTTCGATTCCAGTCAGGGAACCAAGAGGTCACACCACCCTGAAGCCAAGCAGCGTTGGGCCTGGTCAGTACTTGAATGGTAGACCACCTACAGGCAACCCACTCTAGTATCTCTGCAATGAATACCAAGAGGATCAGCATGGTGTGTTGCGGTCCATGAGTTCACAGAGAATTGGACACGACTGAGCGGCGCAAACACATACCAGGAAAACTAGGAGGAACCTATCCTCTGCCAATTATCTTCAACCCTCAGCAGGGATCCACAACTGCCGAGTCCATTGATTAGGCTTAAACTAGCCACTGCTCACAATACTTGCTATTTAAAAGGAAATGGAAGGTATTTGGATTTCACCAGGAATCTATCTTTTTACTTTTATGTACTTTATTTTATTAAGAAGTGCATTTAAGCAGTGTTTTTTCTGCCTAAAATTATACATTTTGTACCTGCTTGGCTCTGCTGCCCATAAATACCCAGACTGTGAAGTGTAGCAGTGTTTCAAATTAGCCAATCAGTGACCTCTCTCAAGTAACATATTGCAGAATGTTGCCACTGATTGGTTACTATGAGACAGTAGTGCACCTCCTGTACTTAAAAAGTACACTATATTCATCGCCTACAGAGGGGAGAAAACAATTAGGAACTATTTGTTAGATTTTAGGCTAAAAAGACAGAACTTTTAAATACTTGTTAATAAAATAAAGTGCACAAAAGTAAATAGATACATAGGAATATTATATTCCTAGAAAAATCCAGAAACCTCCCATGTCCGTTTAATGCTTTTTACATTGAACCCTAAATGTTTTTGGATGATGGTGCCATTCAATTCTCTATAATAGGGATGAGGAATCTTTTTTCTGCCGAGGGCCATTTGAATATTTATAAAATCATTCGATGGCCGTACAAAATTATCAAATTTGCCTGCTATATATGGTCAAACAAATGAATTAACTCACCCCTTAGGCTGGCTAGAACTGCTATCATCTGTCTCTTTCTCATCAGCTCTTCCTATCATTATCTGTGTCATTATCAGCTTCTCATTATCTCTCATTGGCTATGGAATAAGGAGAAGGGCCACATCAAACGACTCCGAGGGCCTTATACGGCCCTCGGGCCTGACGCTTCACACCCCTGCTATAACATAACAATGTACGCAGACTTTCTCTGGAGAGCATTGTGTTGCTTTGGAAGCGAATGTTGTAGCTAAATTAATCTGGAGAAGAAAAAAAAGCAGAGTTGCTGCTCAATCCGGCTTTAGTAACCTGCACTTGAACATCAGAATGTGCACAGAATATCTCCAGCAATCTTCCACATCATAATCTTTTTGCTATAGTTACACAAATGGTAATTGCTTCTGTAATGCTTGTCCTTACAATAAAAATACACATTAGATTTCCAAGAAATCTATATTACTGCTGTCATTTTCATATATAGGTTGGTAATTATGATGGGCTGCCACATATTTTATAAAAACAACAATTTTTAGATTGCTAAATATACACATAATAGAACAATCTGCTACTAAATACTTACACCATGAAATTGAATAACATGATATATATATATATATATATATATATATATATATATATATATATATATATATATACACATACACATACACATAGAACAAACATTCGTGTAGTCTTCTTATGAGAGTACTTTAAATTGCAGTAATAACTATAATTGCAGTATCAGGTCATGTAGTAGGGCTTGAGAAGGGAATGGAATTAAACATTTAGGAATGTTATTTCACAGAAAATGAAAAATTGTAAAGGAATATTAAGTTTTACAACACATTTTTTTCTATATTTAATGGTGATGTGGTATAATAGTTTAGCCTGCTGTACTAGAAATAAATGCCTATATTTCAGAACGGACATCATGTTAAGGAAGTGAACACTTGAAGAACTCTAGTATTTTAAAAGCTCGGTAGTGGTATGGTTATACATAGGACAACTATACCTCGGCCTAAGGATAATTGTAAGAGCAAACAGTAATCAGCTAGGATAAAGCTTTTTAGTATTTGCATAGAGAGGAAAATGAGGGCCAGTAAAAAGAAGCAGTTGAAAGAGCCGGGAGAAAATAAAACCAACAGCAAGTGTTTTTTTTCAGGGGGAGGATATGAAAAGGTTGGAAAAATAAAACTATAAGGGGTATAGAGGAGGACGCAAGCCCACAATGGGTCTAAAAGTTGAATAAAAGACATACCGTATTTACGTGATTCTAATGCACATTTTTTCAAAGACAATTGAGTCCATAATTAAGGGTGCGCATTAGAATCGATGGCGCACTAGAATCGTCAGCAAAACGGCTCTCAGATGAGCAGACAGCTCAGGGGGGCTGTTATTGGTGGAAGTGGCTCCTCAAAGACACTGAGAGCCCAGCAGAGTGGCACACAGGGCATGGCACTCAGCGAGCCCCAGCACAGTGGCACACAGAGAGCCCCAGCACAGTGGAACACAGAGCCTGGCACACAGAGAGCCCCAGCACAGTGGCACACAGAGAGCCCCAGCACAGTGGCACACAGAGCCTGGCACTCAGAGAGCCCCAGCACAGTGGCACACAGAGCCTGGCACACAGAGAGCCCCAGTACAGTGGCACACAGAGCCTGGCACTCAGAGAGCCCCAGCACAGTGGCACACAGAGAGCCCCAGCACAGTGGCACACAGAGCCTGGCACACAGAGAGCCCCAGTACAGTGGCACACAGAGCCTGGCACTCAGAGAGCCCCAGCACAGTGGCACACAGAGAGCCCCAGCACAGTGGCACACAGAGCCTGGCACACAGAGAGCCCCAGTACAGTGGCACACAGAGCCTGGCACTCAGAGAGCCCCAGCACAGTGGCACACAGAGCCTGGCACCCAGAGAGCCCCAGTACAGTGGCACACAGAGCCTGGCAACTAGAGAGCCCCAGCACAGAGGCACACAGAGCCTGGCACCCAGAGAGCCCCAGCACAGTGGCACACAGAGCCTGGCACACAGAGAGCCCCAGCATAGAGGCACACAGAGCCTGGCACCCAGAGAGCCCCAGCACAGTGGCACATAGAGCCTGGCACCCAGAGAGCCCCAGCACAGTGGCACACAGAGCCTGGTACCTAGAGAGCCCCAGCACAGTGGCACACAGAGCCTGGCACCAAGAGAGCACATTACATTCGCCAGCAAAAACTTTTTTTGATTCATGGGTTCCAAATTAGGAGTGCGCATTAGATTTGATGGTGCACCAAATTCATGTAAATACGGTATATCACTACATCACCAGTAAGAATGGTAAACCTGGGGTGTCGGAAAGGTTCCTAAACTGGGATAGCGTAAGCCTTTCATCTGTATTGTGAATGGAAATGTGGACAAAGAGGAAAGAGAGGAAAATGTGAATGACAAAAGAGGAGTAGAGAGAGGATTAGGGGCCCAGCCTTGCATGCAGAATCCCAAAGTCCCTAACTGGAAGGTAATAGCTCAAAGGGTCCTGGTTACTTTCATGGATTGAAAGCGATGCCCACTTCAAAGTCATTGCTCACAACTGCTCTAAAGGATATCATTTATTACAATAAAAATGTATTTGTAATAAGACAGCCTTGTAATATTTGGTTCTAAATGAAAGAAAAATAACTAGGTGGCATGGCTGTAAAGAAATACATACCTTTAGTCTTCTTATAATAACGCACTCAGGGTATTTTTTTTTTTTTATATATTCGCCCATTACCCAGAAATACCAATACAACTCACATCTCTAGATATTCACATGCCTGTTTGTAGGAAGCCATTTAAAATCAAGAGAAATGGTAGGAAGTATAAGCAAACACATGAACTGTGGAAATAAATGTTGACTAAATCCTTTATACAGCAATTTCTGTCTTTAACAAAAGTTCATTTTTTTACTCACAGCTTTGTTAATGACAGCAAATGCGATACAGTTTACATTAACCATATTTTCTTCATGTTTGTGATCAGCAATATCTGTTTTATACATGGACTGAGCTTAATTGTAGAAAAATGTAGCCAACTGCCAAGCAGCACTTCCTTGATTACAATAACTGTATTGTGAGTGTGGATGAAGATATACCTAATCATACAGCGATACACAAACATTAGTATTGCCAACACATAATCTAGGGCTGGGCAGTCATACTGCTGATCATCAAGGCCGGATGTAGACGGCAAACAATATAATCAAAGCACTGACTCTTATAGATGAGTCAAATCTGTCTCAAGCAGAGAAAAACTATTTTTCACAAAGTGTGGGAAGTGCAGGTAACAAAAGAAAAACACAACGGGAGTTGTCAAGGGTTTTACAGTGGTTTGGTTTCAATTGAAATAAAAAGAAATCAGAGTACCGGTAATTCAACCATGCCAAGGAAATGCAAGATTTATTAGGCCATAGTTTTAGATAGATAAGATGGGCAGACTAAATGGGTCTACGGGACATTTATATTTAGGTTGATGATCAGCAGTGCAACGGACTGTTTTTTCTTGGTGTGGGTTTTGCAAAGGCCAACAGTGCCTAGGATGACCTGACATCTAGGAGAGGTATTGAAAAAGTGTTTATTATGTTAGCCCCTTCCTTCCCTCTCTCTATTCCCCATTGCTTTTAAAATTTCCTATGTCATCATTCTTTCACCCTTTATTGTTCCTTTTTTCATTTTACATACACCTCCCACTATCTCTTCCTTTTCATTTTCTTTGCTCTTTTTTGCCATCTCCCACTATGTTTTCCTCATCTCTTCCCATCCACATCCTTATTTCCATTTTCCCTTGTGCTTTTCCCTTCCACGGCCTCTCAACCATACAGCATTGTAGAATAACAAGGTAATTTCTATTATTTGAAACATTAGCTGCAGAAAAGTTATCCAAAACATAAATACACGGGCTATCCACCTGGAATCTCAACTGAATTAAAGTGATGGAGAGAATTAGAAACAAAACTCATGTCACGAGAAGCAACTCAGAGTCCAAAAATTATATGAACACAGAACAATGAAAGACGAAGGGACAAGTTATTAAGGCGAGTCCAGCAAGGTAAGCGTTTCAACCAACCTACTAAACATGTTAAAACATGTCTTTCACACATATCCCGCTGGATAACCTCCCAACATCTAACATCTTGCCATCAGCACCTCTAGAACATCTTCAAAAATTGTTCCTTCCTCACACAAGACACTAAACCATGCTCTCATAATGTCACGCGTTGACTACTGCCATAATTGGCCTTCCAATAAACCCCCTATCAAATCCCCTATCAGTCGCTACACTAAATCTCCATTTCCTCAAAATCCTGAGAGCCTCACTTACAAAGCCTTCAACACCACCGTACTTCTCTACAACTCAACTCTGGTCTTCGGATACACTGCAGACCGCCGTTTCGCTCTTCCCAAGATTTGCTCTCTCATCCTCTACAATTACCTCCTCACATGTTCGGCTACATAACTTCTCAAGATCAGCCCCCACTCCTTGGAATTCTCCACATCACTCTGTAAGACTTCCCCTTAATCTTCAAATACAAATATTCTCTGGAAACCGAGTTTTCCAAAGAAGCTTACCAACTTCCTAATTAACTAAATCATTCAAAACCTTATACCAGGTTACCTGTTCTGGTTTGCATACTTCGCTCTCATCATTAACCCATCAAGCAGTCCCCTTACCTCATGTTTCTATCCCCTATAACCTCTTAGATTGCAGGCATGGCCCTCATCTCTACGTGTAACTACTGTGTATGTACAAGCATGCTGTCTTGTTATATCTGACTTCTGACGTATGTAAATGTCTAGCAATTATTTATTCTGCTCCTACCGCTAAAAATAAAACATATTAATAATAACCAAATATGAGCTCTGTATTTACAAACTGCCTCTTTCCTTTCGAATAGTCTACTTTCAATGACAACCAAAGCTCTTTTGAAGAAGCAGGCGTTATATTGAGGAACATGTTTATTAAGTATATCCTGTATAGCGCTACGGAATATGTTGACATGTTATAAATAAAGGAAATAATAATAGCAACATTAACTATTAAATGTGATTGTCCCATAGTTAAACATCTCTACTACTATTACCATTTCCTAAAATCGGCATGCTCTTCTTCTTTATTACCCCCACCGCTTACCAATTCTTTGCTGCTGATAAAACCATTAACCTCAGAGGGTGGATCTTTAAATGTAAAATTTACACACTTCTTTATACATTTTATGTCATTTTCACTTAGAATTTTCTAATTCGGTAACTTATTTTGTATTACTATAATAATCTGAATCCATGCCCATTCAAATCAAATCTACCAGGTTCATTTGTCTCTGTTCCGGTGGTCCAAACATTAAAAGGTACAGACCTACCTGTTTCAGTTAACATCTATCAATTATACAAAGCCAGTCCTACCTGTTTCGGATAAAGTGCTTTTCTGTTCATGATAAACCCGGATGATATCTGCAGCTTTATCCCTGACATCTGGCTCTTCACTTTGTAGAAGCTGAAAGATGCACATCCAGAGGCGAAATGTATCTGTCAAATCTAAGAAAAAGAAATTATTTCAGATAATTTTTATTGAATAAAAATGGAAAATGTAACCACTAACATGACCTTCCTATTCACACTGCAGACTATTTGTTTTGTATTGTCTTTGTGCCCCTTTGGTGTCAATGAAATATTGACATGTGCTTCACAATCAATTTGTCATAAGGGGACAGACAAGTTTACTGATAACTACAAACACATATCCACATTATCCAGCTCTCAGGATGGAACAAATACAAAATTGATTCCTGGCCTCAAAAAACAGAGTCTTTAAAAATTCTGATTTTTCCCAAAAATGTTTTAGGTACACAGCTGCTAATATTGTTGATTGGATACATACTTGACAAACAAGTTTCCAAGTTTCTTTTTTTTTTTTCTTGAACTGCAGTGATCCTTTAAGTGACTGATTTGGTAAAGGTTTGTTTCAATCAACTGAAAGCACTAAGACATTTAAAAGGTATCTCTGTGGAATGGAAAACCATCATGTTTGTGAATTATGCAATAAACTAACATCATCATGAGCAAAAAAAAGCAAAAACTTAATTTTAGTTTCATCTTTCTCACGTCTTCTCTTCCTGAAATCTTTCCACAAACTATGGACAGACGGCTATCTTTTGCTAATAGCAGATCATTGTCACTATTTGATGATTAATCTCAGGGGCTTTGAATCAGTGAAAATTAATGTTAAGATAAAAGAGACTGGACATGCTCGGACTCTGGGAAATCACTTATCAAACCAACCTAGTTACGCCCTGGGGTCTTTTTAACTCCATGTGGCTCTATAGCAGATTCAGAGCCCCACGGTAAGTATCGGTAATAATTTTCCTTTAACAAGAGATATCAGCCAGTCCTAAGTGGAGGGGTAATCAGCATTTGTTTGAAATGGATCGCCCATTAGCAATAGGTTTTAATCTGCCCTTAGTGAATGGATTAGAAACGCTATTGAACAGATAAACACTGCAGACTTTATGGCAAGAAAGAGTAATCTTTTAATAGCATTTAATTAATAAAGTACTTGTCATTATCAATAGTTTTAAATATTTGTAACCTTAACTGTGTCACTTTACGTTGACAGATGAGCAGGTCCGTACTCTGGACTGACCCCTGAACCTGTTTAGTGAACCATGCATTTAGCACATGTCCCCTATATGTGTAAGTGATGCTACACGAGCTCAGGCTGTGTGTATTACAGTGATCCATGCAAGTCTGTGAAGCAGAAGAAAGGTACACAGAGCAGCTGAAACACCGCTGATGAATTTTCCAGAGCTGTTCTCTTTACCTGGGGTCACCGAGTTGTATGCGGCTCAGAATTTGCTTAGGTACACAAGGCGGATGTGGATTGAGATTACCTGTTGCATGTGGAGTGTGGATTTTAAGAAACAGCAAATAGAAACAGAACAGGCACCTGTCAGTTTGAGTCAACACGTTTGTGCACCAGAAAAAAAATATGTAAGCTTTTTCCTTTTTCAAGGGAGACAGATATCACACATATATTTTCACTGGTCTTTAACATATCAATTAGAGTCATTAGATGAACTGCATATATTATTGCTATTATTCTTCATTTGCAAAACACACGCATTTTCTCTAGTGCTATTCACAAGGGTAAAGTAGATGAGATACAACAGACAAATGCCAAAGGTAACAAACTACAAGGTATGCAGAAATACAAATACAACAACAGACAATTTGGTGCAACCCCAAAGACATTACAATCTGGAAGATATGGTTGGGGGTGTGAGACAGGAGGGGATAATGGGTATAATGCATAATGGCAATAATCAACTAAATAGGCTGCAGCCAATGGAGCTGGCTGTGTGTTATACTATAGGTTGTGAGCGAGAGCTGTTTGGTAGTGTATACAGACTGTGTAAGTTAAAGAGCCGGTGCAAAAGCTTTTCAAGTGAAATCTATTTTTTAGTTCACCATTAATTGACATTAAACATAATTGACCATTAATTGACATTAAACATGAATGAGCAATCAGCAGATTTTTTTTTTTACAGCCACAAAATATAATTTAATAACACCGTTCCTTCAACATGGCCCCTACTGCATTCCTCTTCCAGCTCCCTCCTTGTCACTATTGTCCAGATGACAAACATAGTCATCACAGACTGCATTAGTTATGCATGCCAGATTACTTTTAGCAATGCTGTCCAACTTGCTGCCCACAAGCTGATTTCTGTGGTCCACTGACTACCTACTGCATTCCTCTTCCAGCTCCCTCCTTGTCACTATTGTCCAGATGACAAACATAGTCATCCCAGACTGCATTAGTTATGCATGCCAGATTACTTTTAGCAGTGCTGTCCAACTTGCTGCCCACAAGCCGATTTCTGTGGCCCACTGACTACCAGGGAGAAGCTCCTCACAAACCTAATATTATGAAAATAAAACGCTTGGCCTCGTTTAAACACTTGGGATATTATATATAAATTTACAAATATTTAGTTATTTGATTAGAAGTTTAAAATATATTAATTTATATATCTGGATATACATTATAGCAAACATAAATCTGGTACCCCAGCTAACTGACTGATAAAAACCTAGCCTCCCAAACTAAAGAAGTTGGCCAGCACTTGACATTTTAATCAAGTTTTACACGCAGAAAAAGTAAAACTTTTGTTATATTTAAAGATGCTTCCAAATTATAGTGATTTGTTAAGGTAAGAATTTTTGTAACAGATCAGCACATGTAGAGCAAAGGATCCCTTCAAAGGACAATATTATATAGGAAGGAGGTGATCTGTTCGCCATAAACAGAAACATTCAGTTTAATAGAGCCTAACTTTTACCTATATGACAATGTTCCAAAGTACAGTCTCCTGTAATCAATTTAACAATCTCATTGGCTTCCTTAAACTAATCAAATCCTGTGAAAAGCAAATATTTGACTTCTTTGATTCCTCTGGAAATCAATTACAACTGACGTTTCTTATAGGTGTCTGGATGTGGCAGTGTTTACCTCATCAAAGGGCCAATAAAGATAAGAGGGGAGGGCAAGTTGTGCAATTTCTTGTTAGGCACACAGTGAAATCAGACAAGAAGGAACAGGCACACACATTGTATAATGTAATAATGACTATTTGCTAAGATCGCCTTCTAGTATCAGCAGGCAATGTCCAACTGAAATGAATAGCTTGTACGGAGATATTAAATGATTAGTGGTAGAGGACAGTTTGATACACAGTATCCCACACAAAAATAAGAGATAGTTAAATTACTTCTGTAGTCATATTTAAAACAAAAATTTTGAATAATTATAACTGTAAAATAGGCACAATTTTGTTTTTTTAATGCAAAGGAGTTTGTTGTGTACGGGAAAATAGCCTACAAGACTCCTTACGGGATACAGAAGCAGTTCTACTAGTATGAGGCTGCAAGTCAAAGCCAATAAACACAGTAGTCCCCATAGCTACCCATGTCACAAAAACTCTGAACCTATTACTACATGGGGTCTATAAAGTTATGTGCTTCCCATGCAAATGTTGACTGCCATGCTGCCAAAGTGAAGGCAGAATTAATGTTGAGGGGGGTTGCAAATCTAGGTGGGTGGGTGTTAATCCCTGGGGCTCTGCATCAACCAGGTGTGACCTGGCATTGGTGGAGTGCCACTGTTTATGTGTGTGAACAGGTATTTGTAATTGATATTGTGATTTAGTTTAGTTTTTATTGTTGTAGAGGGTAAGTGTCCTGGTAAGTGGTTTAGCTACTCTTGTATGTATGGATTTGGCTTACTTAGAGTGCTCGCAGAGCCTTCTGAGAACATTGAGTATTTTCCATAAGCTCCTACATGTGCCATGTAATGAAACTTTAAGTAAATCACACTTAGAGCAGGGAACATGTTGCCATCGCTCGGAAGAGTTTATATGTACATTTTGGTTACAGGCAGCATATGATAGCTATGTTAGGGCTTACACAAACGTTACATTTGCAAGATTTCCTATGGGGGTCACGTAATCAAGCCCTAGATTGGACATTTGTTTGGAATAGGAGGAACGTTGCATGTAAAAAAGATTGCTATTCCCTTCTGTTAAAAGACTGCAATTTTGATTAGCCAACTGACTATCAGCCACATTAAAATTGAGCCCCGTTAGTGCGAAGTGAGACCCGCAAGTTTGAAGAGTTGCAGATTTACACTGCTATTAAATTAGAACAGGGTGCAAGTTACGGGCTTGAGAGGCAAACCCGTAAACGATATGTCGCTCGTTGGATGTGCGGCCGTGAACGTGATCTATTAGTGTAACTTGTAGTTACGAGTTGGGATGAAGCAAATAGCAATAGAGATCGTCATCATTATGTCACTGAAAAATGGGAGGTGGGATTTTCAAAGTCCTACAGGGTTCAATTACGAGTTATGATTGGACCCACATTCCAGATATAATGCAATATTGATAAAGCCCTAAATATGATATTCTATTACATGCGAGTTACAGTATATGTATTAACACATTGGTTGGCGGGTTCGATATAGCACAAAAATGATACATGAAATAAAGTATTTTTCGGGGGGGGGAGGCATTTGCGGGCTTGAGAATGTTGTGATATTAATCCTATAACCTAACATCACTTTCCCTTTTAATAAAAGTACAGTAGTGTGTGTATATGTGCATTTAAAGTGCTACGAGTTTGACTTTAGCCCCCTTGCAGGTCCTCTCTAGCACTCGTTGGCTTCTTGGCTCCTTTTGCGCATTACAAGTTTTAACAGCAGTGATTTTGATGCAATTTAATAGCTCAATAGGAATGTAGCGCTTACGGGCTTGAAAGAACAAAGGATTTGCTACCGCAAAGTTCCACGTCCCGTAGGCTTTTTTCTGCCTTGCTGCGTCTTAACCCACAAGTCGTTTGGGGGTTGCTTTTACGAGGCTAATTTAATATAGTTTTGCGAGCTACGATTTATAAAATAGTAGCAATTTAATTGGGCTGCATATATCTAAATAGAAGAGCTAATTTATATAACATGTAACGTTTCCCAGACTACAATGTTTCTTTAATGGCATAAATCTTACTGTCTTTAATAATACATCAATTGAAAATGACCATCAAATGTGTGCTAAAGTGAATAAACATATTAAAAAAGTATATCTGGTTTGACATTTTAAGATTATTTTAGCAATATACTATTTTTTCCATTCGGTATATAGTCTATATGAACACATGCATCTTAATTGGAAGAAATACATTTTTTGGGGTACCATGTTTAAAGTAGTCCAGGGAGTGGCAGAAAGTGGGTGTAAGCAAAAACATAATGGAAAGACAAAAAGACATTAACAAACCTATACAAACACAACAAAAATATATCTGGATATTATTATGTGTTTACTTTATAACTACATTTGCTAGCCAAGTCCCTCTGAAGAATAAAAAAAAAAAGCAGAAGAATGAGAGAAAGATAAGGACAATTAAACCCTCTTGTCATTAAAGGCTTCCTATTATGATAACAATATTAATGTCTCATCGCTATGACTCATTCTCAAAGGATAATCTTACTTCCAGGAATCTCATGTCTGAGACACCAACATCAACTAAAGAAACCTTATAAACTCTGGGAAAGTCGCGGTGGCTGCGTGCCAGCCCTCACCACATTACACACGGCTGTGTGATTTGTTGTGAAGTTATTCTATTTACCACACAGTAGCCAGTCTGCCAGTAAGCACCAAACCACCTGATAAACATTCCCCCAGACAGAGGCAAAGTCCGACTATAGGCCGTGTTTAATGGCTCCCATGGAAACCACTGCTATACGGACTTTGTTTAAAGCAATAAAAGTTAATGTCCTATCCAATCTCACAATGAATTTTTTTTTTTTACTTATAAAGACACGTGCCAACCATTTACGTAATCATGCAGTCTTCAATTAAATACAGAGATTGATATGGCCCACCTAGCATACCTAAGTTTTTAACTTTTTATTGTTTATGTAGCAAAAATGAAAATAAGACTGTGGATGAGAGATAGTTTTGGGTAATTATTATTATTAAATTGTATTTGTAACGTGCCAACATAGGTAATGTAGAAGTATATATGGTGACAACAGGTGTTTTGTGGGACAGAAGTTTGATACGCTGGTTCGAGGGGTACAAGATTTTTTTGCTACTAGTAATGAAGCAGGAACATTAGAAAGCTGTATGTATATATAGTGAGGGGAAAAAGTATTTGATCCCCTGCTGATTTTGAAGTTTGTCCACTGACAAAGGAATGATCAGTCTATAATTTTAATGGTAGGTGTATTTTAACAGTGAGAGACAGAATAACAAAAAACAAACAAGAAAAACACACGTCAAAAAAGTTATAAATTGATTTGCAGGTCAATGAGGGAAATAAGTATTTGACCCCTTTGACTTGGTACTTGGTAGCAAAAACCCTTTTTGGCAGAGGTCAGACGTTTCTTGTAGTTGGCCGCCAGGTTTGCACACATCTCAGGAGGGATTTTGTCCCACTCCTCTTTGCAGATTCTCTCCAAGTCATTAGGGTTTCGAAGCTGATGTTTGGCAACTCGAACCTCCATCAGGAGATCAAATACTTTTTTTCCTTCACTATATATGTACGTCAAGTGGCGAAAATGTTGAGTACCAAAGTTCCCATATGGAGTAATGTGTAACGACTCATACAAGTTTTAGCCAGCGCAATGAGTACCAAGCACACGACTAGTGCCAAGGCATTTTTTTCTTGCCAGAAGACATCGAATAGCAAATTCAGCAAGTTTTGAGTTAGACGAGTGCCGAGATACCACTTTGAGTGTGTATGTACACACACACACACACACACACAAATAATATAAATAAATAAATAAAAAATGATGTAGAAAAGACACAGATAACCCCCCACCCCAGTTCTCCCTTTATTCACCTGTAAAATGTCATATCCTTTCTTGCGCCATCACTGCCCACAGCAATGAGGATGCATAAACCTGCCCAATCCATATCCTTGTTTTGTTGTTCTTTATGACAACGAACACCTTTTCCTCTTTTTGTACAATACAGTACAATAAAGTTTACTACAGCCATATACTGAATCACTTGTATAGGAGAATATTTAACTGACATCACTTTGAATGAACATGAAACTAAATAACCTGAAAGAGCAAATACACATACGTTTCGTCAGAGGTAGAAATAATCTACAGATAAAGAGTCAATATCCATGTAATCAAATATATTATAGGAAAAATAATGGGAAGTATTTAGTGATTCTGAAAGGTGCAACTCGTAATGTATCCCTTACAACTGACTTCTGTCCTGTGCTGATGCTCAAAAGAAGCTGTAAACACCCCAGTGCATCTTATGGTTGCAAGTTTGTTAGCAAGACTGCATGACAAGACCAGTCGGACAGGTGCCCCAGTAAGTGCTGTGTCATAGGCAGCTGCCTATTGATAAATGTGATACAGAATCACATATATAGTTGTTGGTTTAAGAATATTGGTCACGTTGCGGCATAGCAGGCGAGCAGTTGAGGCACGCGACTGCATGGACCGTGGGACCTAGGCTGCAATGAGCACCAAAGGCTGTGAGTGAGGTTGCAAGTTAATTTGAAGCATATTTGGTGTTTTTTCTTGATCAAAAATCGCCTAGGCAAGAAAAAAAATGGCGTCCGAAAAAAACTTAAACAGGATGAAAACAAGGCCGAAGGCAGTAACACTTAACGCAAGTTAGTAACACTTAACCCAAGGCAGTAACATTCATCGCGAGGCTCCTAAACTACCCAGGGAGACTCGCAATGAGCGCCAAAGAGGGGCCATAGCCTCGCATTGTGTGACAAACAACATTGCCAGGCTTACAATTTTACTCCCGTCATTTTTGACGGGCAATTTTCTAGTATAGTTACACTGTTGAATAGCAATAGTTCGGCTCCTATTTCGCATACAGATTTTAAGCTCTATATTTGCAAGGATCTTACCTCTTTGTGCATCTGTGAATAAATGTAAAACGCCATATGTATTAATTGTATTACTTTGAACAGAGAAATTTAGTTTTTTTTTTGCAAAATAATCTTACCAAGTACAGGCAGCCGACTCATTAGAAGATGTGGCGCGATATCAACAAGAATCTCAGCAGCTGCCAGTTTAACGTCTGCCTGGAGTTCATCTTCACAGGAGTGAACCACTAAAGTGACCCAGTCCTTTAACTCTGCCTGGATGGTCTGAGGAGGAATAGAGAACAAAGCTTGTGTGAAGTAGTCTAGGCATGGAACTGACACAGGGGACATTGCCATTTCAAATTCAGCAGACTAAATGCAATATTTTAATATATTCTGACACTACTCTTTTTTAATTATTTACTTTTAATAAATAAAAATTACCACCCTGCTGCTTCTCCTTTATGCCTGTACCCAGCTTGAAACGTCTTTGTTTTCTAACAAGTTTATCAAGTAACATTAAAATAATCTCTGCTTTTATTTTTACCTGGCAGGACAATAGCCATCTTTATGTGGGCCTAAAAAGTCTGTGTTAATACTGTAGAAGCTAATTAAAACGTAGGCCTGACCACACTGAATGCATTTATCACCAGTCTATGGGCATTTTCAATATAATTAAAGGAAAAATACATAAACATTGTTTTAATGTAGGAATAATGAATTTAGAATGACATAGTTGGAACAAAACCCTCTACTAATCCCAAATGTCATCTGGAAGGAAGAAGTCTTCCCAATACTTTGAATATAAGTGGATTAAGAAATAACCCATATAGTTTTTATAATAAGAACCTTTGAAGGTTGGGAAGGGGCTGGGGAAGGGGCTGCTACAATTGGTGGGTGTGCTGTTCTATCAGTGGCCACCCTATTTAGGTGGTGCTACTAATGTAGACCAATACAAATATTGCTATATTTAGGTCAACCTACATAATCAAGGTTTCAGTCAGAAACATTTTGAAAAGGGGGTGAGCTACGCTCCTGGATTATAAATTGTATAAAAAAATCATAATATTCTAAAACATTTAACAATGTATTTTAAAAAAAACAAGTACAACATAGAAGGTTCTCTTTAATCAACAGATAATATATTAAAAGGCAACCACTGACATATTAAATGAAATGTTTACAGATATGCTTTATTATAAAGAACAAGCTCCGCAGGACATTTACAGCTAACATTCAAGAAAATACATTTGCATAAGATTACTGTGGTGTCTTAACCAGGAACTGAGCTTGGGCAAATTTAACAAGTTCATGTAATTGTGCAGGTGCCAAATAAAACTGTTGAAGTCTGGTGGTGGAGTCCACAATATTTATCTAAAAACAGGCTAAGTGACTTCACTTGCTAAGGTCATACTGCATATTCTAACCCATCAAGGCTCCAGGCTTAGTTTAAAGTAAAGAGTTTCATTAAAGGTAATTATTCATGAAATAAAAAACATCACAAAAGTGTTTTGAGGCAAAAATGAATGATCTGATGCTTGTAAAGGCAAGAGAACATTTCCTAGTTGTGTTATACATTTAAACTACAGGACAAAACAAGCATTTGTTGTGTCAATACTTGCTATAAAAAAAAATATTTAGTGGCATAAAAATCCAGATCACGCAGAATTGTATGTGCTTTAATTCTGTTCACAGGTTTCACCCACCACAGCCTCTAAATCATCCATCCTCCACGATCTCTTGTTTTTGTGTTTCTCTTTTTTTGGAAGATACTCAAAAAAGATTTACAACAGAAGCTTAATATAACTTTTTACAAAACGACAATACAAGCATTTTCAAGTCAAATAAACAATGAAACATAATCAAAGTGATTAAATTATCTATAAATTTCCCTTAAAAAATACAAAGAGAGAATAAAAACAACGTCATGTTAAAATTTTATCTTAATAGAATATGGCAGTTATAACCTTGTGATAATATTAGTCATTCTATAAAGTTATCTTTTTGTATCATTTTCTCCCCTTTTTTCTCTCTATTCTTCCTCTCTTTTTCCCTTTCACTTCCCCCCCTTTTAGCCCAAACCTACAAATTAATAATAAATCTATAAGATAGTACAAAAAGGGAAGAAGAAAGTTATATAATATACCAAGCTCCAGTGATTAGAAACATAAAAAGACACAAAATAATATAAAGAGAAAAAAAAAAGAAAACGGCTGAAAGGCACAAAAACAAAAAAGAGAGAAAAAAAAAACAAAATAATTTTTACTTCCTTCCTTTTCTCTTCCTTTTTTCCGCCAACCAAAGGGGAGGGGAGGAAAGGAGAGGGAGGGGGAAACTATAAGAGAACACTCCAGAAAAATATATCTCCCTATTCATTATACTTTTGATCCCATATTACCCACTTTTTTGGAGGGAGTCGGGAAAACGTTATTTCCTCAATATTACTTTCTAAGAGACGCGTTTTACTAATTTTTATCAGTGTTTCAGACCAAGTTGGAAGATACTTTATTTAATATGATAATATAGTTTACGTTTTTCTGTCATATCACCTGACTCCCTTCTGTCCTCTAATCAATACCTTTTATGGTAATGAAGACTTTACCTATAAGTTTTTAGAATTATGCAAGAAGAGAGTAACTCTCATAAAACAAGAGTCTATCTGTAAGTTTTCTAAATAGACCAATAAAATACACAAGATACATATTCTACTTTATTGTCCGTTTAAGCCATCATATACTGTAACCTCAACTTTTTGTATTGGCGTGCGATAGGCCCTTGTCTTAAAAGCCAATGGTACTCCCACTTTCAAAGGCGGATAAATCGCCCATTTTACCCAGTGATGGTTGATATATTTGCAGAACGCCTACATGTCGTCACCTTATATACCCATCAAGCCAGCTCACGACACGTACCGTATTTAATTGGCTACACGCTGCTGACGTCAAAAGTAGATAGAAGAATTAAAAATAATATGATTAATTACTGTGGTTAAATGCTGGACACCAAACCAAGCCAGTAATCAGGAACCTCCAGATATTGAATATTTAGGGATATCCCTAAGCTCATGTCCAGATAAGTGGTAGTAACTGCCAAACTCAATCCAAAGAATTATAAACACTGTTTATAAGCTTAATAACATATTATTAAAGATTTCATCTTTTTTTTTTATTAGTATTTTGCAAAAGAATTGCATTCCCGTACCTCTTTGGTCTTGGTTATAAAGGTGATGATCAACTTTGACGCAAGTTTAAGAGCCGAACTCTGGATTTCCACACTGAAAAAATAAATGTAAGAATACTAAATATAAAATGCACAAAGTTTCCAACTGCTACATGTCTCAGTACATGTGTTAATCATCGTTGGCAGTAAATATTGAATATTTCTCTCTTGCTGAACACATTTGCACATTGTTAGCTGCAACCAGCATGAAATCCAAACTACATGTAATCCACTATGAATGTGCAACACCTGAATATACATTCATGTGAGACACAACAGTTGTTTTTGGGTTATTCAGTGGGCTTTTATGAATATAAAAAAAAATGATGTTAAGTTCATGCCAACTCTTGCATGTCATCCATATGTTAAAAGGTAACAGGAGAGAAACTCACCAAACACAAAATGTACAATAAGGCATTACATATCCAAATAACGGACAACTGCAAACAGTAGATTACAGAATGGTTTCCATGCACCTTTGGGTTCTGACTTCCATTAATGCAAAGCAAATATGTGGAAAAGGCTCCAGTAACGTAATGGCAGCCAAGCAGAACTGTGTACCACATAGCTAGAGGTAGGTCATGTCTTTATTAATGTAACTCAGATTCTACAAGTAGGAGGTTGGAAGGACATTAAGCTCAGGAGTGTAAGCATAATATTCACTTAGATGAGCCCTTGATCGCTAATGAGATCTATCCAATTATGTTATCCTAACCTGTTTCCTAGCTATGAGAGACATCTCACCAACTTTATGAAGACCCTCCACAGAATAATACAAATCCCATGATAACAATGATACACAATTATTATTATTATCTTTATTTATATCGCGCCAACATATTCCGTAGCGCTGTACAGGGGGTGCACAATGTATTTGAATTTAAATATGCCTATTATAAAAGGATAGATTAGATTAAAGGGATTGGATAAATGTTTAAATAAAAAGGGAATTCAGGGTTATCCTGGTTAATTAGAGAGGGAGTATTGTTCCAGGGAGGAATCCGATCGCCAGTATCTGGGGGTCAGGAAGGAATTTTTTTTTTTTCCCTTTTGAGACAATTGGCAAATTTTTCTGTTTGCCTCCCTCTGGATCAATTCACAATTAATCCGCATATTGCAGATCAGAGAAGATCGAAAAAGTTTGAACTTGATGTACTAAAGTCTTTTTTTCAACCTCAGTTACTATGTAACTATATTAATCCTGGAGAAAAGTTAGTTGGTAATAGAAGGTGGTAGTATTTGGTAATAGTAGAGGATATATTTAGGGCAGGGATGTCAAGCCTTTTGAAAAAAAAAAGATCTTGCTGGGAACTATTTCCAAAAGAAATAGAACAAAAAGTTTGAACAAACCTATCTATGTATATATGTAGGCATGTATATATCTAGCGAACTATCCACCCCTCTAAAGAAAGATAAACGGATGGATACATGGATAGATACAGGCAACCTTGGTTATCCCTTTGATTTCTCTAGTTGATATACAGCCACAAACTTAATTTTTATGAATTAATAAATATGGAAAAGCACACTAAACAATCATTCATATTTGCTTGAGGACCTTGCACTTATTGCAGAATGATTTATAGAGGGTTTATTTTGTCACATAACATGTTTATCATGATCCCTCCAAAAAACACAGTGTCTCGGTTGTAATTGCTGATTTGCACTTGTAGTTAGTGTACAACAAAAGTTGTTACCTTCTGGTGTCTCCATAAAGGACCATTGTACATTTAAAAAAAAAAAAAAAGATATGTTTGAAAACTTTAAGACTGACTAAGAGCATAAATAAGTAGGAAAAAAGTCATACAGCTAGAATCTAAATGGAAAAAAATGTGATGCCTCTGCAGGACCCTGGAGGGATCCAATATACACTAGTGGAAGATGTGTGTTTGAGAGGGTCTTTTACATTTCTGAAGACCTGTGGTTGTATTGAATGATGCAAGGTGTCTGCTTCTGGGCCAGTGAGAGGGAGGGGATGTGGTATCAATTTCAATCTTATTTAGTTAATAGGGGCCCAAGATGTTTTTTGCCTCTTCCTTCCTCTCTCATCCCTCCCTTTACTGATAACTACAAACACACCCATTATCCAGTTCTCAGGATGTGACATAATAAACAGACAACGGATTCCTGTACACAGATTTTAAAAATTCAGATTCCACACCCCCAAAAAAAAATGTTAGGTCCACGCTTACACAGCAGCTAATATTGTTAGTTTGGTAGACACTTGACAACAAGTGCCTTTTTTCTTCAACAGCAGTGGTCCATTAATATGTGATTATAAGAGGGCCTTTAAAGGGCCAGTGTATGAATCAGGTAGAGGATTGTGAGTATTTACTTCATTACTTGCTAGTTCAAGGATATGTGCGTATAAATCCAACATTAAAGCCATCTATAAGTATTTAACAAAAAAAAAAAGAAAAAAAAAAAAGGATATTATCCCTCTGGGCTGAGGGGTCCATCCCACCTGCATCCTGTCACATGACTGTAGAAGCCATTGATATTATCTTGGATTTGTCTAATTATGCAGGAGCTCTGATTTAGACATTCCTGTAATTTGATGGTTTGCAAACTTGCCATTATATTGAAATGCAGATGGAAAAAGATGGACTTTAATGACATCAGGTGAGGGATTGGTCACATAAGAAACAAACCACATAGGGAGGAGATATGTAGAAACTACAAAATTTTTTTTTTTTATATATATAAAAAAAAAAAAAAACAGTTGCCAGATCACTTCCGTAGCCTCCACATAACCAGTAGTGAGTCACGTGACAGTCTCACCATACCTAAACAGGTAATATTCATTTTAAAACCATTTTATTTACAGGTGGCTTTATTGTTGCCTTTCTAAACACATATTTCTTGAACTAACAAGTGTTGAATTACAGTCACAGCCCTTTACTGGGAGCTTACACTGGCCCTTTAAATACCCTTTAATAGGATAGCTTTTCAATGTCCTCTTTAATAATATATTTGCCTCATCTATTTTTGTAACCATTCGCTTAACAAGCACGAGCAGATATGAAATATATTACTTTGCGTACATTGTTTTGTGCTTACTGTGGACTTCATCGTTTTAAATGGCAACACTAGATCATATTTAAATGGATATAGAAAGAAAAACGTTGTTTTATATCTGTTTTGGTTTCTGATTATCTACTTCCTGAGGTGGGAGGAGACTATCAGCAGAGGAAGCTTCTATTTGTACAATGAAAAAGTAGCAACTAAAACTGCCAGTGCGGTTCATTAGAACTAATTGAACTCATCAGGGCAGCAGAAGAAAAGCCAGCTCATTAAAGGAAACCCTGCAGTACAGAATAATTGCATGTAAATGTGATTTTTTTTTAAGGAACACTGTCATCACAAAATTAGGGTCTTCAAGTTATGCTTAAAGGGGCTCCCCAATAGGAAGTTGATTTAATTTGAAACAACTATACATTGTACTAGCAGTTTTTAGAATTGATTTTGCGGCTCCTGTATGCTAATGAGTGGCTCAGAATTCTTGATAAGGGTGTGGGAGGGGTAACATTGGGGGTCTTTATTTTGGCCACTGTAAAGGCGGACACGCATACTGTAATCCTAATTATCATATCAAAACAGTTAATTAATATGCATGAGCTGTTCATATGCATATAAATGCAGAAACATCAACAACAACAACATGGAATTTCCCAAGGTGGGTTCACTTTAGAAAAAAATAGATAACACAACATATAGTAAGTTTTTTCATGCTCTTTGAGAATAACTTAAAAAAAGACTAGATTGTGGGGTGACAGAGCCCCTTTAAAGAAAATTACAAACTAGCCTATTATTATTATTATTCTTTATTTGTAACATAAGATACTCAGCATGGTTTGTGAGGAATACTATTTAGTTGCTTTGATGTGCTCATTTATATTAGTCTGATGATTTTCTGTGGTGACAAAAAAAACAGTATTCCCCAATAAAATCATGCAGCTATCTCCCTTCCTGCCTCACAAGCACTCTGAGAACTAATTAGCATAAAAAGCTGCTCAATATCATAAAGGAAAAAGTCACTGTAGACAATAATACAATGTACAGAGAGTTTATAATGCTCTTTAACATGAAACAAACTTGTTGTTGCTTAGCTGGTGTGCCTTTGAAAGTTTTAATACATTTCATTTTACTTTATAAAATAATTTTGACCTTTATCAAGCTTAATTACTGAATCTATCCTGTTATGTTGTTGGGACAGGTCTGCTGCTGCAGTGTGGCCTCCAACCGCTAGGTGGCGCTGCATAACTATTTTGCAGTGCTGTCAATATGTGAGATAAGTTCTAAGCTTATAATGTTAGCCTAACACTAACAGTTTATGATATGGTATGGCACCGGAATATCGGCAGCGCCATCTAGCAGATGCTCACCGCCACTGCTGCCACCTTGTGCTGCGCCAGCATAACAGGATAGCTACTTAAAATACCATATACAAAAATATAATTCCTGCATGACAATCTCAAGCCTATTTTTACAGTCCTCTCAAAGAGTTAAACTCTAATAGTATTCTCTCCAGCTTGATGCCTGGACGAGTCTCTCTTTAGCAATTAGCTCTTTTAATCACAGTAACAGCCATGCTGAAAGGCACTATATGTCTGCAGGCAGAATATTTACAGCGTGATTTCTGTCTGGTGTTTCTCTTTACCCACCAGAGTTGTCTAATAAATTAAATTGAGAGGAGATAAGGGAAGGTTTGTTTATTTTGTGATGGGCCTCACATTCAAGATCCAAATATAAAAAGCACATTTGGTGGACCAGTGCTACACATTGACAGTGTGGTACCAGATCTGTGGGGCCAGCTGCCATCGCTAACATACTATTAGCACAATCTAAACAGATGGCTGAGCTTTATAGGTGCACAAAGGTGCTGAAACCATCCTTTATCTTACAAAGTCACTTCTGCCCCATTCTAAATAATCTTTCACCTTTGCCTTGTGTTCAATGGCTTTATGGAATTGAAACACTATAATGGAAAATGTAGAACTTTATTTAGTCCACTGCGTTCCCTACATGGATTATGAATGCACCTTATAGAGGAGAATTAGTAGTGTATGAAAATATTTTTTCCCCCTAGGAAAAAAAATCCCAGAATAAAACAATAAAAAACGTAACCTAAAGTTTTCTAAATTATTTTCAGTTTCTGACAGTTGATTTTGAGAAGAAACTTCCCTGAAACCAAGCTAAATTAGCATACAATTTCAGAGGCAGCTACAATATTGTAGTAATGTATGGGGAGTCAGTCTCTGCAGTAAAGCATCATGGGAATTGCAGTCTTCTGTTCCCACCACTCACCTCTCTCCTCCCTGGAAGGAAGCAGCTCAGCCAATGGTGCTCTTCATTTCTACATTGTGCAGCTATTGGCTTCAAGGATAGCATAAGGTTAAAAAATATACTGAAATGCAGTTTTCCGATTGGTTAGTACCATGCTCTATGTAGAATGACTAAATGTAATGTCTGTTTCTGATATAAGTAGCATGTGTTAGATTAGAAAAAGGTAAAAACAGAGGAACTTCCATATACCTATAATACTTACAGAAGATGAAAATTGAACCATAACTGTGGCCCTTTAATGATAATTTTATAGGAAATACTTGTATTTCTGCTCCTATCTGTAACTGGTAGTTGGCATATTGTGTAAGCATCATTTCAAGCGCCAGTGCTGGCCTAGCCTCCTTTTAATTTAAAGGACCACTGCAGTCCAAGAAAGAAAAACACTTGCTTGTCACATATGTACCAAACTAACAATATTGGCAGCTGTGGAAATTACAATTCTTTTTAGGAAAAATCAGAATTTTTGATTTACAGGAATTCATTTTGTGTTTGTTACATCACATCATGAGAGCTGGATAATGACTGTGTATGTTTGTAGTTATCAGTGGAGGGAGGGTGGGGAGGAAGGAATAGACCGAATTCTAAAAACCTTTGCCTGAAACTGGTGAAGATTGAAATTGACACCACACCCCTTCCCCGGCTCAACAGCAGCACATCACACCAATGGATGGAACCACAGCTCTCCAGAAATGTAAACATCCCTCTCACACACACAACTTCCACCAATGTATCATGGGTCCCTCCAGAGTAATCAAATGCATTTTTGCTAATTAAAAACTAGCTGTATGATTTTATTTCTTGATTAATTATGTCTTAGTTAAACATTTTTTGTTTTCATTTTGCAGTGCTAATTTAAAGAAAAATGTACCAGACAATGTCACTATCTATGGGCCAGATTACATTGGCCTGGACACATTTATCAGCAGGATTTTCTCACAAAAGATCAACTTTCTAATCACTATACATTAAAAAAAAAATTATACTGCTTAAGCCTGCAAAGCTTTATGGGACTTTCTGAAATCTCCGATGTGGAACAGGGCCGGGCCACCACACAATCTCTGTAATACCCACTTATAAAAATGTTTGCTTATTGGATAATGAAAGGGATTGAACAAGAAAACACACAACATAAAACATCAATGCAAACCGTATTATTATATACTACAGACATTTAGTACATATTCACATTTCATTTTACCACACAATGAGGACCTGGTATTGTCATATAACGAAGAAATACCTTTCACTTGTTGAACTTGCAAGTTTTATTATCCTCCTTAGAAACTCATTATGCTCCATTCTGAGATGGTGTGCGACAGTCGTAAGTATTGTTTCTGTATTAATTTCACAATGGATTCTTAGAACCTGCAAAACAATCAGGAGACATATTGTAGGCCTTCAAACTCCTTTTGTGTCAAGGTTTATATGAGAAACACATTTCATCACATTGTACAGAGGAACGTTCTGGGACTTTCTATACAAAAACAATAAGAAATTATAAATCTTTTTTCAATCTGATCTGCAGTGGAGGCCATTTTGAATTTTATTTTGTTTGGAAATTTCTCTAGAACAGTGGTAGTCAACCTGGTCCCTAGCACCCACTAGCTTTCATGGTAGGTGGCGTCGCTGACGAGTGACGTCACACGTAGGAGATACCTTTTGAAGATATACAATTTCTAAATATGGGATATTAAATGTAGAAGAAAGAGGGAAGCACTTTTTACCCTGCTTTAAAAGAGCCACTATAGTCCAAAATATTTTACCTTACATTTAAAAGATATTGTTTAAAATATTACACAAGGTTTTTATTTGAAAAATAAATGTTCTATAGTGCAGAAAAATGACAATAATGTAAAAAAGGGATGGGACTGTTTTCTTCTCCTCTGACCTCATATGTTACAGGAAACCGATGCACAAAGCCTGGAAAATGCTGGACTTGTGCTTGTATCTCCTTTCTATCAAATGTAAAGTAAAATCAGATAAAGGGACACTGTAGTCCAATATGTTTATCATGCTATATTAAAATAATAAGAGCAACATTTAAGTTTATTACCCTTATGTTTTGCTATTGCATGTTGTCTTGATCATCTATATTGCCGTCTTCTGATACAAACACTGACTTTAAGTATACCGTTCTTGTCAAGTAGGTAGGAACCTTGGAGGCTGATATTAACTCATTACCAATGGTGACTTGCTATTTGTACTTTTAGAACACAGATAATTCACTTTGCTTATCTGCCATTAGAGTATGAAGGTGTCTTTGAAGAACACGTAGGAGGTGGTCATTATGAAACAATAAAGATGGTCAAGACTACAAAAAATTGCATACACTGCAGTGCCCTACATGCAAAAAGTCCCAAAAAATGTTATTTTGCAATATATATCATAATATAACTTGTTCTTTAAAACCAAAAAAATGAGGCTATAGTGCTTCTTTAATAATTGACAGGATGCTGACCTCCAATGTATGAACAGCCTCCCAGTAGTTTTCAATGCGCTTGTACACTTACCTGACATCGACATTCAGAATGTGTTTCCTTTACTACCATCTCTATAAGGGTTTGCAGAACTTCAGAAGATAAATACAAATGTGTAGCCTCTCCAGGACTCTGCTGGATCCATTGCAACACAGACTCGAGAGCCAAGGAGCGCACTTCATGGAAGTCTGACTGTAGCATACTTTTGACCAGAGTAGTGGAAGTCAAACTATGGGAAGCTTCAGCTAATCCCAGGTTGGAGCTTTCAGGCCTGGCTCTCAGAGTGAGCACCGATAAAACTAATCTGGATGCACTCTGTAAATATTGTACGAGGCCGGGAACTGCTGGGGTAAGAAGAGAGCCTTTTCCTAAACTTGAATCGGCAATAACGGAGAAGATGTCCTCCCAGAATCCAGTCAACTCTAGAAAAAAAGAGACATATCATTATTATTATCGTTTATTTGTAACGCACAACATATTCCGTAGCGCTATACATGGGTTACGATCAAGGCAAAACAATATTAATATGTTGTAAAATAAAAACAACATGTCTAAGAAACTGAAGATATAAATAGAGGAATGTCACCAAGAACCACTGTAGTGCCATAGTTCTTTTGAAGAACTCAAATTGATAAATGTTTTTAGAAATTAGAAAAAAATAAGTAAATGCAAAGTGTATTAAATAGTATGTGCAATTATTCTCTACCAGGGAGAGGCATTGCTTTAGCTTCTTTTTTGGATTGGCACAAGGGAGTGTGGTATTGCATGTTGCATAATTGGTGGATCCATATGATCTTGTTTAAAGTTGCATTACACTGACAAAACTCATTGCTCAAAGCATGTCACTATGTAAGGCAGGTGGGCAGCAAGTTGTGAACCTCCATATTGCAGCTTCAAGTGCAAATGGCAGGGACAGCAACTTCAAATTGGTAAATTCTGTTGTATGTCCCTGGTTTCTGCACTAAATGCTGAATCACATGACTGTGTGGGTCTATAGGAAGCCCATTGACTGTGCTATGTATGCTAAAAGCTGCAATATTAAACAATTGTCGGTTTCTCGCTCAGTATAATGCTTTGCACATTAGACTACTTGTTCCTGAACTGTTGTCAGTGAACCATACACAGTCCAAGGAACAAACGGGTTTAAAATAAATTATGAACCAAAAAAAAAAAAGAAGCAGAATATGTAATACAGAAATTATTATCCATTATTTTTAATTGTCTATAAGATCAGTTTGGATAGCATTATAAAACCATACTCTGGTCCTCCAAGAACCTCTGCAATATTCAAGGGGTCCACCAAGACCCTAAACAATTTTTAATGGGTTCTGCTGGAAAAAAGAAAAAGGAACAAAAAAAAGACACCAAACCTCAAATAAATGTGTTTGATGTTACTGTGATGAAATAATTTGCGAAATATGATTTATGTTTTTCTTCACAGAAACACAGTACAACAAAAAAGGAACATTAAGATGTAATATACAGAAATTGTACAAATGTTCCAGAATGTGGCATAAAATGATTCAGGTTATGGATAAAATTATATTAATACGGTTCTCATAGAACAGACAGTACTGACACAGCTCAGTTTTATTATTAAATAAAATACAAATGACCATGAAAAATAAAAAAAAACGGTCCTCTAGAAAGAGAGAACATTTTGTAATTCTAGTTTGTATTTTTGTTCTGGTCACTCGGCCATTCTGATCCATGCACCAAGCCTGTGGTGTTATCATAGTGTTCATTGTTTGTAATTGCCAATTACTCCTTGGTGTTGGAAATGCTCAGATTCTTGGGCTTAAACACTTTTAGACAAACATATTGAGCCACTGGGAGTAATTAACAATTATTAGCAATCATCAGCATAACATGCTTGGTGGTGAATCAGAAAGCTTGACTTACAATTAAAAATTACAACATTTAATGTAAAAATCATTTTTATAACATCAAATTGATAAACTACTTGGTGTTTTTTACAGTTTTCAGTTACTTGGAACCTCTACTATGTACATTTAAGTGGACAACTGCAGAAAATCATCATGGAGTTATATCACTTGGTAATTATGGACAGCAATGTTTAAGTTATCATACCCTACCACAGGCACTGATTAAAGTGAATGACAAATGGTGAGACGGGACCTGTGGTCAAGGTATACGGCTGATCCTCCCCCAGTATATTATCTTACACCAGTGTGTGGGCTCTGGAAAATAAACCATCATCTTCAAGACTGCTCTGCCTCCTCTAGTAACTAATGCCAGGTCAGCTAATAAATCCACTGTTTTTGTCTCTGCATTGCTCTGTTTTTCAGAAGAGTGCAGTAAATAGTACATTTGAATGAAGAGTGTAAGAACAATAACCGTGCACAATGCCTATTCTCTATCATTGTAAGTGTGTTTGCACCACCCAGTATAGGCAGGCATACCAATAAAGATGAAATGAATTACATAGTTACCAAGTTACATAGTAATTGAGGTTGAAAAAAGAATTTTCGTCTATCAAGTTCTACTTTTTTTTAGATCTCTCCTGACCTTTGTAATTTGCGGATTAATTGTTGATTGATCCAGAGGAAGGCAAACCGAAAAAAGCAAACCCCAAGTGAAACAATTGTTTCAAAAGGGAAAACTAAGTAAAATCCTTCCTGACCCCAGATACTGGCGATTGCATTCCTCCCTGGATCAATACTCCTTTTCTAGTTATTACTATTATTGTCATTGTTTATTTGCCAACATATTCCGTAGCTCTATACATGCGTTGTGATCAAGGCAAAACAATATATACATATTACAAAAACGGAGGGCCGGGTCTTTGCGCTTAGACACCTGTTTGATAGAGCTTTTCCCAAAGCACCTAACAAGTCATCCAGGATAACCCTGAACGTCCCTTATATTCAAAAATAAATCCAATCCCTTTTTAAAGTTATCTATCGAAACCGCTGTCACCACCTCCCTTGGTAGAGAATTCCACAGATTAACCACCCTTACTGTAAAGAACCATTTTCTTTCTTTAAGGTGGAATCTTTTTACATCTAACCTGAAAAGATGTCCTCTTGTCAGTTGAAAATCTCTTGGCACAAAAAGTTCACGTGACCAAGCCTTATATTGACCCTGGATATATTTATATAAGATAATCATATCCCCTCTCTAAGACGCCTTTTTTCTAGAGAAAATAAGTTTTATTTGGTTAGTCTTTCTTCATAACTTAGCCCCTCCATTTCCCTTATTAGTTTTGTTGCCCTTCTCTGCACTTTTTCCAGCTCTAAAATTTGGGAATTGCAGTCGTCTGTTCCCACCACTCACCTCTCTCCTCCCTGGAAGGAAGCAGCTCAGCCAATGGTGCTCTTCATTTCTACATTGTGCAGCTATTGGCTTTAAGGATAGCATAAGGTTAGAAAATATACTGAAATGCAGTTTTCCTATAGGTTAGTACCATGTTCTATGTAGAATGACTAAATGTAATATCTGTTTCTGGTATAAGCAGCATGTGTTCGATTGGAAAAAGGTAAAAACAGAGGAACTTCCTTATACCTATAATACTTTTCTGAAGTGGTGCCCAAAATATACTCCATATTCCAAATATGGGCGTACTAGGGATTTTGTATGCATTTTTTTCTATTTGCAGACATGCATTTTTGGCCTCAATGGAGTGTGAGTTCACCTCGCAGCATCTGAAGTCTCCCCATTGTCCCTGCACATGCTCAGAAGAAGGCAATCAAATTACTAAGTGAATTGTCTTCCTTGATCTTTAACTGCCCCTCAAGAATTGGTCAGGAAGGATAATAAGTATATTTTGTATACCCGTGGTACATCATGGCAGGAGACCGGTTTCCCACAGAACCACTCATTTCATTTCCACAGCCGATCAGCTTTCTGGGTATCCATTTTGCCCAAATGGATCCCATGTATAGTGGTAGATTTTGAGTCTCTGTTCATGTCCCTACCCAGAATCCTTAGCAGCAGTGGGAACACTGTTTACTAAGAAATACGGTGGACCAGCTTGAGACACGTCAATGTTTTTACGCTTTATTATTTTTTTTATATTGCTCCATAGTAACGCATGTTGTGAAACTACACAAATCACAAGACGACGAGGAAGTATGATCTAAAATAAGAACAATATGTACTGAAAAATAACCAAATTGTAGCTCGCTGTTTCAATTCTTTATTTATATATAACTTGGGAAAGTGAAATAACATACAATTAGGTCTGTACTAATTGTCTTCCATTTCTTTGTATTTAAAAGAGGTTTGTGCAAGAAATTCATGGTCCAAGACATAATATTTCCCTCTTTAGACAGCATGACATGTTTTTCCAGTAAGCTCATATGTCACACATGATAATTGCTCATTGCTGATGCTAGGAAAATAAAGACTATTCAACATATTATGATCGTGTTACTGCTAATCAATATTTGGAAAGGTTTGCTGATGTTCCAACTCTATAATTAGCAAAATAAGAAAGATGCTGTAATCATGAGCATGCTGAGACAATAGGGAGATATTTTTGTGTATTGCTGTATTTCCCGGAGCTTAAAATGAATTATAAATAAGGGTGTTATCCTTTTTGGAAATATATATATAATTTTACACAGCTTTTAAAGATTTCCTTATTTATACCTGTTGCTTTGGAAAGATAAAAAAAAAAAAAAAGAACAGATATAGTTTTAAAATATAAAGGACCACTGGAGTTGGAAAACGTCACCTGACAAATTAACTATATTAGCAACGGAGTACATTAAGAGCATAACACTTGATCGTTCCCTTTCCCGCTCACACACATATACATAACCATGGGGGTCCATTGAGAACCCCATGACACCTAAAATTTGCACCAATGTCACAGGGACCCTGTGGCACCTAAATGTTAACTCCCACCACAGGGGTCCCTAATGAACCCACTTGGCATCACCTTGCAGGACCTCCATGGCACCTATCCTACCCTTCAATTCCCTGGAGGTCCTGGAAGGACCTCTATTGGCCCTAACATTAACCCAGATGGGGTTATAGGACCTTCCTATCATGGCATTGGGGGTTATCAGTTAATACCATGGGGGACCGTTAGAAACCCCTGTGTTAGCAGTCATGTTAAGTAGGGTCAAGTAAATAGTTAGGTAAAGTTACTGACCACTTTTAGTGGTGTGCACTTAGGAAATAGGAAATTGAATGGGGCCTTAGTTTCATTATAATACAAGCAATTTTATTAACTCTGTGATAGTATTATAGGATGAATGTCTAATCTTTACAATTAAGTTGGTAGTTTGCCCTACTAGATGTAAGCGCTGCAGAGTTTTTTTTTTTTTTTTTTATGAAATAGAGATGGTTTCTTGTAGCATACATTTCACTTGTTAGTTTAGTCGGAGTTACTTTAAATGTAATTCTCATAATTCTTAAATTACTACTTTAGTTGGGTTTAATTAACATTAATAAAAGTTAAATTTTATTCAGATATAGGAGTTTGTATACCCATGGTGCTAAAGAGTGCAACTTAGTTCACAGATTTTGTAAAATATCTTTCTGCTATTTCCTCAGGAGGGTGTGTACTTGTAATCTAATGAACTTTGCATTAGTCTTTCTGGGGGTGTAGGAGATTGTAACGGGGGTACACACACCCCGTATGATCTCCTACACCCCCCAGGGCCACCCAAACCCTCCTCAGGTCCCCTATGATGATCTCCTAACCACACACCCCTTCTGATCTCCTAGCCCTCCCCCTCCATTTCTGATCTCCTAAACCCGTCTGTATAACACTTTCTGCTTTCTCTTTTCTCTCTGGCCCCCATGTGTGTGTCCCTCCCCAGCTGTCTCTCGCCCCCCCCCCCCTAATTTCTCTACCCTTTCTCCCTCTCTACCCCTTGTTGCTCAGTCTCTCCCTCTTTCACCCCCCCCATGCCTGTCCCCCTCCCCAGCTGTCTCTCTGCCCCCCCCCTAATTTCTCTACCCTTTCTCCCTCTCTACCCCTTGTTGCTCAGTCTCTCCCTCTTTCACCCCCCCATGCCTGTCCCCCTCCCCAGCTGTTTCTCTGCACCCCTTACTTCTCTCCCCTTTCTGTCTCTCTACTGATGACTGTCACCTTAATACCGGTGTGTGCAGGGTCTGCTCTGCACTCCCACCACTAGATGCCGCTGTGCATAATCGGGTCGGGCGTGTGATATCAGGGCGCACGTACCAGTGGCGTAAGGATTCTACACAAGATCCGAAACACAGTTTTTGCTGCCATTTTCTCATTGTGCAGAAAGAAACCTTATAATGTATTTTCCCAGGTTCATTTAAACAGATATCTCTACAAGTACACATTGACAATATCCTCCAAAGTAACAACCATTTGTAACCATGCCAATTGTATTTATTATATATTTTGATATGGATCAGTTTGACAGAAAAGTGCTATTTTGTCTGGTAAACAGATTTGGTTTCGACACTAAATAGCTTTTCAACTCTCTCAAGTAAATGAACAGTTTTGTGAAATAAAATCCCCAGGAATTTTATTGGTGTTCTGTTGTCTATGGCCAAACACAATAAACCCATAAAGCTGTCTTGTCTCTCAGACACCAGCTAAGAGCACATGGTGGATATCACTTGGACATGAATCAGACTCAAGGACTGTAATAACACCAGTGATCAAGAAGGATTTAACTGAAGCTGTCTAAGACACTCAAGAGATACAAAGTAGATATTCTAAATGTTAGGGAAAAGGACAACCAGTTTCTGTAAGGAAAATATTAAAACTTCCAAAGGAGTTGGTGTGTTTTGCAAATCGGCAAACTATGGGTGGAAAAAAAAGAAGAGTATAAAGACTTATTGCTTAATCCTTCTTCAACATAGTTAATTCCTCTGTTTAATTAACAGAATAACCAGGGCTGGAATAACACTTGATGTGCCCCAGGTCTCTTCATTTGCTCACGGTCATGTACATATGTATCTTAATTTTACAGTTTGTGTTAACTAGACCAGAAAATATGAAAGTATAAAATGGTTATTGGATTCATTAGAGTGAGTGTGCATGGTGTTTTTTTTTTTAACATATTTTAGACATTCAAATAGAATCAGTAATATACTATTCATTGTTTGTACTACTGTACGGTGAAGGGCTTCTATCACTCTTCAGCCCACCATATGTGAAACTATTGCTGTAGTGGTATATATAATAAACGCTTAACACTACCCTGTTTAACACTGATTTGCTGACACATCCCCCTTTGATATAACACAGTTTTTGGCCGACACATCTCTGAGTAACACTGATTTGATGCGTGTGAATCATTCCAAAACACCAAGAGCCATGGAAGGAATTTTAAAAATCGAGTTTACCTGTGATTTATCCTATGCTAAACTTGACCCGTTTCACACTGTTTCGCTTAACACTTGGTCTTCTAGGAACATCTACAGAATTAAAATGGGTACGACTTTATTTATACACAGGTATACCCTGCTTAACGCTACCCCTTTTTCGCTAGAACACTGTTTTGACCCGTAATACCCTGTATAAGGCACTGCCTCGCTATAACACTGCCAACCCCCTTTTAACGCTCTGATTCTAAAAAAAAAAAAAAAAAACAGAATCCAGGATGAACCAGAAGCTATTTATATTTCTGCAAATATTCAGGTTGTGTTAGTGTTATGTTTGTGGTTTGTTTGAAGTTCATATAAAACAAAACAGTTCCCCTAACCTATTCTACCCTATGTTAAACTGCCCCATTTAGAGCTGTTTCGCTCATCACTCCTACTGCTTGGAATCTATCTACAACGTTAAATGAGGTATAGTTGTAAATGTAAATAAATATAAAAAACCTGCTTCCAGGTCAGAGTTCCGAGAAAAACAGTTATTACACTGCATTCTGGGAAGTTGAGCTGGGACACACAAATGTGGCCACAAATGCCTCGCTCTTCCTTCCGTAGCCATCATCAAACATGGCTTCCTTTAAGCTTATGCCTGCTGTATTACACAGCTATAATGCAAAGCCAAGGTTGGAATAAACACAGGCTGAGTATCCAATCCATGCACAGCTGTTTCAAGCTTACTGGCTATCATCAGCATGGAGCGGGATCTCAGCCTGTGTTATGGAAATAATGAGTAGGTAGTTCACCACAACAATCATTTATAATATGGTGGGCAAAAGAGCGATAGAAGCCCTCCACCGCACAGTAGTACAGTAAATAAAAAGTACATCTGTGTTCACATTTGAATGTCTAAAGCAAGTTAAAAAACCTGCTTCCAGCTCAGAGTTCCGAGAAAATATATATGAAAAGTAAGGGAACCGTGAGTGTCCAGTAATCTACAAGAGCAATCAGATTACTGCAGTATATTGTGATACCTTTTCTTATTGGGCATATCCATTGAAATGGCAACCTTTCGAGAGCTGTACCACTCTTTACTAAGTCTGAAGCAATATTGACTTGCTTTTTATTTGCTTAATTCAGTATTGCTTCTGACTTGATAAAGAGAGGTACAGCTCTCAAAAGCTTGCCATTTTAATGAATAGATCTGCCCAAAAGGTATCACTATATACCGTACTTCAATACTATATATCAGGGGAGTCCAAACTCGGTGCTGGAGGGCCGCACCCAGGACTGCATTTAAATATATCCTTTCTGTGCACAGGTGAGTCAATCAGGGAGACTGAAGAAAGTGATTGACTCACCTGTGCACAGCAGGGTTAACATCAAATCCAGGCCTGTGTGTGGCCCTCCAGGACCAAGTTTGGACACCCCTGCTATAGATGTTAAATGTAGAAGTCCAGATTACCTTTATCTAATGTACATATATATGCAGGAGTGGACAAAAATGCCTAATTTAGGAGCCAAACAGAAGGGAGGGTGTGAGAGGGTGAGTGTGTGCAAAGAGTGAGTGAGAGAGGAAGTGAGAGAAAGAGAGAGTGCTTGTAAATTAAAATTCAAATGAAAAAAGGTACAGTAGACTCTCAGTTAACCAGAACTCTCCAGCAACCAGAAAAAAAACCTGAATACTGTACTTTAATTAAAAACTAAATTTTACAGGGCTCAACAAATGCCGGGAGCCAGGCTGTCTTGCCACAAAATGCTTACAGGCACCTAGATTTCATCCACTGTATGTCTCTGCAATTCAGCGTTACCTGGAAGCAGACCGGCATGAGTGACGGAGCCAGTGCAGTGTTGGCGTTACATTCCCTGGGTACAGCACAGCACACTCCAGCCCAACGTACCAGTGTGTAAGTGAGGAGTGAAAGCTGCTGCTGCTAGAACAGCCCTCACTGACAAATATACTTAGCAGAGCATCCTATGTGCAGCTAATCTAGGCCTCTTTTAATAGTAACTCTCAAGCAACCAGAAACTATATTTATCCTGCATCACACAAAATAATATTTTTAAGCGACTAAGGAAGTCCTCTTTTTACTGAATGCTCCTATGAAGAAAAAAAAAAACTAACTATGTTTAAGAAAGTAATAAAATGCATTATTAGCTGTTCTATGCAATTAATCCTTAATATGGCCAGTAATTGAAGTAGTCTGAACCGAGTTCTCAGCAGAGAGCGTCCTTTTGTACTAATGCGATTTGCATTAATCCTATTGAAAAAGCACTGGAAATTAGGGAGACACAAATGTTGCTTAAAATAAAGACTTTCTCTAAAATGCTTTCATGCACATTTCATGTTAGTTTATTACATGTGACAAACATACTTTGCTTTTCTATGCTACAATGGTCACTTAAGATTGGTTGATGCTGGAATAATTGTGTGAGAGTTAGATGTGAAGGTCCACAACACAGACAGTAAGCTGGTATTGCAATATATTGCAACAAACTGGTCTGACATCAGTGCAATGGGGTTTTCATGGATTTGGTAACAAGTAAACAATCTATTGAAATAATCCTTTTCATAAACAAAAGAAATGCTCCAAAATAAACTGACTGCATAAAACCATCTTTATCTCCTGGAGCATTGGAAACCGTATATACCTGGTCACTGATATGTAGATGGTACAAAACAAGACTTTACAAGTAAACACTACAAGACCATTGTGGTTTGGGGGAAAACTACCAGTTTGTGAAGTTTGTAACAAACTATCAATATTAGCAGCTACATGAGCCAAGAGCATAAAAGTATTTTTAGAGAATTGTTTAATTCAGCAGACTCTGCTTGTGTAATGGACACTTCCATTATTAAGACCATACAGACTGAGATTAAGTGTTGTGCTACACAGACTTATTCCTTTATTAAGTCTTACTTTCAAGTGGCAATTTAAAGAGGCAGCCTGAAAATAGAATTGAATAGAAAGGCTACATTTGCGTGTTACGGGCTTGCTCGCAAGTGACTTTGTTGCAATTTAATAGCACGATTGGAATTGTAGCAGTTACGGGCTTGACAGATCAAAGGATTTATGGGCGCGAAGTTCCATAGGCTTTTTACGGCCTTGCAGCATCTTAACCCGCAAGTCGTCTGCGGGTTGCTTGAAGAGGCTAATTTAATAGCAGTAAGTCCTACTATCTACGATACCAGCTACGGTGTTACACGTAGCCCAAATTTAATGGGGCTGACTGTTAGGAACAAAAGCAAATGTGTTTCGCCATTAAAACAAAATTGAACATTGCAGCTAAATATCAAATGTGATATTTATTTATAAATTTCTTAAAAAATTGACCATTACGGAATCAAGTTCTTCAAGAACAGCGTAGTATAAATATAACACATCAGCGGCCCTTTAAATATAAATCCTAGGATAGCTTACAGATTTATATTGAATTCCTTCGTATGGTTTATTATTATTATTATTATTATTATGTGGAATATTTTATAACACTGCAAAAGCATGATAACTTATGTTACAGTTGTCCTATTCTGGTCATGGTTCCCTGCTTTGTCCTCCCCAGTGATTCCTTATTTTACTCCTAAACAGCAAGTTATGGCTTTCACAGAAAACATCCCAGGATGTAGTTCCCATACTGCCACTGTCTTTCTCTTCATCATGGGAGACTGTCTCACCCGTGATTTGCTGAACAAGTCATGTGATTAATGAGGGGAAAACGTAGTTGATGGGGAGGAGAAAGCGGGGAAACCATGAGACCGTAAGACAACTGAAAAGTAAGTTATCAAGCTTCTGCAAGCATTTCACTCCATCGTATGCTATTTCTGATACTAGTCTAAATGACTGTAAAGAAAAGAATTCCAGTGAATTCCGAAGTTTAGTTGTACTTGCCTGTCTCAGCACATGCAGTGCATGATGGGAAGGTCATTCTCTATGGCAGCAATGTAATGCGGCGATTACAGAACAGTATAAATCCACATTGCATCCCTTAATCAGATGATAAATATTAGCTGTTGTTGTGTTATTGTTTCTTATCTGAATTTTGATCATAGATTAGATTATTTGAATATGGATTAAAGATGATCCAGATAAGGATACCGCACCTTCATATGCAAATAAGTACTTCAAAGTGATTTGACTATTATCAAGGTAACTGTGCTTAATAGAGGTGTACAGGGCTCCATTAGAAAAGAGATGTTTTCTTAGTGTATCTGATCGCCAATTCATGCAAAGACAAACACTTGATGCTGTAAACCTCTTGGGTAGTGTATATCTCCCAGAGAATAAGAAATAGGGAAGATGGTGAAAGAGTAACTGAAGTCCAACATTTTTTACACGTATAAAAGAACATGCAACAAGACTATCAAATCGATCCGGAGCTAAGTAGCCACTCTTTAAAAGTCATCTATATTGGCGATTCAATAAAAGAATAACAACAACCGATTAAAATATATATAAAAAAAAGAGTGGGTGTAGGATAATGGGAATATAGTACCTGAGGTTACTATATTATTATTATTTTTTATTTATTATTATTTTCCTTTATTTATAACGCGCCAACATATTCCGTAGCGCTACACAGGGGTTGGAGGTCTGTTATTGAGCTTTCAAATCAGACATACACAGTGCTTTCTGTAAATCACCTATCAAGATTGAAAACTCGCAAACTTACATTCTAAAGGAATAAAATATAATAATCTGTGTGTTTAAAGAATGAAAGATAACCCGAGTAATTTGAATTAAATACTATTAATGGGTGTTCCCATGTTTGCAAATATGTTTCTAAATTGTAACAAAAATATTTCTACAAATACTCATCATTTTAAATAAATCATATTAGTCTCTTCATCAAATTATGCTGAAATAGTCAACATTTTATTATTTTGGGGTCAACTTACATAACTTTTTTTTAACGTCTTTATAACAGGATGAAATAGTGAACAGGACTAAATTAATAATTTATGAGTGAAACAAAGTCTATCTACATACATACGGTTATAAAGTATGATGTTATTCTAAAACACTGCTAACCAGTGCGTCACCCTGCTGTATTTTAGCACTTGTTTTATCTTATCTTTAGCCCACCACTCAGCGATACAGTACAACATTATTGTGTGTGTTTGCATCATTCAGTCATGCCCGACTCCCTGTGACCTCATGGACCGCAACACACCATGCTGATCCACTTGGTATTCATGGCAGAGATACTGGAGTGGGTTACCAGTTCCTTCTCCAGTAGGCCACACCATACAGCTTCTGGTCTCCCAACCAAGTACTGACCAAGCCCGACCCTGCATGGCTTTAGGGTGGTGTGATCTCTTGGTTCCCTGATTGGAATCAAACCCAGCTCGCAGTGGTGAAAGCACCAAATCCTAACCACTGGACCACCAGGGAACCCAACATTATTACCAGGACTTAATTACCTGCCCGCTACCAGTTTCGTTAATGAAAGTATCAGTTGTTTTCAGCTAACTTATTGGGTATTTCTCGTGCAAGTCTCTTACAGATCAATATTTAAAAACGAACAAAAACACTATGCAATCTATCACACATACTTCCATCACTGTATCCGCTAACATGCATCTAAAGGCGCTTGTCTCCTAAATAATGTCTATATTGAGGATATTCTCCTTTGAAATTCAAATTTCCCCCTTCTCCTACACAACTCAGCATTGTTATTTTTATATTGAATTACTAATAAAGATCAGTATTTTTTTACCAGTTTGTATGTACAAATGTGCTATTGTGTTTTATCTGCCTTCTAATGTATGTAACATTTTGAATCCATTATTCATTGTACCCTAGTTCAGATTGAAGTACACTAATACTAGTAATAATATTAGGCAGAGGTTCTCAACAGCCGATGTCTTTGTGTGTTGAAGAGCTTAGCTACAGTTAAAATGTACTCTGTTTAATTCAGTTTAAAACAAAATAATATTTTGGCCCAGATTTATGATAGGACATTTTGGCGTAATGATTTGCATCAGTACACCCCAATAAGCCTGTAGCATTCAGCAGTGAAACTGGAAAATGTATCAAATGGCGTATGTGAATTCATCAATCGCGCATGGATTTGTATGTAAGTGGCATATCGCTGGTTTTAACGAATGGCGTATGTGATACGCTATGTATTGCAAACCTATCACATATATTAGTTGTGATAATTGCAAGTTGTCGTCACGCAACGATAAATTTTACGGGCTGAAGGCGCTCATCGCGAGGTCCATACATTACTGGCTTGACGGGGCTGCAATGAGCTGCAAAGGCGCTCATCGAGAGGCTCATATGTGACTGGTGCTCATTGTAGCCCCGTCAAGCCAAAGGCGCTCATCGCAAAGCCTGTAAGTGACTGGCTTGACGGGGCTGCAATGAGCGCCGAAGGCACCCATTGCGTGGCTCGCGAGGGATGCCAAAGGTGCTCATCGCAAGACCCATAACGTAGAGAGGGGGGGAGAGGCTCCAAACGGCTTACCAGTTACAGGCTTCAAAAAAAATACGGCATTAAATGCCGCCATTTTTTTCAAGCCTGTAACCTCGAAGGCACTCCTCGAGAAGCCCGCAAGTTAGAGGGGGGAGAACCTCACATTGTGTGTAAAACAGGATTGAAAGGCTTCAAATTTTATTGCCGTCATTTTTGACAGGCAAGACGCAAGTCTAGTAATGAATTTCAATGGGAGGAGTATTACAGAATAGAAAAGTGACATAATATATATGGTTAAATAAACAAAAAGGAGAAAAAGAACACCTATATATCCAAACCGGTTTAACAAAAGATAAGATAGTAATAATAATTAATTAATAATTCAAACATTTTTGTAAAGAAGAGTACATTCTCTCAATTTATTCAATACATGTACAGGTACGACATGTTAAAAAGAATAAAAAAAATAACATATAGCAGCAATGAACAATCACCAGAACACTAAAAAAAGATTAGGTAGGATGATATAATTGCTGTAGAGACACTGCAAAATATTTGCACTTTAATATGGCCTAAATAAAGATCTTAGGTGATAAAAGTGCTGATATTATTCTGATTTGGTGGTAGCGGAGCCCACCATTTACTTCTTTATACTAATCTTAAATATGCTATCTGCACAAAAACCTGAAAAAACTACATAAACTAATCCTAATGGTGGTACTGGGGATCCACCAATTACTCCCTAATCTAACATACAGAAGTAAGCTAAACTACTCTAAACGTCCTGTGCAAACTTTATACTGAATATTATGTAGTAAGAAGATAGTTAAAGCAAATCTATTATTGTCATAATTGTGAAAAGCCAATACAATGATAATAAAAGGTATGTAGTGGTATACTCTACATTTAAGTCGTTCTGATAATATATCTTAATTATCTTACAGGAAAAGATTATTATATCAGAATATATCTCTGTACTATGGTTTGTCTCCTTATATATATTATATAGATCTAAATATCGTTTATATCCAATCTCTTAATAGTTGGAGAGAGTGTTCAAAATTTCTCTCTGACTGCCATATATATCCCATAATGATTATATAGAGATATAATCAAAAAGTTTGCAGTTGGCAATAAAATATAACTATAACCCATCCTGTATGTTGACGTTTCTTTCTATTATGTCTGGGAGTTCTATGACTCCATCACGGTCAGTTTGGCGCCAGTAAACGCTGGACTCCACTCTAGGTCCTGGTGACGTCACTGCTGCAAGACAAGTCTGACGGGCGCGTTTCGTGTCCATCGATGATGGTCAATGTTATAGGTGTCAAGGAACTGTTTCAATGAGTCCTTGCACCTCTTCTTCGGTCCTCCTCTGTCACGATTGCCAGTGGTGAGCTCACCATACAGTACAATCTTAGGAAGCTGATCACCCTCCATCCTAGAGATGTGTCCTGCCCAACACATCCGTGTCTTCAACAGCATGACTCCTGTCTGTTCTTGGACTTCAGTGTTGGTGAGGTGGTCATTCCAGAGGATGTTGAGGATGGCGTGGAGGCAGTGTTAATGAATATATATATATATATATATATATATATATATATATATATATATATATATATATATATATATATATATATAGAGAGAGAGAGAGAGAGAGAGAGAGAGAGTAACCAGAGTATTGCAGAGTATCACTTTGTTGTGGCTCTCAAAGCTGATCCTATTAGCACTGAAAGGTAACCAGATCAAAAATGGTTTAGATAATGTACATTAAATGTCTATAGTTTGAGAAATATCTCACATGTTTGACATATGTAACAAGCTCACAACATCAGCAGCTATGACAATAAAAACATTTTAGAGAGACTAGTTAGACCGATGTTGACAGCAGATGAGAACCAAAAAGTCCGATCTGGTCTGCCCATTAGATCCAAAATACAAGGGATTTCATCCTGTACTTTCAAGTTTTCCTGTAGAATGAGAACTGTTATCCTACTGGGACTTGCACTTCTATAAGTCCTATTGTTAAGTGGCTAATCATACTGGCAATCTTTCAACAACATTAAGCAGCGATCTAATCAGAGCTCCAATTTTCTGAACAGCTTTTGAGAAGTCCTGGACTTTTAAATTACCCTAAGTACTTTTTGAGCTAAAATATCTGCTTTCAAAATATTGCTTTTCACAAATGAACAATTTTAGAACCAACATTGTCACAAGACTGGTATAAATCATGTGCGGTTCTCGGATGCCCATTGTTCATCTGTCAGCAATATTTCTTAATTTTCTTTGTTATAAACAGATGAGTGATTTTCTGATGCTTTTATGTTAGGTATAAGGATAAAAGAAGAAGAATTAAAAATAAAATGGTTTGATGGTCATTGTTTACCTGTCAAACTGTTTAGTCGTCATCTTTCTTATTGAAAAGAATTTAAAGAAATTTCTGTGCCTCAGTAACTAGCATTGACTGGGGTGATTTATTGCACAAAGCGAGCCAAACGGAGTCAAGTGTTTATGTAAAAATATACAAAAACAAAAGAAAGTACACTGATCATGTGAAGCTATATAACAAACACTCATGAATTATTATTTTTTTTCATAAGAAAGACTATTTTAGTGGATCTCAACAGCATATTCTAGCACTATTACCGGTCCCTGGGACCTTATATGCCAGTCTTTAGGAACCAAGAGGTACAGGATGGTCAGTGTAGCATTTTAATCATAGTAAAAATTATAGAATACTTCCGGTAGTTGTTTACCTCCCCTGTTTCTCTTCCCCCCCCCTCCCTCCCCTGTGTCTCTTCCCCATCCTCCCTCCCCTGTGTCTCTTACCCCCTCTGTCTCTTCCCCCCCTCCTCCCTCCCGTGTCTATTTCCTCCTTTGTCCCCCCCCCCCTTGCACCGCGCTCTGCACATGCACCGCTGGTGCTGCACGCCTGTGCCATGCACATGCGCCGCTGGCACGGTGCGCATGTGCCGTGCTGTGCTTATGAGCAATGCGGCATGTACGGAATCCATACAAATAGTTTCTAAAGTGAGCATGCTCTCCCACTGGAGCGTTATATGCTCTTTAGAAACTATATTAGTGATTGAGGAACTTGTCTGCAGTTATAATTTACTCTATTTAAATTTGTGCAAAATTATTTGAAATGTTAAAAATGTTCTGGATCTCAAAGGTGTTCCTCATGAGCACTGGAAGGTAAGGAGCCTGCCCCTAAATCAAAAAGATTGAGAGTCACTGAAAACTATATTTTAGGAATCATTTCATACCAAGTGAGGGAAACCTTCAGCTTAAGGGCCAAATGTGGCACTTGGCATGGATGTGGCACATGGGCACATTTCTAGCACTGTGTGGTCATCACTGCCCTTCTTGTTCCAAGGAGCATCATGGCTTTACACACTAATATGAATGGACAGTATAAGGGTCAGTAGTCATATACAGTAAATAACAGTATGAAAATGTAACATTTTCATGGTCTCAGGATGAGTTCGTTAAAAAGGTCCTAGATTTATTGATATTGGGAAGGAAAGGATTGTAGATGGGAAGAAAAAGAAGAAATAGGAGTCAGTAGACTTGAAAATGTGGCGAATATAAAAGATGGACCCTATTTTTCCACTGCTCAGTTGTACTGAATAATAAAATAATGTATAGATGTACAATTACCACTAATTTATCCTATAGTTGCATACCACTAAAAAAAGATTTATACTGGTGTTCTTGGATGGTGCCTGCTTAAGACATTTGTAAAATTATTTCTTAGCCAAAATCTCTGTAGCACTTATGTCAAAGTCTGATTTCTGACGACATTGACTGTACTCCTCAGACTGAATGAAGCTCAGCTAATTTAATTGATAACGTCATACAGTTTAAAAAATGTTGCTATTCAAAACCTGAAAAGTAGGAATATTAATCTTGCATTTTGTTTGGACGAAATATGGCTCACTTTCTCATTAAATGCAATCCCCTGCCTTTTCTTCACAATTTCATAACATAGGGCTCTTATTTTCCACTTTTCACACAAATGTGGAGCATTTAATAAGTCTAGTGCTGATTTAATAAAAGGATACTGGGTTCCCCAAAAACACCTTTAGATTTTCCTATTGTGCATCAAATTTTCTTCTTTCTTTCCTTTAAAACCTATATGTGTTCCATCGATAGACCCTCTCACATCAGTGCTTTGTTTTTTTGTTTAGGGTTGTAATGGATGAAGAGTATAAGAGATGAATAAATACTTTTTTGGCCAAGGTAAAGAGTGAAAACAAAGAAGCATGCAAAATGTGTCTGCTGTGCAACATCTACTATTTTTACTGGCTAAAGAAAGGAATATGTATAACATTATTACAATGTCTACATAATCAATCCATTCTTAACCTTCTGATATTTGAATCATTCCCTAGACTTCTAAAGATTAACATTACCTTTTTTGAATGGTTTAGGACAGTGGTGGCGAACCTATGGCACGCGTGCCTTCAGTGGGCACGCGGCCATAGGTCGCCCGAAGCATGCTGGGTCTGCTCATCGCGCGCGCACGGCGCCTGAGCGCTCTCCCGTCACTTAAAAAAGGAAGGGCTGTGCTAGCGTGCGCGCGCGGCGCAGGCGAACAGACTCTCCTCGAGATCCGCAGGGGGAGAGGCAAGCGGAAGGTAAGAGTTATGGGGCGGGGAGAGACAAGGGAGAGGGGGAGAGAGAAGAGGGTTGAGACAAGGGGGAGGGAGAAGGGGAGAGACAATGGAGAAGGGGGAGACAAGGGGAAGTGGAGAGACAAGAGGGGAAAGAGAAGGGTGGGGGAGACAAGGGAGAAGGGGAGAGAGAAGGGGGAAGACAGTGGATAATGGGAAAGAGAAGTGTGGGAGAGAGATAGAAGGGTGTGGGAGACAAGGGAGAATGGGAGAGACAAGGTTGGGTGAAACAAGGAGGTAGAGAGAGCAGGGTGGGAGAGACCAGGGGGAGAGACAAGGTTAATGGGAGACACAAGGGGAAGGGGAGAGACAAGGGGGAGGGGAGAGACAAGGGGGAGAGAGAGTGAATGGTGGGAGAGACAATAGTGAAGTACAAGGAGAGACAAGGGTGGGGGTAGAGACAAGAGTGAAGGAGATACAAGGGTGGGGGAGAGATAAGCAGAGAAAGAGGGAGGGAGGGAGGAAGAAAGGAGACACAAGGCGAAGGGGGGAGACAATGGGGAGGGGAGAGACAAGGGGGAGAGAGAGTGAATGGTGGGAGAGACAATAGTGAAGTACAAGGAGAGACAAGGGTGGGGGTAGAGACAAGAGTGAAGGAGATACAAGGGTGGGGGAGAGATAAGCAGAGAAAGAGGGAGGGAGGGAGGGAGGAAGAAAGGAGAGCAGAGAGAAGGGAGGATGGAGAGAAAGAAAATAGGGAGAGGCAGAAGGGAAAGGAAGAAGTAAGAGAGTGAGATGGGAGAGAAGGTAGAGGCACATGAGAGGAAGGGAGAGGAGAGAGAAAGGAAGAGGGAGATGCAAAAGGGAGAGGTAGAGAAGGGAGAGTGAGAGAAGGGAGGAGTGAGAGAGAGGGGAGAGGCAAAAGGGAGAGGTAGATAATGGAAAGAAAGGAGGAGGGAGAGACACAGGGAAGGAAAGAGACAAGGGGGGGTAGAGGCAAGGGAGAAAACAGAGACAATTGTGAGCGGTACAAGAGAGGAGAAATAAGGGTGGGAGAGAGAGAAGGATGGAGGGAAGAGACAAGGGAGAAGGGGAGATACAGGGGTGGTGGGAGACAAGGAGGAAGGGGAGAGACAAGGGGAGGGGAGAGAGAAGGGTGTATGATCCAAGGGGGGGGAGACAAGGGAGAAAGGAAGAGACAAGGCTGGAGGGAGAGACAAGGGGGAGGGGAGAGACAAGAGGCGAGAGAGGAGGGTGGGGGGAGAGGGAAAAATGGGGGAAAAGACAAGGGGGAAGGGGAGATACAAGGGTGGGGGAGAGACAAGGGGGAAGGGGAGACATAAGGGGCAGGGGAGAGACAAGGGAGAATGGGAGAGAGAGAAGGGTGTAAGAGACAAGGGGGGGTGAGAAAGTGAGAGACAAGAGTGGAGGGAGAGACAATGATGTGGGGAGACAAGAGGGAGTGGTAGTCAAGAGAGAAGGGGAGAGACAAGGGAGAAGGGGGCGACAAGGGGAAGCGGGCATATGCATTAAGGGAGCAATGTATAAAATTGCTATTTTTGGATTGAAAGAGTGAGGTGCATTGTATTCTCATTTGCATGGCCCTGCCTTTTAGACATGTGAATGGGCTTATTAATGTAATATTAATTTCCTCTCTCTAAAAATGTATATATATACACATACAGTGTGGGGGGGGGGGGGGGAAGTATTTGATCCCCTTCGGATTTTTTTTGTCCATGACAAAGAAATGATCAGTCTGTAATTTTATCAAAAATGACGGGAATACAATGGTAAGGCTGGCAATGCTGTTTGCCACATAATGTGAGGCTTTTGCTCCTCTGAGCACCATTTGCGTGGCACGCACTAACTGCCATTTGTTTTATTTTCAACTTTCTGCGTTCCTGTCGTTGTTCGTCTAAGACTCAGTATTCAGGTTTAATTGCCGTGTTGGCACTTAGAAAAAAAAAAAGTTGGCATGTATTGCGGTTTGGGCACTCGGGCTCAAAAAGGTTCGCCATCACTGGTTTAGGATGACATTTTGCAAATTATTTTTTTGCTTGTTGAATAGTTTGAGAAATGTTTTTTTTTTTTTTCTTTTATGCTACAAGCACCCACTGGTGGGATATGGAGTTTGTCTGGATGTATCGTTCTTGCCAACTGAAACTGCTTAAAATCTGTAATGAGCTCTGACTGCTAGAGCACATAAGAAACATAAAGGACATTACAGGGAGGTGCCTGACAGCCTCTTGGCTTAATCCAAGAAAGTTATTTACAAATGTACTATCAATATAAAAATAACTAGTTATACTGATGTTAACAGCAGATGAGAACCAAAAAGTCCAATCTGGTCTGCCCATTAGATCTACCTAAACGTTTTGAGTAATTTTGCATAAGAACAGCCTTATGCTAATCCCTAGCAAGAATAAATTCCTTAAATTTGTCTACCACTTCCAGTGGAAGGCTGTTTCACTTTTATGCTACTCTTTCTGTAAATATAGTACTTTCTCACATTGCTCCTAAATCTTCAACTTTCCAACTTGAATCAACTTGTTCTTGTATTCTTGTTTTTCTCAGACACTTCCTTTATTATTATTAAATGCTTTGATATATTTGGTTTATTTCCATCATATCACCCATCTCCCTTCTGCCCTGTGCCTATACATACAGAGGTCATGAAGTCTATCCTTGTAAATTGTATCCTTTATACCATACACCATTTTAGTAGCCCTTCTCTGAATGGTTTCCAATCTGTCAATATCCTTTTGAAGACACGGTCTCCAGAACTGGACACAGAATATTAGCTGAGGTCTAACTAGATATCTATAAAGTGGCATTATTACCTCTCTTTTTTTCTGCTGTGTTTTTTCTTTCCTCTACCAATAAATCAAATATCCATCTAGTTTTCCCTTGGGGATTATTATATTGCATGTAATGCAACAATTCCAAAGTCCCTTCCCTCGCCATTTTACTATTAAGTAAATATTCTACTTTTGCTTGTTTTTTTGGTCTAAGAGTTGAATTTTACATCCCACACATCTGACTATTGCTCTAGTTTTATTAAATCATTATGCAAGTGACTTACATTTCCTGGAAAACCTAGCCCATACTGTTGTGTTATCAAAGAGGACAACTTTCTTTGAAGCCCACTAGTAATATAACTTATACAAATATTAAAGAAAAACAGGTGCCAGCACGGAGTCCTGGGGTACTCTGCTGCTAACCATCCCTTCATCGGACTGTATCGCATTAATTTAGCTCTCTGACGTCTATCCTTAAGCCAGCATCCTATCCACTGAACTATATTTGAATCTAGTTCCAGACTAGGAAGCTTATAAATTAATTTATAGTGTGGGAAAGTATCAAATATTTTACTAAAATCTAGATAAACTACCACTCTGGTCTATAATTTTGATTACATAATGAAAAAAATAAATTAGATTAGTCTGATATGATCTCCCAGCCTATGATCTTGTAAATCATTAGATTTTAGGTATTCAATATGTTTTTCTTTCAAAAGGAGTCTCCATTAGTTTAACTACAGGTTAGTAAAGTTGACATCAGTAGTATGCACTCTACCCGTTTTGGACAGCGGCACTGCATTAACCATTTTCCAGTTATCTGGAACTAGTCCAAACAATAATGAATCAGTAAAAAGTTTAGCTAATGGTGTGGCAAATGCAATCTAAGCTCCTAAGTTTTATCACCTTTTTTACTGATTGTGGAATATATATTTGCCTGCCTAACTGAATAAATAACATAACAACACTTGAAGTACTTTGAGCAAAAGAAAATATAAACCCATAAAATCCCTTAATTTTATTCTTTGCCAGTATCCTTTGGAAAATGTATTTGATGCTGTTGTAAGTGTTTACTTAGAAAAGAAACAAACCTTTTGAAAACAGTGCATCTCCCTGAAGCTGAAGAATACTTAACTTATTTTGGGTTCCATGCCAATTAACCACGGCCTTAGTCATGGCACATTTTATGGACAAAAAGTTGTGCTGACCTAATAGATAACCTCATAAGGTTTAACAGATTTGTTTGTCTAAGATCTGCATGGAGCTTTTAGATCAATTAATGTGTTTATAGAGTAACCACAACCCCTCTGTTCAATGTTTGTGTTAAGTAATCAGACCAGTTTTTTTATTGTGGGGATGGGGTGTGTGGATGCAGAGGTCAACACAAACGACTAAACACTGCAATAGCCAGTCATAAATACCTCTGATTTTTCTCCATCCCGGTATCCATGGGTTTGTTAAAGGAAAAAATCCTCATCATGATTGTTTGTTTTCCTAAAAGATTTAGCAAAACCTCCTCAACTTACATCTAGTCATCGGTCCCTATCCCAATGAGTTCATGGATAGAGGAGGCAGCAACTTTTGTCAAAGCTGTTAACATCCAAACAAGAAGCTTCTGGTGTTTCCATTATACAATTTAAGGTATTATGAAAAACCTTGTTCACAAGCTCTACCAGAACTGCATTAAACAATATAGACTGTACTGACTATATCTACCAGTGAAATCAATATAAAGAGAGCCTCCAATGTGCTCCCCATGGATCGCTTAGACTGTATGTTATCAAAGACCTTTTTTATTTATCAAGAAATATACATATCTTGCTTCGTTATACATCTTTCACATGAAGCCTTTATAAAACATTTGGCATTTTCCATCTGCTATGGGGTTAGCGAGTGGGGACAAATAACCAACGCTATTAAGGATAGGAAGAAATTTTTTGAGTGCTGTAACAGATAGCAGTTATTATTATCTTTTATTTGTAAAGCGCCAACATATTCCGTAGCACTGTACAGAAGTTAAGAGTAGGGCAAAATATAGTAATAACAAATTGAAAAAATGGAGGGCCCTGTTTTGAACTTGGAATCTTTGCAGAAAGTACTTTTTCCCAAAGCACCCTACAAGATTGGAAACTCGCTACTTACAATCTAAAGGGAATGGAAAAGGCAGAAAAGTTTTGGCAAAAAAGACAGAGAAAGATTGGGATAGACCAGTGAGGAAGTAATAATTTACTTAGGTAGGATGTTAGAAAGGCAGATGGGAGGAAGGGATCAGTTGGAAAGTCATAGTGAGGTAAAAGGATCAGTTATTCTTTTCTTCTTAAAAGTATCACATATATAGTTGTCACTGCAGGAACGTTGGTCACGTTTGCAGGGTTGTCACGCTTTGAGAGCCTGGTTGCAGCTAGAGCAGGTGAAGCACGCGGGACTTGGGCTGCAATGAGCACCTTTGGCGTTCACTGCACTGCGAGCCTCAGGAAGCGAGGCGAGCAGTTCAGGCAAGCGGGACTTAGCTGCTATGTGAGCCAAAGGCGCTCATCCACAAGTTCAGGCAAGCGGGACTTAGCTGCTATGTGAGCCAAAGGCGCTCATCCACAAGTTCAGGCACGCGGGACTTAGTTGCAATGAGCCCCAAAGGCGCTCATTGAAGTGGTGATGAGCATCACAGGCTCTCATCCACAGACACGCACGACTTAGCTGCACTTAGATTCAGATTAAAATAAAAAAAAAAAAACCACCTCCCTCTGCCTCCATAGGCTTGATAGAGGAAGCTTGCAAGTAGCAGTGCAAGCCTTGCTTGCCATGCTCTGTAACTACTGCTTTGTGCCTTGAAAAAGAAGCATAACTATCATGGCAGATTCCATGCACTAGCAGAGTCTATTAAAAGTATGGCTTTATCTGAAAATGCTTTCGTGCCTCCTGGTTTAAACAGCTGCTAATAATGTTAATTAGAGAAAATACTATTTAATTAAATATAGTCTATTTTTTAGTGTAGTTGATCAAAACTGTATATTTTAAATATAATACTACAGTTAAAAAAATTCTGAAAGCTGAAGAGTTACAGTGGCCCTTTAAACATGGTCACTGGTAGCTCTTGTATTCCAACAATATGACAGCACAACAAGTGACCAACTCATTGGGCAAACAGTTGTGGTTACACTAAATACATAATTTAAATACCAACAGAAAAAAATAAAATAAAAAAGGAAGTGAACCAGAAATAAGACCAAAGGAGGGAAGAATTGAGCCAAGAATGATTCAAAATGATATATATAGGAAAATATCAAGTTGTGCTGCTTAAACACGCTAATAAACCATTCATGACAGTGGAAAGTTAAGTAGCAGTAGTGGAATACAAAACCACAGAAGGGGAAAATCAAATAAATAAATAAATTTGAAAGGCGTGTGGGAAAGACAAATCAATTTATATCCATAGCTGAAATAAAGTACATGGAAAGGACACATCACATGTTAAAAAATAGAAAACATCTTTTATTCGCGACAAGGAACTGAACAATTTAATAGCATGCATTTTTTATTTATTTGTCTGTATTTTCATATTTGCTGCAGAAGCTTTTATATGGTAAGCGTGAGCAGTTAAAGGTATATGGAAGTTTCCCTGTTTTTATCTTTTTCTTATCTAATACATACTGTTTATATCAAAAACACATTTCATTGAGTCATTCTATACACACATAGATTATTTTTTTTTTAAAATAAAAATGGTTTCCATACCCTTAGAGGTGCCTACATAGACACCTGGTACCTACCAATAGAAACAGTGCATTCGGGTATATTTTTTAATTCTATACTAACCTTCACGCTAACAGCAGCACAATGCAGAGTGCCAGAGCAGCATTACTTGAAGCTGCTTCCTTCCTTGTGGTGGGAAGAAAATACTACACATCCCAAGATGCTCTGCTGCAGAGACTGGTCCCCAGACACTGCAACAAATTCTGACTTTTATGCTAATTTAGCTATGATTTTCAGTGGCATTCCTTCTCAAAATCAACTGCCAGAAAACTGAAGACATTTGCAAACTCTAGGGTAAGTTTATTATTGTTTATTTTGGGATTTTTTTCATCCAAAACAAATGTTTGTATATAATTTTGATAATAACCTAGATTTAAATGTAAACCATCATTGTGGTCATAGAACAGGTTTTTTATTTGTTAATGAGATACTTGAGTAATAAAACCAGTGGCTAAAGACATATATTTTTTAATGTAGCTTATAAAACTTACAAATACAATATAGTTTATCAGGGACTAGCAGTACTGTTTTCCATTAGGTGTCTGGGAAAGGATCTGCCAAGGAATGTGTCCTTACAGACATTTTCGTTTGCCTTCTTCCCTGAAATAGCGAGTATGTGGAGAGAAGCACAAGTTCGTATGTCTTTTGCGCCTATCAAAATGTATAGTGTGCTATTTGAAGTAGAATAAACATGACAAAATTAATCAGTGCTGCATTGCCCATACCCCTCATGCCCTGTGACCCCCAAAAAGTCAAGAATGTTTTACATGCTTACTATAAATCTACCTTTATTTTATTGTGCTGACTAAATTGTAAAACACTGCACTTAGTTATTAAACATCACAATGGCAGTATACCATATATGTGTTAAGAATAAGTATTGATATCACAAAAATATTTAGGGATAATGGAAACATTTTATTGTAAAAGTTAGTGTGAAGTGGTTGGAAAAATGAGGACTAATATTCCTAGGTCAGGATCAAATTCATAGAGCAACAATATTTAAACTGTGGTAAAAGTACCACTGATCCTCATTTGTTCAACATATTAATATGAGCCAGCTTTCGGTTATGTTACCAGGTTTCTCTTTTGAAGACTGACATCGTATATTGCCTTCAACACATACTTACTGGTATGCCAACATTATCAACGTCATTAAAATTTAAATGGGCATTTTCATTCTCATCTGCAGTCATATGCATCTATGTTTTTAAGTTTTACTACTTTACCCATGAAACTGCTCTGTTACTCATGTTACAATCCTAACACTCAGGGCCTCATTTAATTGCGATTTGGCCAATTGAATAGGGGTCTATATAAGCACAGAGCATATATTTTTTTTACAGAAGTTTTTAGTTAATGAAGACTTTGCTTTTGGATAGAAGTTCATTAACTAAAAACTTCTGTACAAAATGTATGCTCTGTGCTTATATACAGCCCAATTCAATTGGCCAAATCACAATTGAATGAGGCCCTCCCTCCTTGAGACCTACAAGTATTCTTACTCATACTTTATGACACTCTTCCACATGCCTTACTTTTACTACTTTCCTAACACTATAGTTAAAGGAAAAGCAGAACATTTTAGAGAAAATCTTTCAACAATGGCTGCAGTCTGAGGTGGAAATGGTTCTACTGGGAGCTGCATTTCCATTTAATGTTATAATTAAGTTGCAATTCAATGAGATGGCCTCTATTAATTTCTACCTAAAGACCCACATCATCAGCCTTATTAAATTGTAATTCTGCAAATTCTAAAGAGCTCTATATAAGTACAGAGCATATTTATTTTTTACAGAAGTGTTTAGTTCTTGAAGACCTTGCTTTTAGATAGAAGTTCACTAACAATAAACTTCTGTAAAAAAATATGCTCTGTGCTTATATAGAGCCCTTTAGAATTTGCAGAATTGCAATTTAATAAGGCTGCATATGTTTAACTCTCTAAAAAAAGTTTGCCCAATATCATGTGAAGTTATTCAAAAGAGCATAATGTAATTACAGTAAACTCCCGATTATCCGGCACTCAACTAACCGGGACTCTCAGGCAACCGGCACTGGCATCAATTCCCTATTTTAAAAAAACTAGCTAAACCGGCACTATTCGGGAGTTCGAGACTGCAAAAAAACTAAAATACTAACTTTTTTCTATTTGTTTTTTTCTGGGCCTAAATGGCCCAGTTTAGGTGCTAATGCTCTTTTAAAGGCATTTTGGTTTATTTGGGGGGGTTTAAGGGTTGTTTAGACCCTTACATTTGTGGAGTCCCGATTAACCGGCAACTACACTTATCCAGAAATAGGGAGTCCCCGTGGGTGCCGGATAAAGGGGAGTTTACTGTATAATATTTCAGTGGTCCTTTAAGAGTCTCCTCTTAGCATTCCCTATGCACTATCACAACCCATTTCATACCTACTAACCCTACTCATACATATTTTTTCCCTTTTCATCAGCCTAACTCAATAGCAAATCAAAATAATTCATATCCCTACCCCAACTCCTAACCCTAATTCTAGTCCATAGATTCCAGACCTAACACATCTTCTTAGCTACAGTGGATATAAAAAGTCTAAAGACCCTGTTAAAATGTCAGGTTTCTGTGCTGTAAAAAAATGAGACAAAGATAAATCATTTCAGAACTTTTTCCACCTTTAATGTGACCTATAAACTGTACAACTCAATTGAAAAACAAACTGAAATCTTTTAGGTGGATGGAAGAAAAAAAAAAGAAAGAAAAATAATGTGGTTGCATAAGTCTGCACACCCTCTTATAACTGGGGATGTAGCTGTGTTCAGAATTAAGCAATCACATTCCAAATCGTGTTAAATAGGAGTCAGCATACACCTGCCATAATTTAAAGTGCCTCTGATTAACCCCAAATAAAGTTCAGCTGCTCTAGTTGGTCTTTCCTGAAATGTTCTTAGTCGCATCCCACAGCAAAAGCTATGGTCCACAGAAAGCTTCCAAAGCATCAGAGGGATCTCATGGTTAAAAGGTATCAGTCAGGAGAAGGGTACAAAAGAATTTCCAAGGCATTAGATATACCATGGAACACAGTGAAGACAGTCATCATCACGTGGAGAAAATATGGCACAACAGTGACATTACCAAGAACTGGAGCGTCCTCCAAAATTGATGAAAAGACGAGAAGAAAACTGGTCTGGGAGGCTACCAAGAGGCCTACAGCAACATTAAAGGAGCTGCAGGAATATCTGGTCTGTGTGGTACATGTGACAACAATATTCCGTATTCTTCATATGTCTGGGCTATGGGGTAGAGTGGCAAGACAAAAGCCTTTTCTTATGAAGAAAAACATCCAAGCCAGGCTACATTTTGCAAAAACACATCTGAAGTCTCCCAAAAGCATGTGGGAAAAGGTGTTATGGTCTGATGAAACCAAGGTTGAACTTTTTGGCCATAATTCCAAAAGATATGTTTGGCGCAAAAACAACACTGCACATCACCAAAAGAACACCATACCCACAGTGAAGCATGGTGGTGGCAGCATCATGCTTTGGGGCTGTTTTTCTTCAGCTGGAACTGGGGCCTTAGTTAAGATAGAGGGAATTATGAACAGTTCCAAATACCAATCAATATTGGCGCAAAACCTTCAGGGTTCTGCTAGAAAGCTGAACATGAAGAGGAACTTCATCTTTCAGCATGACAACGACCCAAAGCATACATCCAAATCAACAAAGGAATGGCTTCACCAGAAGAAGATTAACGTTTTGGAATGGCTCAGCCAGAGCCCAGACCTGAATCCGATTGAAAATCTGTGGGGTGATCTGAAGAGGGCTGTGCACCGGAGATGCCCTTGCAATCTGACAGATTTGGAGTGTTTTTGCAAAGAAGAGTGGGCAAATCTTGCCAAGTCAAAATGTGCAATGCTGATAGACTCATACCCAAAAAGACGGAGTGCTGTAATAAAATTAAAAGCTGCTTCAACAAAGTATTAGTTTAAGGGTGTGCATACTTATGCAACCATATTATTTTATTTTTATATTTTTTCTTCCCTCTACCTAAAAGATTTCAGTTTGTTTTTCAATTGAGTTGTACAGTTTATAGGTCACACTAAAGGTGGAAAAAGTTCTTAAATGATTTATCTGTTTCATTTTTTTACAGCACAGAAATCTGATATTTTAACAGGGGTGTGTAGACTTTTTTATATCCACTGTACATTGCGATAATTGTCTTCATATGTACATAGTATGACCTTATATTAACATAGGTTTTTATGAAACATGCGCTTATCATATTTTAACCTTTGAAAGGTCACTTTATATTTCCTCATTTGCCATGAGGGAAGAAGAAAGCCCTGTGCAACTGGTATTTCTCCAGAATCAATACATAAATCTATGAATTCATGTTATGAAAAATTCTATTTTTTGCATAATTTTATCAGTTTCATCATATGGTTAGAGATGTGAGTCTGCTGCAAAATAGAGGAACCTGAAGGTTCAAAACGAAGAAACGACTTCACAAAATTACAAAATCCACTGCTATTTCGAAAAACTTTTTGAAGGATTTATTATGACCTCTTCGACCTTCCCAAGTCATGACCAACTAGAATAAAACTTTTTATCACAAACATTTTTTATCACATACCTTGATTTTGTGCCCTCCCCAAGTAACTGCAGATTGTATTCAAGATATCAATAAAAGCAGCTCTGGTCACCAAACATGGATTCTTCCTAAAATTTAAAGTTGATAATTACTTTAAGGAGAGAAAATAACCTTATGAACATATATTCTTTTTTTATCCACACATACAGCCAGTGTATGATTCATCGTCTAGCACTTTATCGTCCTATAAGCAGAGCATGGTGAGAATATGCACAATAATTACAGCTTTTTATCATTACATTTTTTCATTCCCTGTACACATAAGATAAGTATTCTGCACAATAGGCTGTTTTACTCTCTGTTCCTAATGACCAAAAACATAATTTCATTTTAACTCAATCTGCACAGCAAATATATGATTTGATCAGCAATATGCAGCACGTAATGCAGAAAACTAAACTAGTAATTGAAAATTATATTAGGAATTTTAAAAAGTGTTCGTGGCTGGTATAGGCACCGGCTCATTGACAAAAGTTGATGCAATGCGTTGCAAACCCTATAAGAGCTTTAATAGGATGCATAAAAAGATAGTAATAGAGATTAGAAAGCATGCTAAGAACCAATGAGGATTGATTATTTATTTATTATTTTTTCATTAGATCAGTTGAATACCATATAAACCTAGGTGTTGATGGACCAGCCATGTTTACAATAGGCTGTTTCAAAGAACTGTCCTTAAAAATGCACTAAATGTTATTAACAAGTCAAAAATAGTGCAGCCTTTATTTTACTGCCTATAAAATTGTGCTGTAATGGAAACTGCCATTTTGGTGTCTGTTCATTGGCTTCTACAGGTTGGAAAAGACTTTAAGTGGAGAGAAGAATTCCGCTTCTAGAAGAGGAAAGTTGCAATTCTTACTGCCAGTACTCCAATAGGAGTCACAGACATCTCATATTGAGGAAACTGCTAGGCATTAACTGTCCACAGTAGATAATATTGGATTAATTAATGTTCTATACTAAGAATACTAACATCTGTGTAACCAAGAACATACATTTTTGTTGGGTGGGAAACTGAATTTCTTAAGTACAGGAATCAATTTGTGTTTGTTGCATCATATCCTGAGAACTGGATGATCGGCGTGTAGTTATCAGTGGAGGGCAGAAGTTCAGAGCCTTTGTATAATTGCTGGATATTATTATTACTAGCGACAATAAAATTTGAAGCCTCCCAATGCTGTTTGCCACACAATGCGAGGCTCTCCCCTCCTAACTTGCAGGCCTTGCAATGAGCGCCTATGGTGCTCATCGCGGGCCTCGCATTGAGTGCGTTTGGCGCTCATTGCGAGCCTCTCCCCCCCCCCCCTCTACTTTACGGTCATTGTAGGCCACAGCATGCCCATAACTTTGCCACTCATCGCAGGTTTTGCTAGGAGCACCTTTGGCACTTATCGCGGGCCACCCCTGTATCTCTTTCTCCCCTCGCCATCCCGATGTGTCCGTTTGCCCGTCTCTCCCTCCAATGTGTCTTAGCCCCATCTCTCCCTCCCCTGTGTCTCGTTGCCCCCTCTCCGCCTCCCCTGTGTCTCGTTGCCCCCTCTCTCTCTCCCCTGTGTCTCTTTGCCCCCTCTCTCTCCCTTACCTCTGTCTCTTTGCCACCTCTCTAACTCCCCTGTGTCTCTTTGCACCCTCTCTCCCTCCCCTTGTCTCTTTGCCCCTCTCTCCCTCCCGTGTCACTATACCCCCACTCCCTCCCCTGTGTCTCTTTCCCACCACTCCCTCCCCTGTGTCTCTTTCCCACCACTCCCTCCACAGCATCTCTTTTCCCCCACTCCCTCCCCAGCGTCTCCTTCCCCCTCTCCCTCCCCTCTCTCATTTGACGCCTTGGCGGTGGTTGAACCTGTAATTTTTTTTGAAGCTCGCAAGACTTAAAGCTGAAATTGGTATTGCTCTAAGCCTTGCAGGCTTGAAAAAAAACGTCATGGGTTTAACGCTACCATTTTTTTTAAAGGTCGTAACTCGGCAACCGTTGGGAGGCCGCCAAAAGACGCCAACTGAATATCAAATTAGCTTTCATCCTCACTTATGGACTCCCTGCTTCAGGAGGAGGCAGGGAGCCCATAAGTGGGGTTAGTAGCTAATTTTCTATTCAATTGGAGTCTTTTGGAGACCTCCCAACGGCTTCAGAGTTACGGGCTTGAAAAAAAAAATGGCACCATTTTTTTTTTGTTTCAAGCCTGTAACTCGGAATCTAGTCGGAGCCTCTTTTTCGATCTTGCTTCTGTTCTTTATCTATCCTAAAACGCTTATTATAATAGTATACACAGATTCACACTGCAATCACCAGTTAACAGCAGTTATGTTGTTTTATAATGTTAAAAGACCACTGCACAATGAAAAAAAATGTAAATTTTTTAAGTCTGACTTAGTATCATTAAGCAGGAAAAATGTCATATATACAGTGCCTTGCAAAAGTATTCACCCTCCTTGGCATTTTTTGTGTTTTGTTGCCTCACAACCTGGAATTAACATGGATTGTTTGAGGATTTGCATCATTTAATTTACAGAACATGCCCACAACTTTGAAGATGTTTTTCTTTTTTTTATTGTGAAGCAAACAACAAATAGGACAAAAAAACTGAAAAAGTCAATGTGCATAACTATTCACTTCCCTAAAGTCAATACTTTGTAGAGCCACCTTTTGCGGCAATCACAGCTCCAAGTCGCTTTGGATAAGTCTCTATGAGCTTGCCACATCTTACCACTGGGATTTTTGCCCATTCCTCCTTGCAAAACCGCTCCAGCTCCTTCATATTGCATGGTTTGCGCTTGTGAACAGCAATCTTTAAGTCTGACCACAGATTTTCTATTGGATTGAGGTCTGGGCTTTGACTAGGCCATTCCAACATATTTACATGTTTCCCTTTAAACCACTCAAGTGTTGCTTTAGCAGTGTTTTGGGGGTCATTGTCCTGCTGGAAGGTGAACCTCCGTCCTAGCCTCAAATCACGCACAGAGTGGTACAGGTTTTGCTCAAGAAAATCCCTGTATTTAGCACCATCCATCTTTTCCCTCAACTCTGACCAATTTCCCAGTACCGGTCTTTGAAAAACATCCCCACAGCATGATGCTGCCACCACCATGTTTCACTGTGGGGATGGTGTTCTTTGAGTGATGTGATGTGTTGGGTTTACACCAGTCATAGCATTTTCTTTGATGGCCGAAAAGTTATATTTTAGTCTCATCAGACCAGAGCACCTTCGTCCATATATTTTGGGAGTCTCCCACATGCCTTTTCGCAAACTCAAAACGTGCCATTTTGTTTTTTGCTGAAAGTAATGGCTTTCTTCTGACCACTCTGCCATGAAGCCCAACTGTATAGAGCGTACGGCTTATTGTCGTCCTATGTACAGATACTCCAGTCTTTGCTGTGGAACTCTGCAGCTCCTCCAGGGTTACCTTAGGTCTCTGTGCTGCCTCTCTGATTAATGCCCTCCTTGCCCAGTTCATGAGTTTTGGTGGGCGGCCGTCTCTTGGCAGGTTTGCTGTTGTGCCATGTACTTTACATTTGGTTATGATAGATTTGATGAGGCTCCTGGGGATCATCAAAGATTTGGATATTTTTTTTATAATCTAACCCTGACTTGTATTTCTTACCAACATTGTCCCTTACTTGTTTGCAGAGTTCTTTGGTCTTCATGGCAGTGTTTGGTTAGTGGTGCCTCTTGCTTAGGTGTTGCAGCCTCTGGGGCCTTTCAAAAAAGGTGTGTATATGTAATGATAGATCATGCAACACTTAGATTGCACACAGGTGGACATCATTTCACTAATTATGTGACTTCTGAAGGTAATTGGTTGCACCAGAGCTTTTTATGGGCTTCATAACAAAGGGGGTGAATACATACGCACATGCCAATTTTCTGTTTTCTATTTCTAAAAAATAGTTTTATGTATATATTTTTCTCATTTCACTTCACCAATTTAGACTGTTGTGTTCTGATCCATCACATAAAATTCAGATTAACAAAACATTGAACTTAAGGCTGTAATGTAACAAAATAGGTAAAAAGTCAAGGGGGTGAATACTTTTGCAAGGCACTGTACATCTAGTTCTTTATCAGAAAAAAATACATTTTGATGCCTCTGAAGAACTCTGGAGGGATTCATGACACACTGATGGAAGCTGCGTATATAAGAGGGTGATTACATTTCAGAGGAGCTATTGTTGCAATGAATGATGCAAGGAGTTTGCTTTTGGTCCAAAGAGAGAGAATGGGTATTTTGTTTATTTTAATCTTATCCAATTATCTTTACAATGGCTCTCATTATCCTCCTTCCCCACCCTTTCTCCAAAACACACACCTTTACTATTCAGCTCCGAGGAAGTGATGTAACAAACACAAAATGGATTCCAGTATTTATAAATAGAGTCTTTAAAAATTCAGTTGTCACCAAAAAATGCTTTAGGATCATAGCTTACCCAGCTGCTAATATTGTTAGTCTAGTATATACTTGACAAACAAATGTATTTTTTTTAAACTGACTAAAATTTGATGTGCAGCTTTATTTTGATCCCATCACTCTTCATAATCATGACTCTTGTACTTTAAAAACAGTCTTTGGACTAACATCTACATGAATGCACCTGACTAGTGCACATATTTCTGAATAAACACATTCACAGACCATCCATATTTATTTTAATTTACACATGCCGCTCAGTAATGTGATGGTACTTGATGCAATAAAATAAATCTCATGTATTTTTGGACGAAGAAAAGTAAAAGATAGGTTTTTTTCCCTTTTCAGGCTAAAAAGCCTAGAAGAGAGGATGGCTGAGAGTCTGCATCATACAGGAGTTTTGGACTGTTATAGCACAAGAAACACTTTCCAACAGCAATAATATGTGGTGCCAAAGAATACAAATGAAACAAGACAGATATTTCCTCGCCTTTGACATAACAAATTGCAAGCTCTGAGCTAAGCCCTCAGGTTTAACAGCTAGAGAACACTTTTAGTTGGTGCTCGAGGGGAATTATATGTACCACTTCCATTTTGTTCCCATTTTGAAACCATTTTGATCATTAAAGGGACATGGCTGAGGTCGAAAAATCTTATAATTTAAATCTACATGAAATAACAAGTACCGTAATTGAATGTTATTAAAAAATATTTTCTTACAGTAAACTAGCATTATTCTTACAGAAACAGCCTCTGATCCAATACGTATCTACTGATATTTATTTCTGTGTGATTATTACCATAAATTGCTAATTAACCACCTGGGTCTCTGATTAAAACCACATGAAACTAAAAAGACTGAGCATGTTATCCTTGGCGTAACTACGCTGATTATTCTTTGAGGTTTAAGCATGCCCAGACAGAGCCCAGTAAATAATTGCCCATCATCACTCAGAGAGAGATATTAGTAAGTATTTAGTGGATTGATCTGTAAAAGCTTACCGACAGGTAAGGAAATACATTTTTTACGTTATTCAACTCAGTAGTGGACTTAGTGTTTAAATGGCCATAGTGCAAAATACTTTGGCGGCCTGTCCATCTATAATGTAGGTGGTCCATAAAAAAGTGAAAAAATATATGTAGGTTGTCCGATTACCTGTAAAAAATAATTATCTCTCCCCTAATAAATTAGGAGTCTCCCTTTACCCAGGCTGCTAATGATAGTAGTGGATCCCTATCCTGTTTTGGACCATGGTAGTTGCACCTGGTTAGCAAACAATAGCTCTGCCATTAATAAAACCAATAAAGTTCTTAAAGTTATTGCCGTTCTCTATTGTTATTACCTATTGTTTCACCCTATTTGAAATCTGCAGTTAGTAATACTAACAAGAAACAAATATAATTATTTTGGGCAAGTTTAAAAGAAGGCTGATACCTAATTTTGAAGTTATTTGGAAACCAGATCACCATAGCCACAATCCAATGGAATTAAAAAAAGAGTCACAGTATAAAAATTCACAGCGATCTAATGTTGGCTTTAAGAGTTACCGTATTTTTCGCTGTATCAGACGCACTTTTTCTTCCCCAAAACGGGGGGGGGGGGGTTGGAGAGTTGGAGCATTTTATACGACGAATACACATTGTGCCTGCATTAAAACTGCCCCTAACTGTGTGGTGCTTGCTCGCAGTCCTCTTTCTTCATCTCTTGATCCTCTCCCCCTCCTGATTCTCCCCTTCGACCCCTCTGATCCTTCCCTCATAATGTGATCATGATCCCCACTCCTGATCCCCCCCCATTGGCGCTTCCTACGGCACCAGCAGCATGCCTCTTAACTGCATCTCGTCTGCCGGCGCATCTTAGTGACGTCACACACGCGACGCAATGGAAGGCTGCAGTACAGGAGGAGTGCTGGTAGGAAGCACTGCGCGATGGGGTGAGATCAAGATGGGCCAAGGGATGATCATGGATGGGCAGAGGGGAGGATCAAGAGAAGAAAGGGGAGGATCAAGAGGGGCAGGGGGGATCAGGAGGGCCAGGGAGGGTCAAGAGCTCCTGTAGGCTCCCAAATGCTCCAAATGTGTGTGTGTGTGATATATATATATATATATATATATATATATATATATATATTTGTGTGTGATGTAGGTGTGTATATGTGTGTGAAGTGTATTTGTGTTTGATTCAGAATATTTTTTTCTTGTTTTCCTCCTATAAAAACTAGGTGGGTCTTATGGGCAGGTGCGTCTTATTTGGCGAAAAATACGGTAAATGAACGGATTGTAAACGCCAATGGTTGTGTTTAATTTAAAGGCCCCCGATAGGTGCACCAATAGAGTCTACAAACCTCTAACTAGAAATGATGGCTGTTGTAATTGGAGAAAAAAAATAGATTAACTGGCAGTCTTAATATTAATGAAGCCAGGTATTTAAGAGTACAAAAAAGATGATGTGACTGAATAAGAAAGTGCACCTTGTCTGCCTGCCAATGGGTTAGTAGTATCACGGGTTCTGAGAACTGTAAGCATCTGAGAGGGGTTTCATATCACAGGTGGTTTCATTTCACAACTCACATGTTTACAGTGAAAAACTGAAAATTCCCAAAACAGTATATTTATTCTCTTTATTTGAATTTTGTTTGAAAAGAAAATGTACAGGTGTCCAGCTGTTCCATTTTACTGAAATAGTGTAACCTGCAATATTAAGGATGGGAGATATGAGTGGAGGAGAAGTTGAGCAGGAGCTTCCCAAATGTCACCAGAGCCTTTGGTGACCAGTTATGATGATCGACTTCTTGTAATTATCACGACATAATCTACATACTCAGAAATGTTTCAGAGAAACTTTCAGTAGCAGAAGCAATAAATTAATCGCTGGATGATAGTGAAGTCGTAAGACAACAGTCAACCTCTTAGTAGACACAGTATATCTGAGAAAAGTAAGTTTGGAATTGTGATATTTGTAGTTCTCTGACTTTTGCTGTGAGGAATACACAAAATAACTGGTTTGATGGGCTGGTGGTGCAGATCCAAACACATCTATAAAATTGAGTATGTTATGGATGATATAATAAGTGAAATATTGGAGAAGGGAGAAGAACAAAGGGAATAATTAACTACTATGCTTAACCTGAATGAATTGGATCAAACATGAGAGGAAGTGTAATCTGATACTTGTCTCTTGTCTGCGTTTACTAGTTAATCAGAAAGGGGAGGGGAAAATATATAACCTTTATTAAACAATTAATAAAAACAGGTATACAGGTACCTTTATTTCTCTAAAAAGATATTAGTAACAACAGCACAGGATAAGTGAAATACCCCCACACCACTGTTTAAATGACAAATGTGGAAAAGGATGTATGTGAAAAAACAATTATAATGAAAACTACCCCTAAAGTAAATACAGGGGCACTGGAGCAACAGGAATACCAGACACTCCACACTCCTCACTCCACACCCGTACTGGCCTGAACTGACTACTGGCAATCTTGGACTGTGCCACATCCCGGACAATAGGCTAAACAATCTAACGGCAGCCTTAGGTTGTGCCGTACTGGAATCGAACTTCCTGTCCTTGTAAATGCCGAGTGTGGAGGTTGTTGTAGCTGGAAACTAAATCCTTTGCTGGTACATCTAAAAAGGTCCCAACAACTAAAATATATACAATGTTTTTTTTTTAATTTCTAAAAACATTTGTCCATTTAAAGTACACTAAAAAGTATTTTGTAAATAGGTAATGAACGTGGCCGTTTAATAAAAAAATGATGTTGGATGCCTCATGATTCAATTGGCATCGCCACTTCTTCAAATATAACTTAAAAGACATGGCCACTTTTCACTTTCCTACAGCAATACAGTAATTAGTTGAGAAACTTCCTACAAATGTACTTTTACGTACCTTTTGGCCAGCCACACTTTGGCTTTCAAGTTGATGATGAGGTCAGACATCTCCTGCTGAATTCGGTCTGAATTAGCTGTGTGTTTCGCCTCAAAGAAGCATTGCAGCAAATAAAAAACCTAAAGGAAGAAAAAAAATGTATAAAAGCTACTGCTGTGAAAATGTTTGTTAATCCCTAGTTCCTCTGCTTCTACCTTTCCTCAAAATAACTCCTTGGAGGAGAAAGTAACGGCCACCTGTTGTCCAAGAGTGAATGCTCTGCGCTTGCTCATGGAAAGACTGTTAACATTGAAGAATGTAGTAACTGTTTTAGGCCCAAATCCTTCACTTGTTTATAAGCTATGGCCTGTGAGCCCTTTTCACAAAGTATGAAAAAGCCATGTTACCTCATAATGTGATCATGATTTCCTAATGAAATCACATCCTTGTAATTAAAAACAACCGACCAATAGATTTGAGCAAACTTTTTTTCCGCTCTTGGCAGAGACAGAATTAGCATAAACATAAACGCGTACAGGGCGGATATACAGAAAATACTGAATGTTCTGATTCATGCAGAGATCTTCCTATGCACTGGACATGTTTCTGACACTGTAGACGGAAATAGTGAAAAAGTATAAGAAATCTTTCTATATCGGTCAAGTCAGCATCCATTTTATGTTATATTTGGAAATTCAATATGGCTGACAAGACACCCTATAGTATGCTACTGAAAGCTGTAAAACTTATAGATGCCCCATTCCTATTGTATAGATAGATCTTCCTGTTTAATGAAAGTCTTCACCCACTTCTGGAAATTGATTACCAGAAATCAAAATAGAAGATCCTCTAAAAAGTAATATATTAGAGGCTGTATTATTTATTTTCCATTTCCAATAGTAGTTCTTCGAAACGGTATGTTTTAAAAATGTGACAACAGTGGCCCCTTTACATTAATTAGTATAAAAAATAATGCATACAATCTTTGAAAGACATATTTGAAGCAGGAAATATAATTAATATTTTTCTAAAATTATTGCAAACTATGATTTGGTTCTTGTAATTAAAAAACTGATGAACTTGGATTAAATAAATAAATAAATAAATATATACACACACACACACACACACACCGTATATACTCGAGTATAAGCCGAATTTTTCAGCCCTTTTTTTAAGGCTAAAAAGGGCCGACGTCGGCACCCGGTATATGCTAATGACGTGACGTCACATGCGCACCACATCATTAGCATTGGCCGGGTCAAGACGCCGGAAGGAGCGGAGGCCGGAGCAGAAGCTTCAGATGGAGGTATGTGAGGGGAAAGGGAGAGGGGGAGGTATTGAGGGAGGTTGAGTATGAGGAGGGAGGTTGAGTATGAGGAGGGAGGTTGAGGATGAGGATGGGGGGATTGAGGTTGAGGAGGGGGGGTTTGAGGTTGAGGAGGGGGGGTTTGAGGTTGAGGAGGGGGGGTTTGAGGTTGAGGAGGGGGGTTGAGGAGGGAGGTTGAGGATGAGGAGCGGGGATGAGGAGGGAGGTTGAGGATGAGGAGGGGGGTTAAGGGTGAGGAGGGGGGTTAAGGGTGAGGAGGGGGGTTAAGGGTGAGGAGGGGGGTTAAGGGTGAGGAGGGGGGTTGAGGATGAGGAGGGGGGTTGAGGATGAGGAGGGGGGTTGAGGATGAGGAGGGGGGTTGAGGAGGGGGGTTGAGGAGGGAGGTTGAGAATGAGGAGGGGGGTGGAGGAGGGTGATAAGGGAGGGGGGAAGAGACACAGGGAAGGGAGAGGGGTGAAGAGACACAGGGGAGGGAGAGGGGAGAAGAGACACAGGGGAGAGAGAGGGGTGAAGAGACACAGGGGAGGGAGAGGGGAGAAGAGACACAGGGGAGGGAGAGGGGAGAAGAGACACAGGGAAGGGAGAGGGGAGAAGAGACACAGGGAAGGGAGAGGGGAGAAGAGACACAGGGGAGGGAGAGGGGTGAAGAGACACAGGGGAGGGAGAGGGGAGAAGAGACACAGGGGAGAGAGAGGGGTGAAGAGACACAGGGGAGAGAGAGGGGGGACAAAAGAAAAGGGCACACAAGAGGGGGACACAGGGGGCAGCACATTTCCCACCCTCGGCTTATACTAGAGTCACTCATTTTTCCAGTATTTTGTGGTAAAATAGGTGCCTCGGCTTATACTCGGGTTGGCTTATACTCGAGTATATACGATTATATATATATATATATATATATATATATATATATATATATATATATATATATAAATAAACAACTGGATGCTGTAATGTATGGTTTATGTATTTGTTCTAAACATAAAATAAACAACTCATTCTACAATTGGAGTACCAAAGGTATCTGCATACCGGAATACCCCTTTTAGCGCGGTATATGCGTTCCTGCCTGCAGGAGCGATATAAGAAAACTGCCCTAAACGGGGCATTTTATCGTCATATCACTGAACAGCGTTCTAAGCGGGGATTTAAATGCCTGCAATTCGATTTTAAGTGCCATCGTGAGAACTAGCACTGTGCAGGGACTGGGACCGGAAAGAGCGCCAATGCGAATCAAGCGTTCAGCGGGCTAGCGCAAACCAGGGTATTACTGTATATAATTTTGCTAAAATGCTCAAAAAGCAACAGTATTAAAAATGAATCAGCAAGATACTATTCTTAGGTGAAAAAACAAGTATGGAAAGCATCAGCAGGTATGGCATCTAAACCGCATCACATCAGCCCATCGCTATATCCTAGCCACAAGATGGCCGACTAAAAAAAAAAAGAATTGCAGATTCAGACTGGCTGAACAAAAAAATCTCTCACACCGTTTTTTTTTTAAATGCACAATATGTCATTTGGGACTTTATTGTCCCTTCCATTTATACCAACGGTAGGTGATAAAGTAATTAAATCGCTAATATATGGAAAAAAGACTAGAAATGAATTTGAAGCAAAGCTATTAAGAATTATGTTAAGACAGATAAGGAAATGTAGTACTTTCTGTTTTATTGAGGCTTAAATTTCCCAAGATCTGTTTGGTTATTCACATAATTTTCATTGTAGTAAAAAATTGAAAATATACAGTTTTGAATTACCGCAGCTAAAAAAAAAAAAAAGCATGGTTTCTAATATTACATTTTAAATGCTATTATGGTGCAGTGATCTCAGAAAAGAAAATGGAGACCCGCAGTAAAGATTTATTGATAAAACATAGGCATGTATTAATTATAATTTTTTTTTTTTTTTTTGAACGCTATACAGAGGTTAAGTACATGGCAAAAACAATCTTAACACATTGCAAAAGAGTGGAGGAACCGGTCTGAGCTTAAAACTAAAAGTACATAGTGCTTTCCCAAACTTACAATCTAACCAGTATGTTTCTCATTTTCAAGTTTAGATATTTATAAGTACTATAGTGGTCCTTTAAATAGTTCCTGTCAAATCTCAGTATGCCAAAAATGGATATTCAATATTAAAAGATAGACTAAATGATTAATCTGTTTACATAACTATTCTAACATCCATTAATATACATTATTATTATAGTTCATTTATAGAGCGCCAGCAGATGAAGTATCGCTAGCAGTAGAATAAACACAAGGATAACATTTACATACATTAGTAAGCAGATAAGCCAAGACAGCACATTGTACATATACAGTGATATATGAGAATATTTTTATAATTTGTATTTCTAGAAACACTTTCTAAGGGCTGTGCAATGCAGTGAAACATTACAATAATGATAAGACAGAAATAGGTTGTACCAGACAACAATAAAGAATGCCACAGTAGATGTTCCAAATATGGTATAGTCGAAAACTATAGGTAACTAGCGACTTGCCCGTCAAAAAATGACAGCATGTTTGTATGGGTGGTAAATTTTGTTGGTGTTACAAGATGCTTCGGCGCTCATTGCGAGCCTTTGGCGCTCATTGCGAGGTTGTTGGTTGTTTGTGTTGCTATGAGCATTGTTTTTTTTTGCTAATGCTAATGGAATAACTAATAAAATAATACATCAATATACTTTACCTATTTTGAAGTAATATATGCAGGAAGCATTGTGCAGAAGAGCTGGCAATCTGTTTTGAGAATGTGTGTTTTGAGGGCTGTGGAGCTGCTGTGTAAGTGTCAGCAATGTGTGCAGTGTTTAGTGTAAATAGTGTGCGTGCGCAAGCCAAATCCGTTAGGGTAGCTGTGTATTTTCGCATTGTGTAAGTTAGTGTTGTAAAATGGCGCCTAATGTGTGGTACGCGTCTGTGGCCGATTTCGCGTCCTTGTTGTTGGATCGCGTCCGTCTTTTTCGGAAAATCCGTATGTGTTTGGTGGTGTTTTGCGTCTTTAGAGTGCTGTAGCCTCGTTTTTTTTTTTTTTATCGTTGGCCATTTTTTCTCTCGCTTAGGGGATTTTCGGGTGTCTAAACTCTTGTATTTCGAGTGAAATTGAGGTGTTACTTCAGTTTTCGAGGTCCTGGGTGCCCCCCCTTGCTGTAGGTAAGCTTTTTATGTATTTGTTGTGTGTATTTATTGTGTTTTTAATGTTTTCATGTGTGCGGGTTTCGGGCTTTAAGGTCGTATTTTTGCGAGGTCGTAATGTTTTTTTGTTGGAAGTCCCGCGTCTCGTATTTGTTTCTCGTAAGTCCGTAAATTTTGCGAGGTCCGCTGGCGCTTCATGCCAGCAACTGAGGCCCTTGCTTAGCGAGGACAGCAGGCTCGCTATGCGAGCCCGCAGTGTTAGCAACAACCAGCCTGCTCACAACTATATATGTGATAAATACTCAAATAAATTTTATTAAAAATGTGTTTTACTACTGAAGTTTTACCATTTGGAGCATCAGTCAGAGCCTCCATCTGATCCACATACAAAAAGAGGCAGAAACATTTTCTTATCTAAAATATAAAACTACTAGTTAAAGACACATCTAAGTTTCCCAGTTACCTTTTTCTAATCTAACCGATGCTGCTTGTATCAGAAAAACACATTACATAGAGTCATTATATACACATAGAAACTTATTTTATTGAAAAATAAAACTTGTTTTCCACACCCCCAGAGCTGCTTACATAGGCACAGTGTACTTACCAATAGAAACCAAAGCATTTGGGTATGCATTTTAACTCTTTACTAACCTTCAAGACAGCAGCAGCTCAATGCAAAGATCTACAGATGAGTTTCTGGCTCCACCTACTTCTACTTTTACTGGGGGACTACACATCCCATGATTCCTTCCTACACAAACTGCAGTCACAGATTGCTACAATGTATTAAGATGTATTGTGATTGGCCAAAATGAATTATGAATGTTGTGCTAATTTTTAGCAGGGATATCAAGGGGTACTAACTCACAAAGCAACTTACAAGCCCAAGAGATTTAGAAAACACCAGGGTAAGTTTATTAATGTTTATTTTGGTATTTTCCATGCATATAAAAAGTTTGCATACACTACCGATTCTCCTTTATCAGATTTATTGATAATCCAGGAAACCTAAATATGCCTTCAAGGGGACTGAGTGCACAGAATATACACACACACATATACATATTATATATACATCCTTTTCTGCACAGTGGAAATATAGCAGCCAAAACTGCCAGTGCTTTCAATACCCTTAGTTTACAAGGACACAGTCTTAAGAAAAAGAAAGACACAATGAGCTGAGAAATTAAAATAGATCATTGCCATAGATATTAATTGCGTATACAAGCTAAACAAATTAATTTGCGAAATCGTACAAACTAGAGGGAGCTGCCTCACACATATACACTTGATAAATCTGAAATGTGCCGACATGACCATTTATATATTCAGCAGTATATCAAATTAAACAGGCCGCTGACCAGCGACATGGTTCGTGCAAAACCACACATACACTGACTTTTTAAGGACTGGAACAAATCATTTCTGACAACCACTGAATTATAAGACTTGGATTTAAAAACCACCTCCCTGGGGTTCCTTAATAACTCGGATAGCGGTAACAGCGAACTCAAAAGGTCTGTCTGTACTCGTATTAAACTCTACATATTGGAAATTATATACAACCAGTAAATCAAAGCTTCTGATAACACCATTCTGGCCCTTTTTTTTTTTTGGTTCATGTTGCTTCAACCACAGCAGCTTAGTGGCACATTTTTCCAAGGCCTTGTGTTTATATAGTGTTTTATTTCGCCAGGCGAAACAGCTGTATTTTTTTAAAGACATTGCCGGGAATGTACAGTACAGGGTGATGTCAAGCTTCTTCTTTTCCTTCTCTCTGTGGAGGGAGCCGAACAGTCAGGTCATTGTTTGAAGCGCTCCCTCAGAAACGTGAATATTTATAGTGTACACATAATTTATCCAAACAGGACCAAGGGCATGCAAGCAAACTTTTTTTTTATGACTTTGGGTCAGTGTGACAGGAGGAGGCGGAAAGGAAAAGGCTTCACTTAAGAAGAAAAATGCAATTATGTAACTGCTGGGAAAGTGGTACAAAAAAGCGTGCTAAATCGCTTCATGCCAATGTATGTTTTACGCTTTAAGAGAGTCTCATTCCTTTTTTATAATAAGTGACAAATATGTCGTAATTATATTCAGTGCCAGCATTTCCACAGCATATTCTATTGTAATATTCTGAGAACTGTGAAATTAATCTGACACGTTGAGCAAAACTAGCAAAGGCCAATGATTGCGAGACAAATGGCCTCTGAGCTCCCTTGCAAGCCATATGGATATAACGGATCTGACTATTAAATGATTTGAAAGCCCCAATACAATCATATTGTTAATCCAATAAGATAGTCAAAGGTCAGGACCGATGGAAGTTATTTTGGATTGTGACTGTCATGGGAACCCACTGATGTGTGAGGGATAAAAGGATCAACTTCACTGAATATTCAATTTAATGAGATAAATATTAGTCTATATGCATAATGCAGCCATGGATTCGAATATATATATTTACTATAACAAATTGCTATGTGAACTATCTGTCCTGGTATAGAATGTCTGCTACTAAACCATGTTATGATCACAACCTAAATAGAGTTCAAGAAATTCTAATCATCACATATATAGTGGTCAGCAATACCGGTTGTTGCTAATGCAGCCCTCACGGAACAAGGGTTGTAGTTGCTGGCAAGGTGCGCCAAATGCGCTCCTTGTGCTGTTGGAGATGAGCGCCGTACCATCCCTACAACCCGTACCAAAGGAGCTCAGCACGGCCCTTTCAATGAGCGCCGAAGGGGCTCAGATGACCCAAAAAAACACCAACCGAGAGGCTCGCAATGAGCGCCGAAGGTACTCAGATGACCAAAAGACTTACTTTGTGTGGCAAACAGCATTACCTGCCTTACAATTTTATAACCGTAATTTTTTGACGGGCAATTCGCTAGTATATTATATACTACAAGATAATTGATGGATTTGTTGCTGATAGATAGAGATATATACATTTACATACATATATATGCCTTGAAAAAGAGAGGTGCGCTCTCGAAAGCTAGTCATGAAAACTATGAATATGTTTGTCAAATAAAAAAGGTATCACTATATGCTGCATTACTCTGACTATTCATGTATGCATATATATATACACGCACACACACATATACATATTATATACATCCCCTTCTAGATTGCTGTGAGCTGAACTATGTAGGGTCATCCAAGACGGGCAGGTCATAGCAAAGAGGTCAGGCAAATTGTAGTCCATAGGAGAAGGAACTAGCAAACCACTCCAATATATTTGCCAAGATAACCTTATAGATAAGCCTGGCGTGCTGCGGCCACGGAGAGTCGGACACAACTAAACAAATATATATATGTGGCACAGGCAAATACAGTGTTGGAACTGTATTAAATATCTGTAAAACATGGTACAATGCCACACAATAACCAGCATGGGTAACGCCTTTAAGTACTTGCTGCCAAGGCTAAAAAAGAGAGGCCTGTTATCCTTTGTAAATAAATGGACTAATAAGTAATAGAGGGCCTATGTAAAGATAAAGAAACATGTCCTTCGAAGGGATCCTCCTTACTAGAAGGAATATAGCCCCACGAGTGGTTATTGTGCGGCGTTGTTCTATGTTTCACAGATATTCAATAATGTTCCAACACATATTTTTGTTATATAGATGGTTTAGGTGTTGAGCACTGGGGCAAAGCAGAGGCTAGTTATTATAGGGGCATATACAGTAATGACTTTCGAGGTTTCATTTGGTTACAGATACCAGAAGATTAATTGAAATTAAAATATTGCATAGTTAGAATGAACGGTTTATTTTGGATAATTACTTTATATTGGTCATTATTTCCCAAGAGCAGAGCTTCACAGCAAGGGCTAAATAAACACATGAAGCTTAACACACAAAAAAATAAATAAAAAGGAAATGCAATATTCACAAAGACCAGTTTAATTATAAAACGCAGCCAGTTTGGGGGCGGAGGAAACCAGGCCTAATCCAGGACACTGTACTGTACCAGTAATGTACGCCTACTCTTTAACCTTCCACATTCACTTTAACAAACTTCCTTTGTTTTGTATTTCAGATATGAACGACAGCTGGATATCATACTTAAGGGATTAGGGGTGTTGGAGGTTCAATTAATGTATTACTAATATAGAAATGAGAGGCATGGATACACAAAACAGGTACAACAGTTTGGGGACACACCATTGAGGATAATGTATTGGACATGTCTGCATTCTGTTACTTTATGTACATTTTAAAAGGACCACTGAAAAACATTTTCTCTGTGATCTTTGGAAGAATAATAATTGATAATAGGTAAAATGTTTTAGATGTAAAAAAAAACAAACACAGCATTTAATTTAATTTTTAATATGCATTATAAAACAGTAACCCCATACTGCTATACATGCTATAATATATTTATTGGTTGGCTTATATATTATCTTTTAATATTTATTTTTTTTGCATGAAAAGGGGTGATTCAAACATACTTTATTATACAGAAACACTGCAGGTGGAAGAGATTTTTCTCCCTTGCTTTGCCCAATAATATAAAGAGCTCACTTGATAAAGTATGTTTCATTGAGAGCAATGCTGGTAGAGATTCTGGCAGGAAATTATTACATACTAGCGAAAAATGACAGCAATAAAATTTGAAACCTGGCAATTTTGTTTGCTACAAAATGCAAGGCTCACCCCCCTCTAAATTTCGGGCCTCGCAATGAGCGACTTTGGCGCTCATTGCGAGCCTCCCCCCCCCGTCTACTTTATGGGACGCACGATGAGCGCCTTTGCCACTCATTGACGGCCTTGGCCAACCAGCAATTTTCATGCCCCGCAATGAGCGCCTTTGTCGCTCATTGCGAACCCCCCCCCCCGATTTCAGGGGCCTTTACGGCACCCATTACAGCCCCGTCAAGCCAGCCACGTACGGGCCTCGCAATGAGAGCCTTCAGCCTTTGGAGCTCATTGCAGCCCCGTCAAGCCAGTCACTTACGGGCCTCGCGATGAGCGCCTTATTGATAAGCACAATCAGAGACAGATGAGCCTGGCGTGCTACGTTCCATGGAGTTACGGAGAGTCAGACACGACTAAATTACTAGACAACAACAACTTTATCTGTCTACAGTTCAGACTATCTTTCATCATATATATATATATATATATATATATATATATATATATATATGGTAATTACTGTATAAATTAACTTAGAGTACTTTGGTTTCCTTCTTAGCCTTGCTATGGAGATGAGACTAACAGCCTGCTTTTTCTTATTACCTTGTCATTTATTAAATTCATTAATTAATTCAAAATTTTTTTTGCTTACAAGTAATTTTTTTTTAGATGTTCGGGCTTTTTTTTTTTTTTTAATGTAACCGTGTTTTATAGTTCAAAGGCATTTTAACGGGTCTAATTCACTTCATATAGCACCTTGTCATGGTGAAGGGGCTTGTGCACTTTAATGAAACTGTGAGATTTATCATGTAGGGCCACCCAAGATGGGCATGTCATAACAGAGTGGTCCTACAAATTGCAGTCCACTGGAGAAGAAACTGGTAATATACTCCATCTCATTACGAGTCTCTCCCCCCGAGTAGTTTAGGGGCCTCGCGATAAGTGTTACTGGCTTGGGTTAAGTGTTACTGGATTCAGGCTATTTTTTTTACTGCCTTCGGTCTTGTTTTCATCCGGTTACGTTTTTTCGCCCGCCATTTTCTCTCTCGCATAGGCGATTTTCAATGTTTAAAAAAAAGCCATACATGCCTTAAATTAACTTGCAACCTCACTCACAGGCTCCCTGGCTCTCCCCCTGTGCTGTGTGTGAGTGTGTAAGTTAATTTGAGGCATATTTGGTGGTTTTTGTTGGTCTTTCCAGTTACCTGGTTTGGCCGTTAAATTCGTAATTTAGTACAGCCCCACAACTGCGGGCCTCTGTTTGCGAGGCCTGCAGTTGCATCTACAGGCTTTGGTCCTAAGTCCTTCAGCGCTCTTTGCAGCCTAAGTCCCACGGGCCTTCGGCACTTATTGCAACCCCGCAGCTGCGGGCCTCAAGGGGCGCAATTATTGCATAATCAACATTCGTAAGATCCACAACTATTATATGTGATACTACCACATATCTTATAGAGTAAGAGCTGTCTTGTTCTTTTTACTCAGACTAGGAAGCCATCTTGGATTTCTCATATTGGAAGCACTGATCCACTAGTCTACTGACTGCAAATGTAATAAATCTTACTAAATTCTAATGAGAAGTAGTGTAAATTGACATGTAAAGTACAATATTTTACAGAACGGTCTTCCAATGCAAAGCAGTCAAATCTGTAAACAACTAAAATAGCTTACCTAGTAATAACAATACATAAACACTTGCTCTGTAAAAGTGACCCATGGTAAAGTCTTCTTTAAAATGCATATAAGAAAAGTTTCTACAGGAAATCCTATATATATATATATATATATATATATATATATATATATATATATATATATATATATATATATATATATATATATATATATGTATATATTCTTTTATTATTTATTTTTTTAAGAAACATACAAATTATCAGAAGATTTTCCCACTTTCTGCCAGTTCATGCAAACACGTTCCCCTATTATTTTATATTCAGATATCATACGGTTATCTTAAGATATAAAAAAGAAATATAAGGCAGGTCTTCATAGGAATTTCTGGATAAATGTATGTTAGCTTTATTAATTTTAAAAATGTTTTTGAATGTTCACTGCACCATGTAAGCTTGTTGACTTGTATCTTGACCCAGGACTTATTATTGCATGATAGAAAGTTCCCACTGTTATATGGTGACATTATGTCCGGTTCATCTACAGCAGGGGTGGGCAAGTTCGGTCCTGGAGGGCCACCCACAGGCCTGTCTAAAAGGTGCTGGTGGGTACTGGACTCAAACCTCATGTGATTGCCGTCTCATGAATACACCAGTGGGTATTTAATGTATTGTTTCCTGAGACTGACAGCACAAACAGTTGTGTAGGATCCCTGCTGGTTTTATTAGGTTGAAATTGCTAGGAAATGGCAGCTATTAAAGAAATATCAACAGAAGAGTTAGTTTATTTAGCATCAGATGTATTTAAGAGCTCATTGGTTATAAATGCACTGCTGTGTGTATCATATAACATTGAGTACTATTGGTCACAGATTGTGGGCCTACTGACTACAGTCTGACATGCCAGTTATACAGTCACCAGTGGCAACAACAGTAATGTATTCTAGGTTAGAGTGAATTATTCTATTGCTGTGGGTATCTAATCCAAGATGGCATGGCCAAGTATGCATTTTACATTAAAAATAAAAAAACATAAGTTCTAGAAGGAGGTGGCAAGTAGTCAGATTTTTTTTTCTGGACCACACTTTTGAGTAGTAGAATGGCAAGAAATCCATAATATTACAAGGCGGTAAAATAGGCTTGAGATTGTGTAAGTGAATTGTATGGAGAGAAGAGATCATTTAGATTAGAAGTAAAACTTGGACCTCCTGAAGTAAGAGTGAATCTTAAAGTTATTGGGTTGGTTGTAAATATTTAACCTGATAGTTTTACGAGTGGCTCTTGGATGTGCAGAATTAGGTGTGAACCTTAACTTACAGAGTAAATCATGGACCTCATCTTTTGGGATGGAAAACTGGACCTACTGGATAGGTTGTAAATCTTGGACTTTTCAACTGAAGCTGGTTGGGCAATGCCAGTTTAGGGGTCAACCTTCTATCGCTTTAATGGAGAGGGACTGCTGTGGTTTCTGGAGCTAAATGTGGAACTCCATGATTAGGAGTGATTAAGAGACCTTGTAGGCAGACATACTGCATATTATTATTTTTATCATCTTTATTTGTAGCATGCCAACATATTCTGTATCACTATACAGGGGTTAAGTACATGGCAAAAACAAAATTAACACATTACAAGGAATTGATGGCCCCGTTTTTTAGCCTAAAATCAAATGTACATAGTGCTGGTTTCCAAAGCACCGACACATGATTGAAAACTCACAAACTTACAATCTAAAGGGTTTAGTTGTGATACATGAAGGTGATAGGTGCAAGATGGCAGTGTGAAAGCAATTTGTTCAATCCAGTGGAGGTGTCTGTATGTTGTACTGTAGATTGTGGGTGTGACTGTTATTAAGGTGTGGAGTGTGCAGTTGTGCATATTAAGGCTGAAGGTGATGAGATTTTTTTAAACAAATGTGTTTTTAGTGATTTTTAAAGTTTTTGAAGGCAGGAAGACAGTCTAGTGGAGCAAGGCAAGGAGTTCCAGATAGTTGGGGCAGCACAAGAAAAGTCTTGAAGGCGGGAGTGAGAGGAGTTGATAAGAGAGGTGGAAAGAAGAAGGCCATTAGCAGATCCAAGATGGCGGTTGGGAGAGAATTTTGAAACAAGAGCAGAGATATAAGGGGGTGCACTGTTGAGGGCTTTATATGTTAGGGTCATCATATTAAATGATGGGTTTGTTAGGAAATGAATTTGCACCTTCTGATTTTGCACTAAATCTTTTATCTAATGGTTTACAAGTAATTTGTAGAAGTTCAAGTTTTAGGAGTATGTTTTGCAGCTTCTGGTTTCATGAGTGAATGATAGAACTGTAGTTCTTCAAATGGACCACTGGATCCTAATTAAATAGTAGCAATATTTGGGCTGGCTGGTTTCGGGTTGAACTCTTGGACCTCATCATTTAGGAAGGAATCTTAAAACTGAATGCTATGTAGTAACTCTTGGATCTGCTAGTGAATACTGAAAAACTCTTGTTTTTTGGAGTTGTGAACCTACTGGCTACTGTAAGAGTGATTCTTGGGGTTGCTCATTTTAAGAGTCACCAATTGTTTTAGCCGTAACTTTAGCCGTACAGAGATGGCTCGTGGACATACTAGTTTTGGTGTTAGTGGTTACCTTGCTTGTGTTGGGACTGAATCTTTTGTATGTTTTTGTATCTATATGGTATATTAAACATGTTTGTGTCACTAGCTTGCAACTTCTTCCTCTGTGTCTTATGATCCGGTATATCCATTTCCGTGAGAGTATTCAATATAGGTAAGTGTGTGTGTTTATATGAATGCTTATATATCCATCCTCTTATCCCGTTCTCTACAAACTTCCTGGGCTACAATTACATTAACCCTTATTCATCTTTCAACATCATATATTTTCCCATTTTTTCTATAACTGCTAATCTTAAACATCCTAAAAGTCTTATTACAACTTTTTTCTGCCAGGAACTTTTGCAGATTTGTGCAACGATTCTCCCTGGATTTCTGTATTTGTTGAAAACACAGATAAACACATTAAATCATACACACATTTTCCAAACTATATATTATAAGATATTGTGCAGTAATGTTTTCTTGACGGCACACTAGAATAGCATTCAACAAATGTTTATCAGCCTTGAAATACTTCAGCTTACTGGAAAGCAGTAAATTGTAGGCTGTTTTATCAAATAATGGATTAGATACATTAATGCACAAGGTACAAGTCATCTTCATATTACAATGGAGCCCACGGCATAATTAGCACAGCTGGCTAACAAAAGAAACGCATACTAAGTGTTGTGACAATGTTTTTATCCATTTGGGAACGAGACAATAACGCCCACAGTTTTTATTGTTTTGCAATTTCATAGGTTATGTTTCTTGACAGATAAAATGTTCTTAAGTGAACACAATATTCTGAAATGAGCTGATATCTGTGTAATGCACATAATGGAGCGCGTATGCTGAACATTACAGCAAATAACTAAATCATGTGACCTAGCCTCAATGTAAAGCTTAAAGGACCACTGCTGTAAAGCTTAAAGGACCACTGTAGTGTATTTTAAGTACGCCTCATATGTTTGCTTGCTGCACATAGACTATTAAAAACAGTATGCATTTTTAAATACATAAAAGTTAACTTTTTCTTGTGTTTTTTTTAAAGCTGTCAGTTTTCCCCTTAAGCAGAGCTGTGTACCTCCTCCTACCTGTGTCTATCAGGGGCGTGGACAGCTCTAACTTGTGCCGGACTTTCATGGAGCTTAGAAGCAGACTGGGCTGATGTCACTGCTCCTGCCCTATGAGATTATTAGCTCCGCCTACAAAGAGGTAACAGCTCTATTGTATCATACGAGCAGCTGCCCCACAGGCCCTGCTCAGAGACAGTACATGAGCCCTCATAGCCCCCCTTTACTGAATTTGTCCAGTCTGGAACAAACCTACACTGGTCAGACTATTTCTTAGTCCAGCAAACAGGATGAGCTGGTCACACCCATGACACAGGTAGGAGGAGACACACAGTTTTATTTATTATGCATACTGTGTTTAATAGCCTATGCAAAGCAAACATCCAAGCTTTACTTGTAAATAAAATACAGTGGTACGTTAAAGGGCAAAAATATATATCTTTCAACTTAAAAGTATTTTTGAATAACTACCCTTTATAATCTGCAAAATGTTTTAAGCAAAAAATATAAGAAACATAACCTTTGTGTGTTAGAAATCTACTCTGTGTTCCACTTTGTTTTATCAACTAATTGCTTCTATTATTTTATTAGGATGGAAATGAATGAGCTATTCATTAGTTCTATTGCAGTTCTTTAAAAGAGTATATTTTAATACATTACAGTAGATAAAAGTGTTCAAAGTGCAAAGCTGATTGCTGTGCCAATGAGGATGTCATGTCAGTATAGCACTGTCCTAGGCTATTACATTACATTAGTTAATCCCACAAATACATTTTAAAGCAGTAAAAGTTAAGGTTTGCTTTTTTATTAATCTTTTCTAACTTTGTAAAAATCATATGGACGATAAAATGAAAAATAAAAGTTTAGTATTCTGAAAATAAACTGTGAAACAAACATAGTAGTGCCCACTGCAGCGTAATGCACATAGAAGATTTAAAGGACCATGGTAGTTAAAAAAAATTTAAAAAAAAAAAAAAAGCATTTCTTTATGATATATGTAATAAACAAACAATATTAACAGCTGTGTAAGCCACAAATGTAAAATAATTTTTAGAGAAAATCAGAATTCTTGAATATTCTGCTTGTAAAAGAATTGTTTGCTTATTTTCAAGTGTAGTTCTTTACAATAAGCTATTTAAAGTCTAAGACTACAGTAGTACTTTAAATAATGCCCGCCAGCTCAGGTGGTATGAAATCTTTCAAGCAGATTATATTAAATAACTAACATCCTTGGATGCCCTTTGTTGGAAAACTAATACGACCATATATATAAATATACATCTGCTTTAGGCACAAATCAGGCCCTTCTTCAGGAACAAATATATTATCATGAAGCCCTAAGGTTTTCACATTCTGCATAAAGATGGGGCATTTTATACACCCAGCATCCCCGTCAAGCTCAGCATGATGTCAGCTTAAAACAACAACGTTAATGTTTTCCATTAATTTTCACTGCGCCATTTAACTGCTGGTGCTCAGGCCAAGGTAAACTCGAGGGCAATTTAAGCACTAACTGCATAATCAACATATCCTAATGTATATTGTATTATTTGTGTCTTTGACGGGTATGAACTCTGCACTTTTTTCTTTCCTGGATTCTGATTTCCAGTAAACTGATTAAATACATGTGCTATTTAAAACAATAAATTATCACATAGACTTATTTCCTCATTATATTAAATTGCCAGTTTTAATTACTCCCTGATCTTAATTACTTGTGTGACTGTAAATAACGCTTGAGCAGTGTTTTTCATCAGGGTGCTTCTGGGAACTTAAGCACAATATATATATATATATAGTATTATATATTTGTGCTCACGTTTGAACGTCTAAAACTTGTTTCCTGCTCAGAATTTCGAGAAATACATTTATTACACTGCATTCTGGGAACCTGGGCAGGGACATGCAAATATGCCCACAAAAGCTTTAATCCAAATACCATTTCAAACTTATTTTTTCAAAGTTATTTGAAGTGAAAACAAAATTATGTTTGTAAAGTTCATTAAGTCGGCTGATTGCTATTTAACATATGCACACATACAGTAAAAAGGAACCTTTTTGAATGCAAATAAACCTGGGTTACTTTAAGTGAAGTTTGTTTGTATTTGCTTTTATTACTGTATTTCAATATTAATATCAATTCAATACAGAGTTTATCGTATAGTATGAGAGTAAGTCTCAAATAACTACATTTATCCTGCATCTACCAATCATCATGGATGCCAGTTAACGTGTGTGACATATCCCCCCAAATTAAAAAGTTATGTTATTTTAAAAACACACTGCATTTACATATTTATAATGGAAAAAAATGAATTGTGAAAATATTTTATACAGCAAAAAACAAAGAATACAGCCTTTAAATGTATTACCGTATATACTGGAGTATAAGCCGACCCGAGTAAAAGCCGGGGCACCTATTTTACCACAAAATACTGGGTAAAATTAGTGACTCGAGTATAAGACGAGGGTGGGAAATGTGCTGCCCCCTGTGTCCCTCTTGTGCCCTTTGTGTCCCCTTCTCTCTCCCGTGTCTCCTCCTCATCCTCAACCTCCCTCCTCATCATCCCTCCTCATCCCCCCCATCCTCATCCTCAACCCCCCTCCTCAACCCCCTCCTCAACCGCCCCATCCTCAACCCCCTCCTCATCCTCCCTCCTCAACCTCAACCCCCCTCCTCAACCTCAACCCCCTCATCCTCAACCTCAACCTCCCTCCTCAATCCCCCTCCTCAACCTCAATCCCCCTCCTCAACCTCAACCCCCCTCCTCATCCTCAACCTCCCTCCTCATCCTCAACCTCCCTCCTCATCCTCAAACCCCCCCTCCTCATCCTCAAACCCCCCCTCCTCATCCTCAAACCCCCCCTCCTCATCCTCAAACCCCCCCTCCTCATTCAAACCCCCCCCCCTCCTCATTCAAACCCCCCCCCCTCCTCATTCAAACCCCCCCCCTCCTCATTCAAACCCCCCCCCCCTCCTCATTCAAACCCCCCCCCTCCTCATTCAAACCCCCCCCCCTCCTCATTCAAACCCCCCCTCCTCATTCTATCCCTCTAAATACCCCCCCTCCCTTTCCCCTCACTTACCAGGGCACTTATCACTTATCAGGGCATAGGCTGGTGCAGGGCATGCAGATATTGCATTATATTAATGATATATACATACATATTACATGTTTTTATATATTTAAAGGTGCCTGGAGGGGCAAAACAAAAATATGGGGTCACCAGGGCCATCCATTCACTAGCTCCACCAATGTTTAAAATATAATGTATTAATAATGTGTCTTTCATCCTAAAGATATCTTCCAATAAGAATAGCATTTCTCTATAAAATTCTCTGCCAGGGGTCTAAGAATTTAATTGTATTATTTTGATGGGGAAAATCCATATTTGATTCTTCTGATCTACTTTTACAGGTGGGGAGGTGATCTTGAATCAAGTTTACGACTCCTACAGCGGAAATGTGGTAATAAGAGCCTGTGTTTTCAGTAGGACTAATACGTTTGGATATTGATCTATTTTGTATACAAAAAATAAAATAAAAACATAAATAAAAACACATATATTCTACATAATTTTGTCTGAGATTAAAAGTTTTGAAAAAAATGTCTTAATACAAATCTGATAAAATAAATTTAAAAGCATTGGATTATTAAATATACAATGTTGCTGTAATTCTAGGGTGTGGTAATAAGTCTAAAATGTTAAATGCTTTTTAATGTGTCCCTGGGGATGTAAAAACTAATTACCTTTAGTATTTTCTCTGATAAAATATATGAACAGTGTGAAAAATGAAACCGACAAATGCAAAAAGAAAAATATTTCAACCTCAGAAAGGAAATAGTCGTTTAACAAGTTAAAACAACAAAGTTGTGTATTTTACAATAAAATATGTGCAATGCAGCTTCAAAGAAAAACAATGGTGTGAAACCTTAGCAGGGGTAAACCTGACACCCTGGACTGTTGCAGGATTTTGTTAATGTATCTGGCGTCCATTCAAATGATTTCTTTCCTCTGTAATTTATGCTGTTTTTCCAAATGTTCTATATTAGGACTGGTGATATATCCCTGGAGAGCAATACAATCATAGCTGGGCATAAATCTATTCTCTTAATTAGTGCTTGTCAGGGCATTTACCAGCACGGAGTATGAGCAATAAGCAATGAGGATACACATTCTTATTTAATATGGATTTGAAAATAACTTTTGAACCAAGGATACTTCCACTTAATCATTGCCGCAACACTCAAGAACATATGATTCTGGTATGTCTAGTTTGTACTCCTCAAGGTTTGTTTAAGGGTTTACTGTGATTGTCCAGATTTCATAGCTTTTAAGTAGTTAAGAGCCGTATAAATATTTTTTTGTACAAACTTTTATATTTAAAGATACAAGCTTCACAGCAAGAGGTCAATAAAGAGGGGTATATAAGGAAAACTTTTTGATAACTTGACATGTTGTTTAATAACAAAAGAACTTACATTTCACAATCTCAGACATTTTTAAGTAATACCCAAACATAAATTGCTTGTATACATACCACTTTATATCACATATTTTCCCTCTCTAACGAATGGATAACCTAACCTCTTTACTTTCACAATTTCCTTCCTATGTACCTCTCACTTCCTTCCTAACCTTGCTTTTCCTTATCTACCCTTCCCAGGTCTCTGTCTCTTCCATTACCTTTAGACTGTAAGTGGCGAGTGTCTAATCCTGTGGGGTGCTTTGGGAAAAAGCACTTTTACAAGATTCGAAGCTCAAAACAGGGCCATCCATGCTTTTGTCAATATTCTATGTTGTATATTTCCTTGTTCTCCTCCCCTGTACAGCGCTACGGAATATGTTGGCGCGATACAAATAAATGATAATAATAATAATAATACGAAAGAAGATCAGAATGTATGTATGTATAAGGAAACAGATTATTTTGGTTTTTTTAAAGATGTTTTCTTTTTATTATTATTTGTAACTCGCCATCTTATTCCATAGGGCTATACTGGGGTTACGTACAAGGCAAAACACAATATTAACACATTGCAAAAGAATGGAGGGCCCCATTTTTTAGAATCTAACGTACATAGATAGTGCTTTTTCCCAGAGCACTTTACAAGATTGAAAACTCGAAAACTTACAATCTAAGGGTGTGGGCGTGATACAAGAGGGTGATAGATGCAAGATGGCAGTGTGTAAGGTAATAGGTTCAAGCAAGTGGAGGTGGCTGTGTGTTACACTGTGGGTGTGAGTGATATAATACTGTAGAGTGCAGCTGTTCATTTTAAGGCTGACTGTGATAAGCTTTTTTTTTTTTTTTTTTTTTTTTTTAAGATTCATTTTTAGTGAATTTTTGAAGGTTTTGAGGCAGGAAGATAGTCTAGTGAAGCAGGGCCAGAAGTTCCAGAGAGATGGGGCAGCACGTGAAAAGTCCTGAGTGAGAGGAGGTGATAAGACAGGAGGAAAGAAGATGGCCATTTGCAGAGCAAAGGGGGCGGTTAGAGGATTATTTTGAGACAAGAGCAGACATATAAGGGGGTGCACCGTAACTGACTGATATATGTTAGGGTCATAATTTTACATTTTATTCTGGAGGATATAGTGAGGCCGTTTTCTTTATTTTCAAAGATGTATTAAGAAAAGCAAGAGTAGTGCGAGTGCAAAGAACACAGGCAAAATAAAGCAAACAAATTAATCTGAATTCACAGCTTCCTTATTGCATCAAATGATTATTTTTGGTGAGAATACCCTGCTTAGGAGCTGTGTGTCCTGCTCTATTCCTGACAACCTATAGGTACACCCACAAATTTATGGATGGTAAAAAAAAAGCTATATGTTTATCGGTACTAAGCCACATTTAGTATAAGAATTTTAAAGTTCAGGATTTAAACTTTCCTCCATCCACTACAACCATAAAGTAACCCAAAAGGTTTCCTTTAAGGATGAAAGTGAAGCTTATCGTTAGTAGTTTTTTTTAAAATAAAACTATATTTGAACACTTCCCAGAAAGTTGATTTTTTTTGCTTACTAGAACTTAACATGAATGTTTAAAATAAAATCCATTCAAATTCAGATCCCAAAACATAGGAGAATCAACCCTCCAAGAGAAATTAAACTGTGCTTTACGGTTAAGTAGTGAAAGGGAGTATTTTTAATATGTCTCGTCACCTAATGGAATGGTAAGCTCAGAGTCCATTTCTCCACATATCAGGCATCCACTATAATAGTAGCTTGTAACGCCGGCGCAGTGCTTTCTGCGCAGGGTGTTACTCACAAGCCACTGTCGATAAATCGTGCATGCGCAGTTGCATCCTCTTGTGCAGTTGCGTCCAATAACAAAGCAACTGCGCATTTTGCTTTAATCCCAGGAGATATTTTGACTTTGTCCAGGATTAAAACCGAAGAAGGAATGGGAGGAACCATGGATCTCTATTTGGGTATACTGAAAGACTGTCATTGCAAACAGTCATGTGGCAATAGAACTAAATAGAAGAATAGTCCTCAGTAGAGTAACCCTCCTCATCAAGCTACAGGGAGACTAGCTAACCAAGAAAGATCTCCTCTTGATACATATAGAGTCATTTAATATTTGCTTTTTGTTCATGTTTTTCCTTTGTTTCATACTTTTCACCCACACCACTGTGTCCCCTTAAAAGTCATTAATGTTCATTACATGGTCATTCAAAGGGGAAAGTGGAAATCCCCCAAAATTTGGATTTTTTGTTTTTTTACAGCCAAGGGTACAAAGGAGGGAAACGTTATCTTGTCTTAGTGTGAGCAGGCGAGCCAGCCAGAGCCGTTGCTCACGCTTGCAGGCTCGCGTAGCAAGCCCGCGGCCCTCAGTTGCTGGCATGGAGAGCCAAAGGCGCTCCTTGCCAGCATCTGCGACCCTCGCAAACTTTACGTCACAACGCAAACAACACGACACACCAACTACGACCCTCGCAAACTTTACCTCGCAATGCAAACAACATACGAGACACGTTACCACACATTACGACCTCGCAACAATCGGACGCAAGTCACGAACATTGCAAAATTCAAAACACATACATAAAAAGCTTACCTACAGCAAGAGGAAGCACCCAGGACCTCAAAAAAACAACTTACACCTTCATTTAACTAAAAATAAAAGATTTTGAACACTAAAAAATTCGCTAAGCGAGAGAAGAAATGGCCGCCGAACAAAACGAAAACGAGGCTACAGCACTCTAAACATGCAAAACACCACAAGAAACTCGCAAAACACCACAAACGACCTACGGATATTAAGACGCATACCACACATTACCCGCCATTTAACGCCAATGCGGAAGTACACAACTACGCTAACGGTTTGGTCTCGCGCACGCACAGTATTACACTGCACACATTCATCACGCTTACACAGCACCTCCACACCACTAATGCTGCAGCAACATCAAAACAGATTGCCAGCTCTTCAACACAATGCTTCAAAATAGGTAAAGTATATTCATTTATTAATTGGATTATATATTTCAGTAGTACACACCAAACAGCATTAGCTACCTTACAATTTCATTGCCGTCATTTTTTGACGGGCAATTCGCTAGTATATGGTATAAAAGGCATTGCAAGGGGCCCAGAACACAGGGGACATTGTGGAATACAGACATATGGGCGATAATAGAAGCAGATACGTTAAGCAAAGTATATCCTGGACATTGAAGGCTGGGATTTTAATGAAGCAAGGAAATTAATTCTAAACTAATGTGAAAAACCAAATAAGTGTATTAGCAAAGGGAATGTCAACACAGCTTGATAACATTAGACGTGCTTAAATCCATATTATCCCTAACAAACTAGAAATTGCTGTATGACCTCAGCTTCACATTGCCCATTAAAAAGATATCGGTTAACTGAACTAACTGCAGATAAATGATCACACTCAGAAACAACTCAAAAAGATTCCTATAGCTACGAACTAATCAACACTTAATCTCAGTATGAGAGAATCTATGTTAAAAGATCAACTTTGTTTTGTAAAACATGTTTGTGAGGTAGATAAGTAACAAAATGAATAACTTTGTACGCCATGAGTATAAAATTATTTTAATTGAAAATACTCTTCATGTGCCAGAGGACATCCTTCCAAAGGCCTACGGCGCTCATCGCGTGCCTCGCCATGAGCGCCTTAGCCACTAATGGAGAGCCTTTTTCTAAGTTTTGGGAAACTCGCCATGAGTGCCAATGGCCTTCGGCGATCATGTCGAGCCTTTTACTAAGTCTTGTGGGCCTCCGGCGCTCATTGCTCATGCGTAAGCCCGTAGCTTTTAACAGCATTACCAACAAACTTGCAATTACGACATTACCTCAACCTCCCTCCTCAACCTCAACCCCCCCCATAACCTCAACCCCCCCCATAACCTCAACCCCCCCCATAACCTCAACCCCCCCCATAACCTCAACCCCCTCCTCATCAACCCCCTCCTCATCAACCCCCCATCCTCACCCCCCCTCAACCTCAACCCCCCTCCTCAACCTCAACCTCCCTCCTCAACCTCAACCCCCTCCTCACCCCCCCTCAACCTCAACCCACCTCCTCCTCATCAACCCCCTCCTCAACCCCCCCATCCTCACCCTCAACCCCCCCATCCTCACCCTCAACCCCCCCATCCTCATCCCTCTCCTCACCCCCCCTCAACCTCCCTCCTTCTCATCAACCTCCCTCCTCCTCATCAACCCCCTCTTCACCCGGTATATGCTAATGACGCGGCGCGCATGTGACGTCACATTCACGCCGGGGTCAAGACGGAAGGAGCAGAGGCCAGAGAAGTTCAGGTAAGTGAGGGGGAGGTATTTAGAGGGGAGAAAGTGAGGAGGGGGGTTGAGGATGAGGAGGGGGGGTTGAGGATGAGGAGGGGGGGTTGAGGATGAGGAGGGGGGTTGAGGATGAGGGGGGGGGAGGGAAAGAGACACAGGGGGGTAGAGAGACACGAGGGAGTTAGAGAGACACTGGAGGGGTTAGAGAGACACTGGGGGTTAGAAAGACACGAGGTCTAGAAAGACACGAGGTCTAGAGAGACACGGGGGGGGGGGTTGGAGAGACATGTGGGGGGTTGGAGAGACACGTGGGGGGGGTTGGAGAGACACGGGGGGGTTGGAGAGATACGGGGGGGGGTTGGAGAGACACGGGGGGGGTGGGAGAGACACGGGGGGGGGGGGTTGGAGAGACACGGGGGGGTTGGAGAGACACGGGGGGTTGGAGAGACACGGGGGGTTGGAGAGACACGGGGGGTTAGAGAGACACTAGGGGGAGTGACTCGAGTATAAGCAGAGGGGGCCCTTTTTAGCCTTAAAAAAAGGGCTGAAAAACTCGGCTTATACTCGAGTATATACGGTAGTAAATAAATAGGATGTTTGTGTTCACATTTGAATGTCTAAAAATAAGCTCAAAAGCTTATTTCCTGCCCAGAATTCTGAGAAATACAGTTATTGTACTAAACACACACAAACACACATAGGTGTGGTAATCTCACGATTGGGACATGGAAATGGGAACGGGAGGGGGGGGGGCCCACATATCTGAAAGGACCTAGACAGTGGTGACCCAACATACCCTTCTGTAGAAGCACTTTCATTCAATTTGCGTATCAGAAGGTTTTTGTAAGACTGATCTATAAAAGTTAGGGTAGTAGACCAGAGTAAACAAGAGGTATTAGTCCAAGTAGTCTATTTTTAATGGGATCCAGGTTGATTCTAGCAGAACAAATGACATAGCTTTTTGGCCTATAATCAGCCATTTTTAATATGGTTCAGACCGACTAAAGGATCTGCTTAGTAGCCTGACATTAAGTTATTTATGTAATGCAGTACAGATACCATTTTACCATTGGCCAGTTTTGCAGATTTGCATTTAACAGAGATAATGTCGTCAAGTCAGCAGCGAGAAAGTGAGAAAGGAATGGAGGAGAAGGACTAATTGAAGACACAATTCAAGATTCAAGTAGATACAATGACAATCAAGTGCATCAAATAGAGATATGTTCGGCAAGCTCATTAAATTAACACATATTTACAATGTTGCATAGAGTGGAACCCATTCATAGCCTGCTTGAAAGCCCACTTCACTTGAGCCAGTGGTGTTGAAGAAAGAGAGATATCAGTGTTGAAGACATCAAGGAAACCGAGTAATTAGAAATGAGTGTTTAGCTTTACTGAGATTAGGATTTGAAGATATTTGTTAGATGTGTACAGAATGTCCAGATTATTGAAATACCAAGAAGGAACAAGATACAGAATGATAACTGCTTGGTGATACTTCAATGGGATTCACCACTTCAAGGTACTACATATTGTAGCAATTTAACTACCAAATCAATTAATAAGGGATGGTAATTAAAAGCGCAAACTAAATAAATGTATCTGCTATGTGTGCAGATTTAAGCTCATTTAGCACAATGTATATATCTATTCAAATTGGGAAACATTACCACTTTTGTAGAAATCATCATGTCCATTTTGCGACTTGGGGCAATTTATTATATACTAAGCACACAAGGGCGGTTGGGCAGGAGACAAGGAGGTGAGAAATTTCATAAAAAATTAGATGTTTGGCAACCGATATCTACCATTTCGCTCTGAAGCAGACAGCATGTGGCAATAACTGTCAATCCTATCTACAGAAATGTTAGTGACCCTTTCATACACACAATCTTCACCAAAGTATCATAAACACCTCCTAGGACCAGAAGGCCGTAATTAAAAACTAGCTTTATGAAATTAAATATAAATATGTGTTTTCATCATGCTGTGGTTTTTATTCCTATTATTTATATATATGGCATATACAGGTTATGAAAAAAAAAATGCATGGTGTACTCTAAAAGAGTCGATGGTCCTTCCTATTAATGTTTACAGCCAGAACTCACATCGGCATGCTTCAGACATTGGGGCACCTTCCTCTCAAATTCTATGTTCTTAAATTGGATGGATGGATGGATGGACAGATACTTAGTAATCTTAGGATGGGGCTTAGCAACTGTAAAGGAGGATTAGTAATTGGGCCATGGAGGTAGAGATTCCTTTTTTCTTATGTACAATTATATACACTTATGCCATGTTTCCTGTATAATGTATTCCTTGTGACTCATTTTTGGTGGTCTACAAACAAGTTTAAAGATAAAAAGCAATTCAAGGATTCTAGGTGATCTGAATACTGTGGGGGGACCTTTTAATGTCGCCTGGGGAAGACCTCCTGACATATGTTGATGGTGACTGTGCAGTGTCTAGATCCTCTAGTAACATACAACAACATTAAGGAGTAGCCAGGACACTCAAGCATGAGACTGATGGTACAATTCATCAATGCTTTCAACAAGAAAATGTCACACGGTCCAGATCACTTCTGGTATGCACTTATCAGTAGGTTAAGCAAACACAATGACGATAATAACAGATTCTACTTAAGGCTATCTTCTCAGAGTGAATCTATGGTATACTGGACATGTTTAGATATGAGTAAATAGCCATATCAATTAACTCCTTTGCCATGTTGCACGTTTGGGCTCTACATAAGTCCAGTCTAAAGTAGCATTTTCTCAGAAGATTCAACATTTTTATATGATAATATTAACTTGTGAATAACCAGTAGAATGGCACTCAGAATGGAAAAAATATATATAAAGATATAAACAAATGAATAATAAATGCATACATGAATAAAAAATATTAAACTGCTTCTTTGTTCCATTTATTATTTTGAGTAGTGAACTAATTAAGGCAACAGAACAATAAAAATAAACAAATGATCCCTTACTTAATTATTATTACAAGCATTCTGCATTGAAGTGTTAGGCAAAGACGGTCTTAAACGTCAATAACTATCCATGATTTTTTAGAAATTTGCTGCTGTGCACAGAAAAGTCAATTACTACACTCAAATTAAATGTGTAATTTGTGATATCCTGTAAGTGTTGTACATTCAAGGGCCAATAGTGTCTAGCCTTAAAATACATTAATATCCACTAATATACTTCTTTATAGTAACCAAGAACTGACCCTTACAATTAATCAGGTCCAAATTACAGCAAAGACTCGTCTACACTATATCTATTGCTGAAAAAATTGTAAAAGCACAGCAAAACTCCCAAAAATGGAAAACAAGACATAAAGTTTTGCCATTAAAGGTATACAGAACTTTCCCAGTTTTATCTTTTTCTAATCTAACAAATTCTGCTTATATATGAAACACACATTACATGGAGTCATTCTATACACACACAGAATTATTTTATTTCAAAAATGTTTTTTACACCCCCCCCCCCCCCAACAATAGTGCTTCCATAGGCACCTCCGGCTAACTAATAGAAACACTGCGTTCAACGACAATGTTTAACCCTATACTAAGCTTCAAGCCAACAACAGCACAGTACAGAAATCCAGAGCATCACTGCCTAAGCTACTTCCTTGCTGTGTAAACAAAAGACTACAAACCCAATGATGCTTTGCTGCAGAGATTGAATCCCCAGACATTGCAACAATGGTGTCGCGGCCTCTGATTGACCACAATGAAATATGAATTTTATGCTAATATAGCTTGGATTTTAAGGAGCATTCCTACTCAAAAGCAACTTCCAGAAAAATTGAAGTTTATTAATGTCTATTTGGGGATTTTTTTTCAATGCAAAAAAATGTTTACATACACTACTGATTCTCCTGTCAGATGCATTCATCCATGAGACTTCTATATACTTTTAATTTCAGTTTGCTGTTCAATGTCCCCAATGACCACTTTAAAATCACACGTGACATACATAGCAAAAAGTATAAATGGCCCAATCAGCAGATACATTTCAGAATTAATAAGATGGGGGATTTCTTATCGGGGGGATGATTTTGAAAGCAAGATGGCAATCCTATAGGAGAAAAAAGAATCATGAACAAGTAGTTTATATCACTTTTTTTAATAATGTATTCATACACAAAAATATGTTACAAAATGGAATATTTGTAAACCTCACAAATTTTCTTCTGACTTAAGGGGTCCGTTAAGTAGACTTTTTGCATATAGTACAGTTTAGTTTAAAACCCCTCTGTTGTAGGACCCATACTATTCTTACTTTCCTTTCTATTTTGCTTCACTTGGAACCGTGCCTTAAAAATGAGAAATGAACCTTTCAATGTCAGAAATTAATCGTGTGTGCCATCTAACCATTCAAGGAAATTAGCATTCAATAACCTTTGCAGGCTTCAACCTTTTCCTGCTGAACTGTAAAAACATCTTTTGTTGGTGATAAAGTGGTACAGCTTGTCTGACTAAATGTAGTGAGCTGTAATACAAAACAGGTGCAAGCCGAGAACAGCCCTGTGCTTGACATTTATATGCACGAGCCTTGAGAAAATGATACCTGCCACGCAAACTAGCGCCGAACAGTTCAAGAGGAACAGTAATCTAGAAAAATAGATGATTCTCAGCAGGGATTTTCTCCATGTAAATATATAGAATTAATGAATATAGCAATATATGATATCAATTGTAATTGACTAAAAATATATTTAAAAGGGCCACTGAAGTCATCATTTTTAAAAATTCGTAACTTACAGCCTTCCGTAGACTTTGATCTTTCACGGCGCAAGACTTCCGAGCGCTAAAATCGTAAATCGCTATCGAATTGCAAAAAACGCTCAAGCCCGCACCCACACTCAAGCCAGCAAACGGCAGCCCAAAGATTACGGCGTCAAAATAGGACCCATAAAGGGTTTACAGACTGGTTGGTAACACTGCAAATGACAATACAAAGACACCAATGCACTTTAAAACATGGGGAAAGCAATGGAAGGCATTATAATTACATGCACAATAACTCCCAACTATCAAATATTGCAAATAATAAAATGTTATTTTCCTCATAGGTTGTAGTGGTCATTAATATGCCAATATGAAAAGTCAAGCTGCAAGATGCTGAGAGCTATTAAAGGCACACTACCTCATTAAATTGCAATACATGCATGCAATACATGCAAATGGCTGACATATTGACCCTTTCTCACTAACAGGGGCTCTAATGTGGACCCTAACACTCTCTACCTCTCTCAGTCTCTCAGTCTCTGTCTATCTATATATATATATATATATATATATATATATATATATATATATATATATATATATATATATATATAATCCCGAAAACCCACCAACACCTAGACCTGTGTGTTGACATTCTCAGCCTAAAAAATATATACTTAACGGCCGAACAGCGCAAGGCGAAAACCACGAAAAACACACAAGATACAAAAAACATAACACACAGCAAGGGGGGACACCCAGGACGTCTGTAAGTGATGTTACACGTCAATTTAAGTCCAATTTTCTGAGTTTAACCACTCAAAAAAATCCTAGCCGAGTGAAAAAATAGCCGCGAAAAAAAAAACGAAAACGAGGCTACACGACCACTAAACACGCAAAACTCGGCCACACACATACAACTTTTACACAGGACTGTACGAGGTATGAAATACACTATTACGAAAGGACGCAAAATTATCCATACCCACCTAACAAATACACAATCACCGTCATTTTACACCACTAACTTGCACATACTAACTTTCACATTACAAAATGCGGAACTACACAGCTACACAAACTGTTTCCCATCGCACACGCAGCCTATTTACACTACACACTGCACACATTGCTGACACTTACATCTCAGCTGCACAACAGTGCAAACCTACATTATATGCTGCAGGAACATCAAAACAGATTGTTAGCTCTTCAGCAAATTGGTTGCTGTATATATTCATTACAAATAGGTAAAGTATATTAATTTATGATTTCATTAAATATTTAATTATCATTAAAAAATACATATACAGAAACAAACACCACACCACACGCCAAAGCCGTTCACTGCACGACTCACAAGGAGCACTAAGGGTGCTCACAGGAGCAAAACAACACCAACCCAGAAGCTCGCAATGAGCGCCAAAGGCGCTCATTTCCAGCCACGCAAAGAGCGCCAAAGGCGCTCACCGCAAGGCTCGCAATTAGCGCCAAAGGTACTCACACAACCAAAACACTTACATTGTGTGCCAAACAGCATTCCTTGACTTACAATTCTATTGCCGTCATGACGGGCAAGTCGCTAGTATATATTTATAACCCTAAAAACATTGAATGGAAATAACAAAAAAATATATTGGATCTGATACTGTAGCTTGTAAGGACATTTTAAGAAAATATATATTTTGTCCTCATTATGTGTACCAGTTAACAACATTTTCTGGAGAGATATATGATACTGAAGTACTGGTGAAATATTTGCGAAACTGCAGATAAAACTAAAGGTATATCTAAGTTTCCTTATTTGTAACTTTATCTAATCTAACACACGCTGCTTATATCCGAAGCACACATTACATTGAGTCATTCTATACGCATACAGGTTTATTTTATCACATATATAGTTGTGGTAATTGCGAGTTTGTTGGTAACGCTATGTCAAATGTTACAGGTTGTGCATGCGCAATGAGCGCTGAAGGCCCCATCGCGAGGCCTTTTTTTTTTTCAAGCCAGTAACTCGGAAACCGTTGGAAGGCCGCCAAAAGATGCCAATTGAATAAAAAATGACTTTAATGGACAGCATCCTCAAAAACTGTAGATAGAAAATAAAACATTACCATTAATATATACATTTTTAATTGACTTGCTGTTTTAGGCATATGTGGTGTGTAATTATTAGGAAGCAAATGTATTTTCTTGCGACTATTGTATACATAAATACAGTATTGGTAAATTAAAGAGTAATCTCAACTTAAAAAAAAAAAAAAGTCAGATGACAGTGCTTGTGAGAAAATCACAAATAAAAGTAATAAATAAACTACTTTTTCAATTGTTTGATATTATCTTTATACATAATTATTGAATACCAATGTCAATAGTTAAAGTATTTAGTGTTTACGATACCTATAATGTTTATAGGTATTGATGATTAGTTAATTACGTTATTGATTTTTTTATTTCAGAATTGGAGTAAGTACAGTGTTTACAAAGGAATTAAAATCTCATCAATACTTAAATTAAATGACCATTGAGAATTACAAAAAAAAAACAGAACACATTTTGCCAAAGTTTGGCATACTGAACATGAACTACAAGTGCACATTCATGATCGTGAACACTGTTAATTTTTTCATTTCCTGATCTTGAACTGAAGGCCGTCTCCCACAAAAGAACAAGAACATGAACTTACTGCAAGCGAGTAAAAAAAAAAAATACATATGGAATATATTTGAATAATCAGAGTATTGCAGTATGTGGCGATACCTTTTTTTATTGGACTAACAAATTAATTTATTCTGACAAGCTTTTGAGATTATATTTATTGTTATCAAGACTTGTATACAGCATATATGATTGCAAACTCTGAGTCTGTCTAAAAGCAGGGGAAGAGTTATAAAACTCGTTTTTAATTTGTTTTTAACTAGTTTTTAACGACTATGGAGGAAATCACGCACTTCAGCAGATTTCTCCACTACAAATTTATGTTAAGCTCCTATTCCTCTGCCCTTAACCTCGCCAAACAGCAGTACTTTACATCACTAATATCAACTCTGTCCTCTAACCCCAAGCATCTGTTTGCCACTTTCAATACTCTCCTCCTCCCACCACATCCTCCCATCCCTTCCTCTCTCACAGCTGAAGACTTCACCAACCATTTTATTCATAAAATTCAAAACATCCGCAATTAACTCTCATCTCATAGTGGCTCGCTCTCTACCCTCTAAACCAACCAACAACATCCAGTCTTCTCCCTTCTCCAGTACCACAGCCACTTTGAACTGCTTTGATACGGCTACAGAGGACGAAGTCTCCAAACTGCTATCATCCACTCACCTCACTACCTGTCCTCAGGATCCTATTCCATCTCAGCTCATGTCTCCCCTCTCTACCACACTAATCCCAGCTCTCACACATATTTTCAACCTATCCCTTACTACTGGCATGTTTCCATCTTCTCTAAAACACCCACCCTCAAAAACCCTCCTCTGACTCTGTTGTTGCATCTAACTACCGGACTATCTCTCTGCTGCCCCTGGCTTCCATACTGCTGGAGCGGCTTGTCTATAACCACCTTACCAGCTTTCTTCTCTCTCGGTATTCGAGACACTGCTCCCTCGAGGTTCTCATCATACCTACAAAATTTATCATTCAGTATCTCCTTCTCCGACACCTCTTTTTCTCCTCACCCCCTGTCTGTTGGTGTACCCCAAGGATCGGTCCTAGGCCCCCTCCTCTTCTCCATCCATTCTTCCTCACTTGGTACCCTCAAATTATTTTGCGCATCATTATCATCTCTATGCAGATGATCCAGATCTATCCCCCTATCTTTTAACACACGTCTCCAACTGCCTCTCTAGTATATCCTCTTGGATGTCCACCCACCATCTCAAACACAACATGTCTAAGACTGAACTCCAAATCTTCCCTCCCTCTCCCACAGCGTCAATTTCTCACATCTCTCACGGTCAACAAAGATATTATCACCCCTCCTCCCAAGCCCGTTGTCTTGGGGTTCTACTGGACCCTGCTCTGTCTTTCATCCCTCACATACAATCACTAAGTAAATCTTCTCTTCTCCATCTAAAAAACATCTCCAGAATTTGTCACTATCTTACACAAGACACAACTAAAATCCTTATACATTCTCTCATCATCTCTCGACTAGACTACTGCAACTCGCTTCTTGTTGGCCTACCCACCACCCGACAATCTCCACTTCAATCCATTATAAATACCTCTGCTAGACTCATCTTCCTTATACAACGTTCAGTGTCGGCATCACCTCTCTGTCAGTCACTCCACTGGCTTCCCTTAGCCTCAAGAATAACATTTTAAATCATGACCCTAACTTACAAAGCCCTCAACAAAAACGCTCCCCCTTACATCTCTGCTCTCATCTGCAAATACTCCCCCACCCGCCTTCTTTGTTCTGCTAATGACCTTCTTCTTTCTACAACTCGTCACCTCCTCTCACTCCCGCCTCCAGGACTTTTCTCGGTCTGCCCTTAGTCTTCGTAACTCCTTGCCTCGCTCCACCAGATTATTCTCTTGCTTCAAAACATTTAAAACCTCACTTAAAACGCATTTCTTTAAAGAAGTGTATCACATTCCACCCCAACCCGCTGATCACCTCTCTCTCCCTCTTTTACCACTCACTATACCTTAAGATTGTAAGTCTGCGAGTTTTTATCCTAAGTTCTTTGGGAATACACAATATGGACATTGGATTCCTAGCTCAAAGACAGGTACCTCATTTCTTTGCTATATGTTAATTTGTATTTATCTTTGACTGAACTTAATTTACGTACAGCGCTACGGAATATGTCGGCGCATTATAAATGAACTATAATAAAAAAATAAAAAAATAAAAAACATTTTGATGCCTGTTATGGACTCTGGAGGCATCCATGCAATTTCGTGGATAATGTGTGTAAGAGGGGTGTTTACATTTCTGCAGAGCAATGCTTGTAGCTGTAGATGCAAGGTGTCTGCTTCTGGGCCTGCGGGTGTAATGTCAGTTTGCATCAGATCCAATTATTTAATAAAGTCTCCACTGACAAATAACTCCTCATGATCCATCTCTCAGGAAGTGATAATAAAATGGATTCCTCTAAAAAAAAATCAGATTTTCTAGAAAGGTTTTATGCTCATGGATGACACAGCTAATAGTTACAGTGGTCTGTTAATCAGCAAAGAACAGAATTAAGTTGGAGAAAAAAAGTAGATGCTGCATTACTCAACAATAAATAAATAAATATACGTAACCAACATCTCCAGAATATGTCACTATCTTATACAAGACACAACTACCGTAATTCTAATTCACTGTCTCATCATATCTCTGAACGTATAAAGCCCTCAATAGCAGTGCATCCACCCTATATCTCTACTCTTCCTCCGACTTTTCGCTCTGCTAATGACCTTCTTCTTTCTTCCGGTCTTATCACCTCCTCTTACTCCTGCCTTCAGAACTTTTCAAGTGCTGCCCCTACTCTCTGGAACTCCTTGCCTCGCTCCACCAGACCCCTTCAAAACCTTCAAAACCTCACTAAAAACGCAACTGCTTAAAGAAGCCCATCACCTGCCGTCTTAACATGCACAATACATCTATCACCCTCCTGTACCACACCCATCAAATTATTTCTGCCTTGTACTTAACACCTGTACATCACTATGGAATATGTTGGCAAAATACAAAATAAGGGATAATAATAATACCAAGTCTTTAATGCAGGATGTGATTTTGCTCTTTGGTGCATCCTAGCTCTTCATTGGCACTACAAACATGTCTAATCTGGTGTTGGATAATTAAGCATTCCTGTCTGGCAGCTTCAAGGAATGACAATGATGTTTTAAATGGTATCGGCAGGAGATAAAGGTTATGGGGTAGAACTGAAGAAGGGGCATTGACTCCAAAGTAGAAATCTTCCTCATATGTGTAAGATAGAGATTTGTAATTGCGGAGTTTCATTAAAGGGCAACAAACACCCTTTTTATAATGCATCAGAAAGACCATGTCTTGAAGCATAATTTTTTTTTTGCATGAAATATATTTGATCAGATTTCTTGAAAACTAACAATAAAAGGACACAGAAAATGTGCAAAAGAAAACTTGTACTCTAGGCTGACTTCGTAAAAAAAGAAAGTTGTAATGAAGTCTTGTTGAGTCGTTATTTAAATTGAATGTACTTTGTTAGCAAGTGTTTTGTGTAAAATAATTGTATGAATACAACACAGTTTGAGTGTGCAACTCCTATTACCTTGAATGGGTAAACAGATCGGAGCGAGAGGAAGGTGAAACAATCCTATATTTGACAAGTTAATAAGCTACTGTAGTCTTATATCTAAAATGCTGTTCAATCGTTCAGTCGAGTTCAACTCTCCGTGACTATGGACCACAGCACGCCAGGCACATCAATCTATGCCTCTGGTCATGCTCTTCCATGTGATTGTTTTTTTTAAAGATAATGGAGTGGGTTGTCAGCTCCCTCTCCAATGGTCCTCAATTGTCTAACCTATCTGCTATGACCTGCCCATCTTGGGTGTCCCTACATGGTATAGCTCATACCTTTACTAAAGGTACAAAAGCCCCTTCACCACAACAAGACGCCAATCCAAAAAGGGTATCTAAAATATCTATATCATATTAAGTCTTGTATGCATTTATGCTGTTGTGAAATCTACCACTTTGTGGTGGGAGGAGACTTTGAATACAGAGGAAGCTTCTTTCTGCATAATGGGCATTTGGCAGCTAAAACCAGACAGTACTTTTAGTAGGACTGATGAAAATCACATTAGTTTATAAGGACACTCCTGAGAAAGTAATAGAATCAAGTTAGAAAAGAAGACAGAACCATGCAATGAAGAATAACTGCATACAAAACAAAAATATAAAAAACAAGAAAAAAAAAAACAAGAAAAAAAACTCCACAGAGGTCCTTAAATGCAACTTTTCTTAATTATATATAACTCATTGGTTAAGTTCAAATTATTTTGTAATGTTTATTATCATTACAACTATTATTGACTTCAGAGTCCCTATAAATTTACTCTGAAATAAATCAAAAAGCCCTAAAAAAGCCCATTCATCAGCATTTCCAACATGGTATGTTTCACAAGCATGCTCCCAAACAGCCGTGTTTTTTTAAGATACTAATAAGCCTTTGGAGGCAGCTAATAAAAGACCAGTCTTTGCACAGTATGTTTCTAACTCCCTCGCATTCAGTAACTCCCCTGTAACCAGTTATCAAGCAATATGCATGTTGGAAAGAATGCAGCCCCCCCACAACATCCATGCACAGCTTAGATCAAAGGCAGGGGACTGCACTCCTACAGGCTTGTATAAACCAGAAGAACTGATAGCAGAAAGTAAACACGGCCCTTAAAGCTGGGGTTCTGCGGCCTCAAATGGGACTTAACCCCTTCAGGGATTACAACACAATCATATACTTTGTAAATATAAAGAATTACTTATTCTCTAAAGCCCATTAAAATGCTTACGAACACAGTGGACTTTATGGTCTAAAGTTCATTTAAATTGCCCTATTGTTTGGATTTGTTTTTTTTCTTCTCTAAGGAACAAATAGCCATTCTAAGATTATTATTATCATCCTTTATGTATAATCTATCCTGGGGTTACGTACAAGGCACAAACAATTTTAACACATTGCAAAAGAGTGGACGGCCCTGCCTTTGAGCTTAAAATCAAACATGCATAGTGCTTTGCCTAAAGAACCGAACAAGATTGAGGTTTAGTAAGGTTTTGAGGTAAGAGGATAGTCTAGTGGGTCTAGAGCAAAGAGGGTGGTTGGGGGAGTATTTTGAGACAAGAGCAGAGATATAAGAGGGTGCACTATTGTTGAGGGCCTTATATGTTAGGGTCATGATTTTAACATTCTATTCTGGAGGCTATGCCAAGATTACCAGAATGTGCCAATAAGGCAAGGAACCACCTTCCAACAGAAATACTCCGTAAACAGTGCTTAAGATGGATCTTCTGGCAAAACTATAGATATCTTCACAGTTTTGGAAGGACAATGACTATTGTCATGGGCAATCCCCAACCCTCTTAGCCTCTCAAAGTGTGCCTCTTTTGAAAGTAAATCTTAAACCTATTGGCAAAACAAAGTTTTCCAGCTTTAGACCTTGTCCCACTTTATCCTGCTCCTCCTGTTTATGAGAGTAGGGCAGAGGCCGGATCTATCAGTTCTATAGAATAAATGTTAGCATGAAGCATTTTGCACATATTAACGGGTCTCTTTTTTGTTTTAAATAAATGCTTTAATTAGGTTACTTCTAAGAAGCCTCACAAGTAAAAGATTTTTTTTTGGCTCTTTTCATGTTTTCTCATACATGCTGCCATATTTCACAGCTGTGCCCTAAGGCTACACCTTCATGGAGGGGCTTAACTGTGCCAGTGTAACATCGCTGTATGCAGACTCACAGCATGTCAACATGTTTACTATCAGCATTACACTGGAAGTCGTGAAGTCTCTCCCATATGGGTGCAACATCTACAATTCTCCTATTGTGCAAATATTGTCACCAGAGATACACACGATACATTTCTCAAAATAAAAACTACAAGTTATCTTTTTTTTTTTTTTGCAGATTAACCGTTAAAGAAAAGTTTTCATCTAAAACCTTAACAAACACATATAGAGAAAACCTTAATATTTGTAGACTCTGAATAGAAGGTTTCACCTCGTCTCTCTTCAACACCTCCTAATAACTTGGAGTATTATTTATCAGTGGGGAGGAGTATGGAAGAAAGATAATAGTCTGTTATATTTATTTTACAATTTCACACCTACCCTCTTCCCTAGCACATGCTCAGTAACAGGTAACTTGCAGGGATAATTGCAAGCCATGCTCCTGAAGTGATGTAAACACTGTTCTGGCAAACACAACCTTAACAAAGGGCATCAGCATCTATTTATGTTTAATTAAAACTATAAATGAGCTTAGTTGTGCTGTTTTTTTTTCAAAAATATGTTTTTTTCATCATACTGTAATCCTGCAAAAGCATCAAAAACAATATGTCTTTTTACGAGTAAAACCCAATAAATTCCATTCTAAATTCAAAACTAAAATGTTTACACATTTGTGTAAAGTCTTGGCACTGGCAACTGTGCTCCAGATGCAATTTCCTTTTGGATATTTACATGAAAACCCTTTTGAATAACACACCACTGACGCAAAGACACTAATACAAGACATGCATCCCTCCTCACCATGAATGAGCTATGATCTGATAGCATAAACAGTCACTTCCCTTTTACCATTTAAATCTTACTCCATGGATAGAAATTCCACACAGTTAATATATTTAAATGTACTGATTTTGTGGTGCTGAAAAAACACACTCCTTGTTGCAGATTTAATATGGCCGTGTGCAGACATCTCTAAGAAACCATGTGGAATGACAAGGTCAGAGGTCAACACTGTGGGATAAAAGCAGACAGCTCTGTTTAGCAGATTTTGTAATAAACCTTTTTTATTTTGTTTCGGTCTTAAAAAAAAGTATTTTAGTTTTGGGAAGTGTTATCTTATTGTTTATCATTTAGTTTAAGGGTGATTTTCCAGGTGTCTAAAGTGTACAAATTCCTTCCAACTTCTACTTAATCTTATAATGGACAGTAGAGGTTTTGCTTTAAGGCGACCTTTAAAGGCATTTGCAAAGATAAAATAAGTTTAGATTGTAAATGTGTGAGTTTTAAATCTTGTGAGATGCTTTGGAACAAGCACTAGAGCCAGACTAAACCAAAAAGTATAAATAGGCATAGAAACGGGGCCCTCCATTATTTTGCAGTGTGTTAATATTGTGTGTTTGCCTTGTAATTATCCCTGCATAACACTAGTGAATATGAGCCCTATTCTATTCCCTATATCACAAATGTACACTGGCAAAAAGTGCTAAGTAACATTCCCTAGCTATCCTATTCACCTATCACAGCATGACTGCGAGAGCTACCCTGATGACTACGACGAGCCAGACACGCAAAATTTGGCAATATTTCCCATTGATTGAGCTCCAAAAGGTTATTCAATTCCAAATCACTTGTCACTCGCAACTCTTAAAATCCCTTATTTGTTTCCGAAAATATTATGCGTACTCCAGAGCACTCACAAAGGCATAAAAATGCCTGTGCGACTATGTCCCCCCTCCCCGCTCATCTACATACCATGGAATCTAAAATGTTAACAACATGCAACAATGTTCCTTTAATATAGCAAGTCTCCAAGTCTATATTCCTGTCTAGACACAGGTTTGTGTCTGACCATTTACTTCTCAACTACAGCTGCTCTGAAGACCTTGATGACATCTTTTGGAGTTGAGACTACCAGCTCCACTGGAGTCTTAGAAGTTGATGTAAGAAAGCATGCTCAACATAAAATATAGCTTTCTTTTAATTAATTGAATAGAAATTGTATTAGTGGCCAATGTGTGGTTTCACAGGACATACTTTGGCTTCACCTGGGTTAGTGAGTAAGATAAATAACTAATTTACTGAAAATGTGTTGGATATATGGATAATACACCAGAAGAAGCTATAGCAATTAATACAAAAACAAAGTTTAAACTTGATTTAGAAGAATAAGCATCATTATCTGAGATGAGACATATCAGTGTGACATAGACACATTTCTGTGCTCTCTAAAGTGGCGTGTGCTACTGCAAAGTAGTTGATTACTATTCCTGCTCAGGGGGTACCCTGTACTATAGAGTTAGTAAAATGCTATGGGCCCGCCAATAAAATCCCTGCATAATACTCATATGGCCTGATAACATTTTCCCTGTTGCCCTGATACTAGGGTCATGGACACATGGACATTGAACTATTACAATTATGACAGCCTGACCTAGTACACATGTTCCCTATTATAAATATGGGTAATGTTCTGGGGTTCTGTAGTGTTGAATTTAGTGCACTGTTAATTGTTACATATCACCTGTATGTGGAAAATTATTATATCCATGTTTAATATCAAACTGCTGGACTGTCCCTGGGGATGCTAATAAAGTATATGGATGAGCCCCAAGGACAAGGGGCACCAGAGCGAGAGATCATTGGCATGAGGGGTTCACTCAGCACAGAAAGAAGTTTCCAGAGAGGAGTATCCCTATGAGATCAGTAGCCAGGGTTAGAAATATAAGCAGGTCACATAGGCAGATAGATTGAGAGTTTACAGCACTTGTTTAGTTGAAATACCACAAGAAGGTCAGAACACCATATAAGGTCAATAATTAGGTTACCACACCACAGGGGTAATTAGAGGCCTGACATCACTAGATGTACAGGGTCTCCCCATGGACCAGGGGCAGGCTACTGACGGTTGTTCACCCTTCTGTGTATCCAAGGATGGAGCTTGTTATGATTGGCCAGCCTACGGACCGAACACTGTATAAATATGTATGCGATTCAAAATGAAGGTGTTACAGTTTGAACCGTATGACGGAGTCTCATTCTGTGTATACTAAACTTTCATATGGATTATTGCTATTGATCCAGCTCCGGAATATAGTTCCACTTGGTACCTACTACTGCCCGATATCCTGTCTTGCTGGTGGAGCTCCTAGGTTGATTATCCTGTACTGGCCTATCTCCTGCTCACAGGTGTGCAAAAGGACCTTATGATTCTGCTGGGTAGGTTAGGACAAGGTCCTTATCAAGCCCAAAGAAGAAGCAGATCATAACAACAGGTAGTGAATAAAACGGCCTAGGTCTAAATCATGACCTTCAGCCTTTTTCCTCCAGATCTCCACTGTTTACTTATATTTACCATTTGCCCCTCCTGAACCTTTAATCATAGTAGTTTTACCAGTATGCAATTCACTAGTATCCATCTGAAGTTGTTGTTCACAAATTTATATACTTTTTAGTATCAATGAAGGCAAATAAACAAAGAGTGATTAAATAAATAATATGCAATTTAACATGTGTTTAATTTTTACTTTAATAGTATAATTATTGCACTTTAACATCCCTTAATAGACTATTCCCATTCTGGATTGCTACCTTATGGTAAAACGGCTTGTGAACTACAATGAAGCAGAGAGCTATACTATGTACGATCACCCAAGATAGGCTGGTCATAGCAGAGAGGTCAGACAAATTACGGTCCACTGGAAAAGGAACTGGCAATCCACTGCAGTATCTTTGCCAAGATAACCATATGGATGAGCACAACCAGAGACATAACGATTTGACTGGCGTAATGCAATCCATCCGGTCACAGAGAATTGGGCACGACTTAAAGACTAAATAACAACAATAGACTATTAGAGGGACACGTTTCAGTAACTTGCATCTAGCATAACAAAATAACTTTCAGTCCTATTGTATAAAGTAATGAAAAAAGTTTTGGCATGTCTCTCTGCTCTAGGCGACTCCCATCCCTGTAGTGAAGAAGTGCTAAGAGTGTGTGCCACTGTTTGAAAGGGTGGTCAGCAAGCTGTGAACCTCCATATTGCAATTTATAATATACGCTGCATGCCCAGTGGTTCTTGTCCATGCAGTCACATGAGGGCAGGAGTGATCATGTGGAAACTCAATAGGAGGCAAGCAAAATTACATTTATAAAAACATAATAATAATTCATAATTCCATGAAATGATTTTCCATCCAAAAAAGAGATTTCATAATGTTTTACAGCGCATTTCATTAAAAAAAATGAAGGTCATGGTGCAAAAAAAACTGCTTTGAATGTATAATTGCGTGTCCCTGTCAATCATTGTGCAGGGATATACCTTTGTGAGACAGTTGTCTGCCAATGAAATCTACAGACTTAAAGTTATATTGAAGTTTCATGGATTATGAAGGCATCTGATAGGGGAGAATCAGTAGAGCATGAAAAAAATCCCCAAATAAATATTAATAAACTTTCCTGAAAGTTTGCACATTTTTTTCAGTTTTCTGGCAGTTAGATTTTCAGAGGCAAACCTTCTCAACATCAAGTTAAATTAGCATAAAATTAATAATTTGTTGTGGCCAATCAGAGGCAGCTAAACATTGTTGCAATGTCTGTGGATTTAGTCTCTGTAACAAAGCATCTTTTGTTCCCATCACACACCTCTCTCCTCCATAGAATTAAGCTGTTGCTCGGCACTGAACTGTGACTGTCTTGAAGGATAGTATAGGGTTAAAAATACAGTGTTTCTATTGGTAGGCACCAAGTGGCTATGAAAACATCTCTGGGGGTGTGGAAACCAAATTCTTTTTTAAATAAAATAAATCTGTATGTGTATAGATATAAGCAGCACATTCCATATACCTTTAAGCACCTTATGTGCACACAGAGACATTTCCTGTTTGTAATGTTCTAAATGCATAATAGAATACAACTTGTTTTCTCACTATATTAATAAAAAAGTTATAATTCTAGATCTATTCTCTAATGTTTAAAAAGGCATGGTAAAAAATGTTGACTTCAATGTCCCTTTAAAGCAGTTCTATATTTATAAAAGACGCAAGTATGGGACTGGCAAATGTTTAAAAAAGTAATGAGACTCTAACGTACTTTAAACCAACAGACTGCAATCACTGGGGAGGTCTAGGAAATGCCCGGGCCAATGTCCTGCCTGGAACCAGTGAGTGTCATATGTATGGCAGATGTTTTAGTGTTGGGATGCAGGGGGTGAATGAATGAATATATGGCAGGTAAAATCGTTCCATTGCTAGATCCTATGGAAAAGTTATTTTCACATCTAGACTGTTTGGAAGAAATGAGGATCTCTGGAACTATAAAAGTGAGGTATAAAGAATTCTTTCTTGTGCTTAGAAACAGGTCCCATCCGTGAGGGCAATAAAGTGAGAGCAGTCACGCAAGCAATACCTTCACTGCAGCTTTTAACATTTGTTTCATAGATTAGGAAACACTGAACGGCTTTATAAAGACTCAAAACCAAAGAGGAACACGCACTTCCAGGACAAAAAGACTCTCATACAATCCTGAGAGCAGCACAAATACACCTAAAGGGAACCTGTGTTAAAGGACCACCGCACAATGAAAAAAATATGGTTTGAAAACTTTAGGACTGACTAACAGCATAATTAGGAAAAGGTTATATAGCTAGATTGTAATTAGAAATAAATAAATGTTGATGACTCTGCTGGACCCTGGAGGGATCATGGTGGAAGATGTGTACGTGATTAGAGAGTTTGCATTGGTAGCATTGAATGATGCAAGGTGTCTGCTTCTGGGCCTGTGAGGGGGGAGGGACTTGGTGTTAATTTTAATGTTATCAAGTTGTCAATGCAAAGGCTCTGGTCTTCTGCCAGTTCTCTCCTCCCCCACCCCTCACTCTTAGGATGTGATGTACCAAACACTTAACAGATTCTTGTACCCCAAAACAGAGTCTTCAAAAATGTAGATTTTCCCAAAAAATGTTTTATGTCCATAGCTTGTTGTTGTTTAGTCATTCAGTCATGTCAGACTCTCCATGACCCCAAGGACTGCAGTACGCCAATCACATCTTGTGTCTGGTTCTGCTATCTGTAAGGTTTTCTTGGTGAAGATACTGGAGTGGGTTGCCAGTTCCTTGTGTAGTGGAACGTGATTTTTCCGATCTCTCATCTTGGGGGACCCTACATGGTATCGCTCACAGCTTCATTGAGGTACAAAAGCCCCTTCATAATGGCAAGGTAGCAATCCAGAAGGGGTACGTAGCTTACACTAATATTGATAGTTTGGTACATACTTAAATGTTTTTTTAGTGGTCTTTAAGCGGATTACAGGCAATTAGTGATCGAAATTGAGCTTCATTTGCATGTCATTACCCAAAATACCTAGCGGCAGTTGAAGCTCTGTAAATGGAGTAATTCTGTTTGGAAAACAGGCGGCCTGGCTCACTTGGCACATGTAGATGTAGTCCATGTTTTTTTTTTCTTTTAGTAGTAAGTAAAACCTATACATAAACCCATAAGGGTCAAATGTCAAGTGGGCGATAAGCACAAAGGTGATACATTTTGAGCCTAATTTGTATGTTACTACCCAGAATCTTTAGCGATTAATCATTATCCATGGAATAATTCTGTAGGGAAATAGGTACTCAGATTTCCCCCCCCCCATACATATTTGTCTTGTATATAGTAATGATGTTAGCATTTATAATATCCATGTGTCAGTCAGAAAGGATACAGCTGCCCGGAATTAGAGACTGCACTGAACTACTTCATACTAGTGACTTGCCCGTCAGAAATGTCGGCAATAACATTTTAAGCCTGGTAATGCTGTTTGCCCCACAAAGCGATGCTCTCCCACCTCTAACTTACGAGCAATGCAATGAGCGATTTAGACGATGACCTTTGCAAACGGCAAAGGGTAAGTTTATTAAGGTTTATATTGGGATCTTTTGTAATGCATTTTTTTTTAGCATACACTACTGATTCTCCCCTATAAAATGCATTCATAATCGATTAAAGTTTTATATACCTTTAATTTCCGCTTATCTGCTTCTGCAGGAGAAAGAAACATTTGAATGGAAAAATGTAGATTATGCTACAATCTAAAATGGCAACAGTCCTTTCATTAGTACTAATGGAAATCTAATTTGTTCACATACGCACACCCTCATGAAACAGCAGCTGAAGGAAGCCACTTGGTAAAGAAAATGTAACTTTGCTGAATAAAAAAAGTATAATTTTTTAAGCATTTTGCCTGTGCCAAATTTAGTTATTCAAAAGACCATAAAAAAAATAATTCTACTACTGTGGTACTGTGGTAAGTAACCTGGGTGTGCGGATCTATTATAAAAAAAACTGAAAAATAGGAAAATGAACCACCAATAACAAAGGGAAAAGATTCCTTTAAAAAAAAAAAAAAAAAAAAAAGGACAAAGTATACAAAATAAAACATTCTAGACAATAAAGTCATATATAAAAAATATTAAAATGATTACACAGCTATTAATTATGAAACAGACCAATCAAACAGGGTCAGAACAAAACAAACGAAGCTAAACACTTCAAGTTTGCACCAAGGGGACTGAACAAATGTAAAACAATAGCTTCTAAGTGCTGGTGTTTTTACTTTATCTGGATACCTTTACAGTCGTACTCTGTCCTAAGGCCAATGATAACTAGTGGAGCATGCACAGATACACTTGTCTATTTATAATTAAGTTATTTTTACTTTTCATATAAAACCTTTAAGACAATTAATTTCATGGGCAGTCAGTACATTGTTTTTCAGTTACTCCATAACCAGCTAAAATTACACTCAATAGAACAAATGTTAAATGTCTGTACTCTTATAAACAAATATTAATGGTTTAAATTCCTGTCCTGCTATATGTTACGACACTTTGATTGTCTTTATGATCCTTCTGAAATGTTAGAAAAGTTGCTGGTGACTATGGATGAAAACTTGAAAGTGGTAAAGTCAGCTTTGGTTCGCTTTATAATATTCATGTATTCAAGGACATAGGTCTGTTTGTCACAGTGCCTCATCACACACAGACAGAAAAAAAAAAAAAAAAAATTATATATATATATATATATATATATATATATATATATATACACATATATATATACACATATATATATATATATATATATACACACATACAGTGGATATAAAAAGTCTACACACCCCTGTTAAAATGTCAGGTTTCTATGCCGTAAAAAAATTAGACAGAGATAAATCATTTCAGAACTTTTTCCACCTTTAATGTGACCTATAAACTGTACAACTCAATTGAAAAACAAACTGAAATCTTTTAGGTAGAGGGAAGAAAAAAAAAAAAATAATAATGTGGTTGCATAAGTCTGCACACCGTCTTATAACTGGGGATGTAGCTGTGTTCAGAATTAAGCAATCACATTCCAAATCGTGTTAAATAGGAGTCAGCATACACCTGCCATCATTTAAAGTGCCTCTGATTAACCCCAAATAAAGTTCAGCTGCTCTAGTTGGTCTTTCCTGAAATTTTCTTAGTCGCATCCCACAGCAAAAGCCATGGTCCACAGAGAGCTTCTAAAGCATCAGAGGGATCTCATTGTTAAAAGGTATCAGTCAGGAGAAGGGTACAAAAGAATTCCCAAGGCATTAGATATACCATGGAACACAGTGAAGACAGTCATCATCAAGTGGAGAAAATATGGCACAACAGTGACATTATCAAGAACTGGAGCTTCCTCCAAAATGTATGAAAAGACGAGAAGAAAAACTGGTCTGGGAGGCTACCAAGAGGCCTACAGCAACATTAAAGGAGCTGCAGGAATATCTGGCAAGTACTGGCTGTGTGGTACATGTGACAACAATCACCCATATTCTTCATATGTCTGGGCTATGGGGTAGAGTGGCAAGACGAAAGCCTTTTCTTAAGAAGAAAAACATCCAAGCCAGGCTAAATTTGCAAAAACACATCTGAAGTCTCCCAAAAGCATGTGGGAAAATGTTATGGTCTGATGAAAGCAAGGTTGAACTTTTTGGCCATAATTCCAAAAGATATGTTTGGCGCAAAAACAACACTGCACATCACCAAAAGAACACCATACCCACAGTGAAGCATGGTGGTGGCAGCATCATGCTTTGGAGCTGTTTTTCTTCAGCTGGAACTGGGGCCTTAGTTAAGATAGAGGGAATTATGAGCAGTTCCAAATACCACTCAATATTGGCACAAAACCTTCAGGCGTCTGCTAAAAAGCTGAACATGAAGAGGAACTTCATCTTTCAGCATGACAATGACCCAAAGCATACATCCAAATCAACAAAGGAATGGCTTCACGAGAAGAAGATTAAAGTTTTGGAATGGCCCAGCCAGAGCCCAGACCTGAATCCGATTGAAAATCTGTGGGGTGATCTGAAGAGGGCTGTGCACAGGAGATGCCCTCGCAATCTGACAGATTTGGAGTGTTTTTGAAAAGAAGAGTGGGCAAATCTTGCCAAGTCAAAATGTGCCATGCTGATAGACTCATACCCAAAAAGACTGAGTGCTGTAATAAAATCAAAAGGTGCTTCAACAAAAGTTTAAGGGTGCGCATACTTATGCAACCATATTATTTTATTTTTATATTTTTTCTTCCCTCTACCTAAAAGATTTCAGTTTTTTTTCTATTGAGTTGTACAGTTTATAGGTCACATTAAAGGTGGAAAAAGTTCTGAAATGATTTATCTTTGTCTCATTTTTTTACAGCACAGAAACCTGACATTTTAACATGGTTGTGTAGACTTTTGATATCCACTGTATATTTATAGTTCTTTTACCCACCATATTATAAATGATTGCTGTGGTGAACTACCTACTTATAAAGTCCACAACACAGGCTGAGATCCCGCTCCATGCTGATGATAGCCAGTAAGCTTGAAACAGCTGTACATGGATAGGATACTCAGCTTGTGTTTAATCCAACCTTGGCTTTGCATTAAAGCTGTGTAATACAGCAGGCATAAGCTTAAAAGAAAGCCATGTTTGATAATGGTTATGGATTGAAGAGCGAGAATTCAGAGAAAAACAGTTCTTACACTGCATTCTGGCAAGCTTAGCAGGGACATGCAAATGTGCCCACAAATGGCTCGCTCTTCAATCTATAGCCCATTTTAAACATGGCTTTCTTTAGGCTTATGCCTGCTGTATTACACAACTTTTATGGAAAACAAATAATACATTAATAAGTCCATTTGCATGTCTAAAAGGCGGGGACATGCAAATGAGAATACAATGTACATCCAAAAATAGCAACTTTATACATTGCTCCCTTAAAGCATATGCCCGCTGTATTAAACAGCTTTTAAGTAAAGCACCGGGTTGGATTTTACACAAACCAAGAATCACAACTTTTATGCAAAGCCAAGGTTGGATTATACACAAGCCGGAAATCCTATACACGTACAGCTGGCTATCATCAGCGTGGAGCTGGATCCTAGCTTGTGTTGTGGACCTTATGAGTAGGTAGTTCAAATGTGAACACAGATGTACTATTTATTTACTGTAATACCGTATGGTGGATTGCTTTTATCTCTCTTGTGCCCACCATATATTAAATAATTGTTGTGGTGAACTACCTACTCATAACATCCACAACAAAAGCTGGGAACCCGCTCCACACTGATGATGGCCAGTAAGCTTTAAACAGCTGTACGTGGATAGGATTCCCGGCTTTTGTATAATCCAACCCTGGCTTTGCATAAAAGCTGTGTAATACAGCAGGCATAAGCTTAAAAGGAAGCCATGTTTAAAATGGGCTATGAATTGAAGAGCGAGGCATTTGTGGGCACATTTGCATGTCCCTGCTCAGCTTCCCAGAATGCAGTGTAATAACAGTTTTTCTCGGAATTCTGAGCTGGAAACAGTTTTTTTTTTAACTTGTTTTAGACATTCAGATGCGAACACAGATGTACTATTTATTTACTGTACTACTGTATGGTGGAGGGCTCCTATCGCTCTTTAGCCCACCATATATAAAATGATTGTTGTGGTGAATTATATATATCACATATATAGTTCTCAGCAATACGGGTCGTTGCTGGCAAGGAGCGCCAAAGGCAGTTGCTGGCCGAAGGCAGTTGCTGGCAAGGAGCACCGAAGGCGCTCCTTGCGCTCGTGGAGATGAGGGTCCGCTACACGACCCCTAAAACCACAAAATAACGCCAAGCACATACGACTTAAAAAAAAAAAAAAAACGTACGAGGTACAACATACACTATTAGCAAGGACGCTAAATCATCCACACCAGCGTACCACATACACAATCGCCGCCATTTTTCCCCTCGCGCACACAGCCTATTCACACTGCACACATTGCTGACACTTACACCTCAGCTCAACAACACTGCAAATCTACATTGTATGCTGCAGGAACATCAAAACAGATTGTAATTAATATATGTAGCAAGCCATGTGCTGAAGATCTAACAAATAGGTAAAGTATATTAATTTATTATTTCATTAATTAATTATCATAAAAAAAATATATACAGAACCCCCCCCCCCCCCCCAAAAAAAAAAACACACCACAGTATTGCAATAAAAGACCTTCACTGTGCGCCTCACAAGGAGCACCAACAGTGCTCATACGACACAAACTACACCAGGGGAGACACTTGCAATAAGCGCAAAAAGGAGATCAGTGCGGACCTTACAATGAGGGCAAAACCGCCTCTGATGGCGCTCATTGCGAACCACACGATGAGCTCCAAAGGTGCTCAGCGCGGGGATCGCAATGAGCGCCAAAGGATCTCACACGACCAAAACACTTACTGTCTGTGGCAAACAGAATTAAATGCCTTACAATTTTATTGCCATCATTTTTTGATGGGCAAGTCGCTAATATATATATATATATATATATATATATATATATATATATATAGTACGTTTGTGATTCTATTTGAATGCCTAAAAAATAAGTTAATAAACGTATTTCCTGCTCAAGTTTCTCAGAAATACAATTGATGCACTGCACTCTGGGAAACTGGGCAGGGACATGCAAATGAGACCACAATGCACACTCACTATTAATCCAAAAACCACTATATATACATGGCTCCTGGCTTTTGGATTAATAGAGTGAGCGTGCATTTTCTCACAAGTGAGATGACACCTCTACAATTCCCATTTTATTCTAGCTAGCCCAAACTTTTTTTTTACGGGCAACTAAAAAATTGACCAAGGTCTTTGGGGACCACCAGAATATTGATGAGGTTCTTCGAAGAAAAATCTAATACTTCTTCTGCTTATTAATTATATTTTAGGATAAAGCACAAAATCTAGCAAGCATACACAAATTATGCATTTTTATTAATTTTCTTAAAAACTAATGTTATAATATTTTTGGAATCCCAGTTGTACCATGGATCAGAGGTGGACCACAGTCTGGGAATCTTTTATTTAGCCTACAAATTAAAAAGTGGAGCGATCTCTATAAACTCACATAGGACTTATAGAGTGTTTCTTTCATTATTGACTAGAATACAATTTTGTATTTGTGTTGTGCTTTTACATTTTATTAAAATAAAAGAATGGTTCATCTTACTTGTAAAAGGGTTCCATGGATGTGATTTTGTTTTGCGTCTGGACTGGTGGACTCTGGGAGGCTTTTTAGTAAACTCATTGCAGTGTGAGGAATATCATCTACCATAAGGAAGGGTACGAGAGCTCGTGCTGCCATCTCCCGCGAGCGGTAAACTGGCGAGTGCCCACATCTGAAACAGACATGAAATAAACATCAATAGACATAACTGATCAGGCAAACCATTCCCTTGGCACCCATCCAGTACCTTTTTTTTTTTTATATATAGCCAGACGCGGACACTTAAAATCACAATGCCAGATAAGACTGTAAAATCATGCACAATATCGGATTATTAAAACATGCCTTTGCTTTAAATGGACTACAAAATGCGCCCTCGAAGAATTGAATTTCATAATCATCATAATGTTTTTAGAAAGTATAAGAAATCTAGAGCCTTTAATTTATAAACTGATATATTCAATTATTCTTCATTAGAAGTTGCCATTGCCCTGACATAGTTGACCTCACAAAATGGAGTGGCATTGCATATGAATTGGTTTTCCGAAGCAGCTAAACGCTTCTCTGCATTCACTGTTAACTCACACTTCAAAAAACAGAAACATATAAAAATGGGCTAAGAATGACAGCATACTTGCATATAATAGTAATACTGAATTTGTACAGCTGTGGTCCCTTAGAGCATTTTTAAATGTGCTTTATGCCACAAATGAATAAAAACAGATTTCCATGCTCATCATGGAAACATATTTAAAAAGAAAAAAAAATTAAACTAATGTATGTTTTATTAATCAAACTTTATTTGTGCACAGACTTTCGATGCTAAAGTAGCAGACACGTAATGCTGACTTTTAAAAAATGAAACGTGTGTTTTTATATTAAAACATCAATACATCATAAAAAGCTATACATGGTAAGTATATACCGTATTTATGCGAATCTAGTGCACCATCAAATCTAATGCGCCATTGAATCTAATGCGCACTCCAAATTTGGAACTCATAATCAAAAAAAACGTTTTTGCTGGCAAATGTAATGCAAATTGCTGGCAACTCAAACGAACATTTACCTATCAACAACAATATTCTGTAAGTAATGTTAGTAAGAGTTTGTCTTTATTGCACTGTGATTTCTTTATTTTTTTATATTATTTTTCTTTATGTTTTTGTGTGCCAGGCCCTGCTTGCCACTGTGCCGGGGCTCTCTGGGTGCCGGGCTCTGCGTGTCAGTGTGCTGGGGCTCTCTGGGTGCCAGGCTCTGCGTGCCAGTGTGCTGGGGCTCTCTGGGTGCTAGGCTCAGCATGCCAGTATGTGTGGAGTACTCTGGGTGCTAGGATCTGCATGAACGTGTGCAGGGGGCTCTCTGTGCTGGTCTCTGTGTGCCACTGTGCTGGGGCTCTCTGGGTGCCAGGTTCCGCGTGCCAGTGTGCTGGGGCTCTCTGGGTGCCAGGTTCTGCATGACCGTGTGCGGGGGCACTCTGGGTGCCAGGTTCTGCGTGCCGGTGTGCTGGGGTACTCTGGTTGCCAGGTTCTGCGTGCCAGTGTGCTGGGGCACTCTGGGTGCCAGTGTGCTGGGGCTCTTTGGGTGCCAGTGTGCTGGGGCTCTTTGGGTGCCAGTGTGCTGGGGCTCTTTGGGTGCCAGTGTGCTGGGGCTCTTTGGGTGCCAGGCTCAGTGTGCCAGTGTGCATAGGGTTCTCTGGGTGCCAGTGTGCGTGGGGCTCTCTGGGTGCCAGGCTCGGCGTGCCAGTGTGCTGGGGCTCTCTGGGTGCCAGGCTCGTTGTGCCAGTGTGCTGGGGCTCTCTGGGTGCCAGGCTCAGCGTGCCAGTGTGCGTGAGGCTCTCTGGGTGCCAGGCTCGGCGTGCCAGTGTGCGTGAGGCTCTCTGGGTGCCAGGCTCGGCGTGCCAGTGTGCGTGGGGCTCTCTGTGTGCTGGGTTCTGCATGACCGTGTGCGGAGGGGTCAGTCTCTGCAGGAAGTGTACAGCATTCTTAAGGCCAGTCTTTGAGGAGCCACTTCCTCCGGCGGTGATAACGAGGCCCCCCGCCGCCATCTGCTCATCTGAGAGCCTCAGTCACCCACTCTAGAAAGCCGGGAAGCGAGGGATGATGGTGTCGCAGTATGTCCTGTGCTTTCCTTTTTGCAATCGAATCTAGTGCGCCATTGAATCTAATGCGCACTCAAAATTTGGGGCCCGATTTTCTATGAAAAAGGTGCGCATTAGATTCGCGCAAATACAGTAGTACATGTTTATGTCTAAAAACAAGTTAATAAACTTGCTTCCTGCTAAAAATCCCAAACTGGGTGGGAACCAGCCCCACACTATATAGTGGAGGGTGTCTCTTACTCTTTTGCCACCATAAACTATTAGGAACTATTTGCATATTGATGATGCTAAAACAAAACTAAATATCTCAGGAATGGCTAATACAATATATTAACAGCTTTTCATGCTCTGTAAGAAAACCTTTAAAAAAATCGACTTGATGTTTGATCTGGTTATTATTCTAGGTCAGGCTGGTTTACGTGCAGTCCTTGAGGGAATAAACTAGTCCAGTCTTTCAGAACATTTGTGTGGGTGAGTACAAGCAAATGAAAATGATTGACTCACTCAATTTTTCTCAAGAAATCCTAAAAATCTGAAAAAGATTATAGATGAATATTTTTTTTTTTTTTTTAAAATACATTTTTGTTTTGTTTTACATCTCATATATACAGGAGGTCTCCGGGTTATAGACGACCTGACTTCTAGACAATCCGTACTTAAGAATGGGCTCACAAGGTTTTTTGAATGAGTTTGTTTTTATATTGTTTTGTAATTCAAAGAAGGAGCATAATAGTTTCTGTAACTTATTACAGTACAAGTAATAATAATAATAATATTACAGTATTACACTCTATTATTATTGCCACATATGAGCCATTCAACTATTGTTGTTGTTATTATTCATCAGGTGTCAGAGTTATATACAAATCTGACCTAAAGACGTTCTCAGGAACGTATCTCGTCCGTAACTCGTGGACCATCTGTAGTACTGTTAACTAGACATGGATCAACTCAATTCTGCAATGACATAGTGGCGTTATACATACTCAGAATCTTGTTTACCATCTTGATAACCAAACTTATGTTTCCCAATGGCTCTGTAGCCCAACGTATCTCGTTCCAAATCAACAAGATACTTGTCCTACCCAAACACTTTCTGGTGGATAAAAGCTAACACTACTTATTGACATATCGATCTCTTAAAACAACTGATTAAAATGTGAATTCTTCATTGCCTCAACTGAAACCTAAATATCTAAGAGCATATAAAAAGCTAAATAAATAAGATCCATCTTTTGTTTTCAGTGAATGCCCAAAATATTTTATGTGGGCAAAGAGGGACAATTTTTTTAGATATTGATACTCCCATTCAATATAATGTGTAAAATATGTTTTAATGTGTGCACAATGCACCATACAGACATTTTCGGTAGATCTAGCTCCAGGCTTTTATCTTTGTCTTACACGGAGAGAAAACAACAGGAGAAATCCGAGAAATTAGAATATGGTCTGGGGTGGAAAATAGTAGTTTATCCTGAAAGGCCCACTATAATATTAAAAATGCACTATTTTGAAGATTATTTTTTTTTTTACTACCATTTATCTTCAGTTTGGTTACTTTGGGATCTACTATTTTGGTTTATTTTCGACAGGTTTCCTGCCTCCCCAGGAAGTTGATGAAGTTTCTGTCTGCAGAGTGGGACTGTGGCCACTACAATTACAATTACCTTTAACCAAACTAATGGGAAGCTCTTTAGTTTACTAGGACACACGCTCCTGGAAAAGTAGCAGCAGAATCATAGAAACATTTAATTGTATAAAGAACCAAATTGGCCTGTCTGTCCATTACCTAGGAAATAAGGCCCAGTGCCTTTAGCTGGATGCTCTTTCACATAGAGAAACTTGTGTTTTGGCAATACAATTTATTTTTTACAATGTCTGAGTATAAAAAGTGTTAAAGTTATTATACTATTAAATAACATGCCAACTATTAATGATGTCAAGATGAATATTTTCAGTTAATCAAGCAGCCTTTCTTTTATTTTTCCAGCTCTTTGTTGTTCCCTTGGAACTCACGCTTGCCTAGCATACACTTATTAAAAAGCAGATTTTGTATTTAACTAAAGAAGCCCCCCCCCCCACGAAAAAGAGTGTTACAAGCTCAAAAAATGAGACGTTTAAGATGAAGTCAAATCAGTCTAAAACTGGGGTATCAAATCCCAAAAGGTCCTTTATTCTAGCACAAGCGGCCAACTCCCTAATTAGCCTTAACTCCTGGATGTCCGTCTGTCAACTCAAACTCAATATGTCTAAGACGGAGCTACTTATAGTCCCACCCTCTTCCTTAGCTTGTACTCCACATATATCTCACGCTGGTGAGCATTTATCTTAAGGCTCTGCTGGACCCTGCCCTTTCTTTCATGCCTCACACACAATCACTCAAAAAATCTTGCCTTTTTCACCTAAAAAAACCATTGCCAAAATACATCACTATCTTACATAAGATACAACAAAAATTTGAATACGTTCTACTGGGCCTAATGACTTGCTCAACGCTAAGTCAAAAGGACACCTTACTTCTTCTGGATCGCTCTGCTGCCTTTGACACAGTCGACCACCCTCTTCTACTCCAAATCCTCTACTCCCTCTGCATTAGAGACAATGCTATCTTGTGGCTCAAGTCATACCTATACTTAGCGTATCCTTCTCTGGCACCTCCTCTTCTCCTCACCCTCTGTCTGTTGGCATATCCCGAGGTTCAGCCCTAGGCCCCCTCCTCTTCTCCATCTACACAACCTCACTTGGTACCCTAATAAACTCTTTTGGATTTCAGTACCATCTCTATGCAGATGACACTCAAATCCACACCTCAGCACCAGATCTATCCCCTTGTCTTCTAACACATTTCCAACTGCCTCTCCAGTATATCCTTCTGGATGTCCGCTCACCACCTCAGAACAAACTCCTAATCTTCCCATCCTCTAATACAACTTTAATTCCTCACATCTCTCTTACCGTTGTCTTGGGGTTCTACTGGACCCTGACCTCTCTTTCATTTCTTACATACAGTCACTAACTAAATCTTGCCTACTCCATCTAAAAAACATTTCCAAAATATGTCACTACCTTATACAAGACCCAACTAATATTCTAATACATTATGTCATAATTTCTCGTCTTTACTACTGCAACTCGCTTCTTGCTAGCCGATCCATCACCTGTCTATCCCCACTTCCCACAATCCATAATGAATGCCTCCGCTAGACTCATCTAGCATACACAACGTTCAGTGTCTGCAGCACCTCATTGTCAATCACTCCACTGGCTTCTATAACTTCCAGAATATAATTTCAAATCATGACCCTAATAAATAAAGCCCTCAACAGCAGTGCAGCCCCTTATATCTCTGCCCGCTTCTTTCCACCACTCGTCACCTCCTCTCATTCCCACATTCAGGACTTTTCTTGAACGGCCCCTATTCTCTGGAACTCCTTGCCTCGCTCCACCAGACTATCTCCATGCCTCAAAACCTCACTAAAAACACACCTGTTTAAAGAAGCTCATCACCTTCCACCCTAACATGCACATCACTTGTCTCATCCTGTCGTACCTCACCCAAAACCTTTAGATTGTAAGTTTGTGAGTTTTTCAATCTTGTTTGGTGCTTTGGGGAAAGCAGTATGGACACTGGATTCAAAACTCAAAGACAGGACCCTCCATCCTGCTCAATGTGTTAATATTGCTATTGTTTTGTTGCCTTGAACTTAACCCATGTATAGTGCTACAGAATATGTTGGCGCATTACAAATAAACATGTGCCTTTAAAGGACATCTGCAGTTTGGAAAAATATTCACATACTCACCCCAATCATGAGCATTACAGAAAGATAATCTGTATTTGGTAGACACTGCTTGTACCATGGGCACTTTCTTCTTAGTTTGTTTGTTGGCTTGTAGCCTACTGTGAGTTGCTGTTCTATGTATTTCTGTTGTTAAAGGTATATAAACGTTTCCCTCTTTTTACCTTTTTGTAATTAACACATGCTACTTATCATAAATCTATACACAAACAGATTTATTATATAATAAAAAGAAAGGAAAAAAAACGGTTTCCACATCCCCCAGTGCTACCTACATAGGCATCTGGCGCTAGTCAATAGAAACACTGCATTCAGCTACATTTTTTTTAACCCTATACTAACCTACAGTCCATTAGCAGCACAGTGCAGCAATCCACAGCAACAATGTCTGAGCACCTCCTTGTTTTCTTGTGATGGGGAAAAGAGACTACACATCCCATGATGCTGTGCTGCTTCTCAGACTTTGCAACAATGTTATATCTGCCTGCGATTGGCCAAAACAAATTATGTATTTTATACTAATTAAGCTAAGGTTTTCAGGAGCAATTCTTCTCTAAATCCATGTTGGGATATTTTTTCATGCAATTTTTTTTTCTGATTCTCATCTATCAGATGCCTTCATAACACTGAAAAGTTATTATTCATTTATTGTTATTTTTTCAGTCTTTCACCAGAACTGAATAGAGGTATGATCTGCATCTAAGGATCCTCCCAAGTAAGTCATTCTGTTATGAATAAAAGCAAATGTCTCCATAACAATGAATGAAAAATAATAGTTAAAGGTCATATTTTATTTCGTTATAAGAGCATACTAATGCAGCTCCTTGATCTATGAGGATGCTGGGTAATTTTGCTGGTATAGAAAATATATAAGTCTTCTACTCTGATAAAAAGCGGAGTAGTATTGAAGTATCAGAGTGCAAGTCCATTTTATTTGTCAAGTCTCCGGCCACAGTGATATCATTGTATCCTGTAAGAAGTTTAAGTAACAGCCGGTTCTACACATGTGAATTTTACGCTTCTCTTCCAAATGAAGTTGTTCTACATAGTACAAATAATACACGCCGGATTCCCGGAAAAGAACCTGTTTGGAAAACTATTATTTCTACTTCACTGTGGGGAAATGTTTGGTTGTAAATTATTTAGAAAAAGCAACTCTGTGGCTCTTAATTACTAAAAGATGATCCAGACAGGCTTAACCCAGATTCTTTCCATAACCGCTGATTACCAACGCTCTGCAGTATATTATCTCCACGGACATGTATATACATTTTTTTCCAGCAAATTTAAACAACACATATTGTTACAGATGTTTCGATTTCTATATTAACAGCGACTGTACGCTAAAGAATGTTCTTCTTTCTATTCTGACCTTCAGGAAATAAAGATTTCCCGAAGGAATCTGGCACGGACTCAGTGGGAAGTATGGAAAATGGGCCGGGAGCCAGCAAGCATGCCTGCCAAACACTCCGCGCACGGGTACTGCTCAAAAGCACAGGAATTACAGACCTTTTTATTACCAGTTTTGATTTTGGTTACATAAGGTGAGGATTGAGCAAAAAAATATTCACTTCAAGTTGTTAAAATAAAAGAGCAGATCTGAGTATTATTTGTCTGCTGTTACTGTAAGTGGAAAAAAGGATACGGTTTGTGAAACGAAAAAGAAGCAATTACTGTTTTAGTGCCATTAAAGGGCCACAGGAAAGCTTAAAGTGACACAGTGCAGGGGCCAAATATGGTATAATATGGTATAATTCACAATTCCAGATTAGTTAAATTACACCCTGGGGTCAGAGCATTCCCATTTTTTATTTTTATTTTTAAATATTACTTTTTTTTTTTCATTTGAGGATTTGGGATTTTACTAGATACATAACTATATATTTTTTTACTTTTATGTATTTCATTTTATTAAAGGGCCACTTAATTCAGCCCATTTCGGGCCACAGCACTGCGAAGATCTCATAAAAGTATTCTGAAATACTTTTGGAATTTTTAAAACACATGCATTTTTCACTTAGAAATCAGATAAAACAAAATCTGTAGGCAGCAGGGATATCCTCAAACCCTGGCCTGTGTGGGGCTTTTCAGGACCTGAACTTGCCCACCCCTGCTCAAGAGGTGATCTGATGCTACACTGTAAATTACTATACTACTCAGTTTCCTATTTTGTGACTTACCCCTCCTCTGGGGTTCATCTGACCATCCCTAGTTGTTAGTGGAGAGTCACTGGTGTCTCCATGCACTTCCATTCATTTCTCTCTCTCCTGAGACAATATACATTTGGCAGTCAATGGATATCAAAGTTGGTGTAGTTATGTGACAACACTGACTGCATCACTGCATCAAGAGGGGGATGTATAAGAACACAACAATGACAGGGAGTGGCAGAAAAACACAGGAGATTGATTCCACATGGGTTCTAATAGTCTGGCCTCCTGTCTGGCACCTGTGAACAATTGGCCAAACAAAAAATACACATAATGCGGTCTCCATGTCTAGTGGTACAGACCTCAAATAGAGTACTTTAACGTTATAGGTATTTATCCCATGTACTGTACAATTCATCTCCGACTCTATCTTTTTCAACCACCAATATTATTGATGGAACTCAGGCCTCTAAAATGGCTAGCGTGAAAGCCTATCCATCTTCAAAACCAATAGCACATTCACAAAAAATGGAACCTTACAAACCTGACCTTTCCAAGACCACCATAAAGTTTCCACAGGGAAAAAGTCTTAGGGGTAATATACTCATGGAAACCCTGCTCTCCCGGAATTGAACACCAGGATTCCATACAAACGCAGTTTGAGAAGCACGGCTGTACACGGCCACCATATTTGAAATCAAAAATGTAAACTGCCTGCTTTGGAGCATATGCAGGAGGAAGAATTAGGTGTCAAATACCAAAAAGCTCCAAGTGATTTAACAAACACTCTCCTCCCCCCTTTCTAAACTGACTCATTCAATTAGAAGGCCGCATCTCACGGTAAGCAGGCTGTATGTCTGCGGGTGTGCTGTGGGCTCACAGTCCGCTACAAATCCAGTGCTATTCAATTGAACAAGCCTGCAAGTTACGGGCCAAAACCATAAACCATGCACTCGTATGTAGCATTTCAGGGCGGGATTATGATCAATTAAGCAAGACCATAACTACCCATTTAGGAACAAGCCACTAGAAAATTAGACTGTCATCATTACGTCAGTAAAGCATGGAGGTTACATGTAAATCAATTAGCGTTTAGAGGTCCGATATGCGAAAGGACTCACAAAATACAAAATAATAAAAATGAATGCCAGTACTGTTCTAGTCCATGTGGGTGGCCTGATATGTATTAACTCATTGATTCCTATCTATATAGCCCCAAATTAAAACAAAAGGCTTTTTTATTTTGATTGGCGATTTGAGAGCTTGAGACAGACATTGAGGCTAATGTCTTTCATCACTTTACCCGTCATTTCTAGTGCATTATTGATTTTTTATTTGCATTTACAGTGCTATGGATATGTCTTTAACCCCTTTGCGAGTCCCATCTGGTACCCAAAGGATTTTCTTCTACATTTGTTGTTTATGGGTGTGAAAACATTGCGATTCTTAAAATTGCTAATTACTTCCATCCAAGCCTTTGATCTTTTACGGCGCAAGAGTTGCGGCCTCTAAAGTCACAAATCAGCTATTCAATTGGTCCGATTTCCCCTCAGTCAAGACCGTAAATGGCAAAAATCGAACCACAGGTTACTGGGACCAAGGAGGTGTCGCAAAGGGCTTACTGACAAATCGGAGCACTCTAAAAGCAAATATAAAATCAATCCAGCACTGTAAATGACTGGGAACACAATGGGTGACATTAGAATTAAAAGCACAACATTCCCAAGCTCGCACATCGCCAAAATATAATACTTTATTTTATGTTTATTTTCCGTTCAAAGTCCTTCAACCTCCAAGCACGTAGGACTTTGGAATCCAACCTGCATACTTCATTAAAGTCTTATGGGCTTGAATAAAGGGTTGCGGGCTTGGAGGTCATTCAAGCCCATAGGGCTTTGGATGGAAATTAAACATGAAATAAAGTATCATAAATTGGCGATGTGCGAGCTTGAGAATGTTGTGCTTTTAATTCTAATGTCACCCTTTGTGTTCCCAGTCATTTACAGTGCTGGATTGATTTTATATTTGCTTTTAAAGTGCTCCAATTTTTCGGGCTTGAACTACGAGTTACAAGCTTGAGTCCGCAATCATGTTCAAGAACGCAAATACTACTGCCGAGAGCATGGTATGTGATTCTCGCGACCGGTGCCTACCTTTCGGGCCCGGCCAATTGAATAGCAGAGTAAAAGTAGACCTACTGGAGCCCGCAACTCTATCGTAGGAAATCGGCTACTTGTGACCAATTATGGACCCAAATTCAACGAGGCTGTAATTTAGCAAAAAATTCATAATTCAATTTGGTCAATCAGAGGCAGCTACAACCTTGTTGCAATGTCTGGGGATCAGTCTTTGCAGCAAAGCACCATGAGATGTGTAATCTTTGTTCCTAAAACAAACAGGCAGTTTCAGACTTTGGTTCTCTGGATCTCCAAAAGGTGCTGCTGTTGGCTTGAAGGTTAGTATAGGTTTAACAATCATATTTGAATGCAGTGGTTCTATTGGTAGGTACCAGATGCCTATGTAGACACCTCTGGGGGTGTGGAAACCAAATTTTTTTTTTTTTTTTTACTAAAATAAATCTGTATGTGTATAAAATAACTCAATGTAATGTGTGTTTCTGATATAAGCAGCATGTGTTTGATTACAAAATTTTTTTAAAAACAGGGATACTTCCTAATACCGTACTTTTAATATTTTATTAAATTATTATTTTTTCTTTTTTCTTTATTAAATACTGTACTTCACAAACTTCCCCAAACTACATTGGTCCTTTAATATTTTCTAAAGTTCAATGAAAATCTAAAATGTGAAACCTGTTGAGTTTTCTGTTCCTTAAAAGGGGAAGGGAGGTGTGGCCATGCTACTCCTTTTCTAACTACATACAAGAGGAGATCATGTTTACAACCCGAAACTACAAAAATAAGAATGGAATGACCTTTACATGTGAGTTTTGCCTCCGCTGTGCAAGCAAATCTTGAAATCTCATCGCTAAAACATGTCACACAGGAAGACTGATCATTTACAATGCAAATAAAGGACAATCAATGTGAATATATAATCTACATTACATTTCTATTTTCAGACATTCTTTGTTTATACAGAAAATATTGGCACAAGAAGACATTACAAAATAGTGTTTGACAATGACTAACCAAGGACGTTTGCACTGAAAAGAGAGAAAAATACCAAGCGATAAACTGTTAACATTAATATATCACATCATTACACGCTTGTTTTGATTCTCTTTTCTAGGGCACCCACATGACTCAGTTTAGAGGACAAGGCCGGATATATTTTTTCTGTTTATTATTTAATGACTATTTTGAGAATGGTTTCTGGTAAATATATTATTATTATTATTTCCAAATCAAGGTAAGAAAATATTAACTTTGCATTCAAGGTAATTTTTTAATTTGTTTCCAGGAGAATGTTTTCTGAGTTTTGTTTTCAATTATAAAAATAAATATATATATTATGAGTTGTTATTAAAATGTTAGTAGAAGTGTTAGATAATTCAGAATGAAATTAGTTTTAATTATAAATTACACGAAAGAAAAATGTCTTACATACTCCTATTGGGTTTATTTTGTGAGACTAATTATCTCTCACATTGGGTGTGGGATAAACCACATGAGCATGTCCAGTTGGTTCATCATGTAGATTGCAATAATGACAATGTTCTTGAATTTTTTAGACTTCATCATAATTGATCTCTAATATAGGCATAAGGCTATGCTGAGGCTTCCCCATCTGGATCTGTTCCATGTTGTGGTGAAGGGGCTTGTGTACCTCAATGAAGTACACAAGCTGTGAGCTATGCCATGTCTGGTCACCCAAGGTGGGCAGGTCATATCAGAGAGGTCAGAAAAATTGAGATCCACAGGAGAAGGAACTGTCTACCCACTACAGTATCTTTGCTACAGATGTGTCTGGTGTGCTGTTTCCATAGGGTCAACAAGAGTCGGACAGGACTAAAGGACTGAACAACAACATGTTATTGTTTGCTCTGACTCTCCATAACTTCATGGACCGTAACACACAGCATACAGGTCCTGGTATTACTAGGTAGTCTCCCATCCAAAAACTGACTAGGCCCAACCCTGCATACTTCAGGGTAGTGTGTCTTGGTTCCATGAATGGAATCAAACCCAGGTTGCATAGCTGAAAGCACCAAATCCTAACCACTGGACCACCAGGAAACCCTGGACAACAACATAATGAGGCTTAATTAAGCAAAACATTTAGGTAGATAGAATGGACACACAAGATTGGCTTTTTTGGTTCTTACCTACTGTCAAATATGTTTCTATGGTTTGCCAACTGGATATATTCTTATGGTATGTTACCCATCCACTGTGAGAACAAATCATTAGGAAAGTGGGAGGGCTTTTGATGTAATTTATTGTTCCATTTTATAAACTATTATTTGCAAATTTGCTTTACTGGTGAGATATTTACTTTTTTCCTATCCAGTTTAGTTGACTCGAGGGAGCTGTGCATATAGAAAATATCTCTAAACGGTTTTAAAATTAGCTGTAAATAACAGAATCACCGGGCCCTCTGTCTCTAGGCCAAAAAGCAGTGCTTTAGAGGTACAATATGGAAGCTCCCAGTAATGACTTGGATATTGACTGTGAGCCTCATTCAATTGCAAGGCGACATCTCATGGTATATAGGCCATATGTCTGAGGGCTTGCTGCAGGCTTGAACTCGCTACAATTACAGAGCAGTTCAGTTGAACCAGCCCGCAAGTTAAAGGCCCGAAAGCAGAAACCGTAAACCATGCCATTGTATGTCGAATTTCAGAGAGTGAACACGATCAAGTAAGCAAGTCCGTAACTCCTGAATCAAAAACAGCAAATATAAAATGAGACCGTCATCATTACGGCAGTATAAGATAGAGGTTACATGTCAATCAATTAGCGTTTAGGGGTCCGATCTGCAATCAGACTCGCAATCCCGCAAAATACAAAATAATAAAAATCAATGGCAATACTGTTCTAGTCCATAAGGATGGCCTGATATGTATTAACTCATTGATTCCCAAGATCGATATAACCCTGAAATGAAACATAAAAATAAATTATTTTTGATTGGCGATTTGCAAACTTGAGACTGTAGTGCAATTAATTCTAATGTATTTTATCTCTTTCCCCTTCATTTACAGTACATTATTAATTTGTTTATTGGCATGTACAGTGCTACGGGCGTGTCTTTAACCCCCTTGCGAGTCCTATCTGGTACCTATCTGGTAAGATTTTCTTCTACATTGGCTGTTTATGGGTGTGAAAAGATTTGCGGGTTTGCGAATTGTAGCAATTGAATAGCGATTTTAGCAATCGTAACTCTTGCGTACGTGAAGGATCAAAGGCTTAGATGGGGTGTAAGTTACGGTTGTAACAATATGAATCTGCTTGCAGCATAACACAGGAGTGCAGCTTCTTGCATTATTATCTTTTTGTTATATGTATATATATATATATATATATATATATATATATATATAATGTTTTCCTTTATACCATTGAGAAAGTTCCAGAATAGGAACGAAACGCGTCTGATTTACATTTTCTTTTCTGGGGACAATCACAGTTCCACAGCTGTAAGATTCATATTGCTAATTATTGTGGTTGGCCTGGTATCATCCACATCAGTAATAACATATCATTTGCATTGGCATAAGATATTCTGCGCGTCTCTCTGAAGTCATTTCGGGATACAAATCCTATTTAACTCCAGGAACTTTAAGAAGTACATATTGTGGACACTTCTGGACAGTTTCGGATCCTGAATTTTGGACTCAACATCTTACATGTGCTTCATATAACTCATAATGTCTGAGGTTAAAAAATGTGAGTGAATTTCTTTATTTATTTGTGTTTTGCTAATTAAACCGCTTTTATTACACTATTGGTTGGCGTGCGCTTCTCTCCACCCTCCCTATATATTTTTTATCTTCACATATTGTCCACACCAGTGGACTGTGCCGTGTTATCTGAAAGGCTGCATACTACCGCCAAGTGAACTATAATAAGGATGGTCACACCCAGCCTACACCGACACTAAGAGAGACTGTCCTATTTTGATGTCACTGTGAGGCTATTCATTTATCCATTTGACATTATACTTACCATTATACCTTATTGATTATATTGTTGTTAATTTATTGCATCCATCGGTCTGTGCATATCACTGATCACATGGATATTCCACTCATTTATATAGGATCAACCAGGTATATACAGTGCCTTCAAAATAATTATATAAAAAAACCTTGTGGGTACGTAATTGTTTTCACAATCATCATAAAATGGTACAGTAATACAAATAGTATTCACAAAAAGTATTCACACCCCTTGACTTTTTACCTATTTTGTTACATTACAGCCTTAACTTCAATGTTTTGTTAATCTGAATTTTACGTGATGGATCAGAACACAATAGTCTAAATTGGTGAAGTGAAATGAGAAAAATATATACATAAAACTATTTTTTAGAAATAGAAAAAAGAAAATTGGCATGTGTGTATGTATTCACCACCTTTCTTATGAAGCCTATAAAAAGCTCTGGTGCAACCAATTACATTCAGAAGTCACATAATTAGTGAAGTGATGTCCACCTGTGTGCAATCTAAGTGTCACATGATCTGTCATTACATATACACACCTTTTTTAAAAGGTCCCAGAGGCTGCAACACCTAAGCAAGAGGCACCACTAACCAAACACTGCCATAAAGACTAAGGAACTCTCCAAACAAGAAAGGGACAATGTTGTTGAGAAGTACAAGTCAGTGTTCGGTTATAAAAAAAATATCCAAATCTTTGATGATCCCCAGGAGCACCATCAAATCTATCATAACCAAATGGAAAGAACATGGCACAACAGCAAACCTGCCAAGAGGCGGCCACCCACCAAAACTCATGGACTGGGTAAGGAGTGCATTAATCAGAGAGGCAACACAGAAACCTAAGGTAACCCTGGAGGAGCTGCAAAGTTCCACAGCAGAGACTGCAGTATCTGAACATAGAACGACAATAAGCCGTACTCTCCATAGAGTTGGGTTTTATGGCAGAGTGGCCAGAAGAAAGCCATTACTTTCAGCAAAAAACTAAATGGCACCTTTTGAGTTTGCGAAAAGGCATGTGGGAGACCCCTCAAAATATATGGAAGAAGGCGCTCTGGTCTGATGAGACTAAAATTTCACTTTTCGGCCATCAAAGAAAATGCTATGACTGGCGCAACCCAACACATCACATCACTCAAAGAACACCATCCCCACAGTGAAACATGGTGATGGCAGCATCATGCTGTGGGGATGTTTTTCAAGGACCGGTACTGGGAAACTGGTCAGAGTTAAGGGAAAAGATGGATGGTGCTAAATACAGGGATTTTCTTGAGCAAAACCTGTACCACTCTGTGCGTGATTTGAGGCTAGGATGGAGGTTCAACTTCCAGCAGGACAATGACCCCAAACACACTGCTAAAGCAACACTTGAGTGGTTTAAGGGAAAACATGTAAATGTGTTAGAATGGCCTAGTCAAAGCCCAGACCTCAATCCAATAGAAAAATCTGTGGTCAAACTTAAAGATTGCTGTTCACAAGCACAAACCATGCAACATGAAGGAGCTGGAGCAGTTTTGCAAGGAGGAATGGGCAAACATTCCAGTGGTAAGATGTGGCAAGCTCATAGAGACTTATCCAAAGCGACTTGGAGCAGTGATTGCTGCAAAAGGTGGCTCTACAAAATATTGACTTTAGGGGGGTGAATAGTTATGCACATTTACTTTTTCTGTTATCTTGACCTATTTGTTGTTTGCTTTACAATTAAAAAAAAAAAAGAAAAGACATCTTCAAAGTTGTGGGCATAATCTGTAAATTAAATGATGCAAATTCTCAAACAATCCATGTTAATTCCAGGCTGTGAGGCAACAAAACACGAAAAATGACAAGGGGGGTGAATACTTTTGCAAGGCACTGTATTGCGCTACTAGTCAATACACCTGTATTCCTGAGCACATTACTCAGTGATCTACTTGTGTCACACTGTTGTTGCATCAAGTTAACAGAGTGAGTACACTACAGGGAGTGCAGAATTATTAGGCAAGTTGTATTTTTGAGGATTAATTTTATTATTGAACAACAACCATGTTCTCAATGAACCCAAAAAACTCATTAATATCAAAGCTGAATATTTTTGGAAGTAGTTTTTAGTTTGTTTTTAGTTTTAGCTATTTTAGGGGGATATCTGTGTGTGCAGGTGACTATTACTGTGCATAATTATTAGGCAACTTAACAAAAAACAAATATATACCCATTTCAATTATTTATTTTTACCAGTGAAACCAATATAACATCTCAACATTCACAAATATACATTTCTGACATTCAAAAACAAAACAAAAACAAATCAGTGACCAATATAGCCACCTTTCTTTGCAAGGACACTCAAAAGCCTGCCATCCATGGATTCTGTCAGTGTTTTGATCTGTTCACCATCAACATTGCGTGCAGCAGCAACCACAGCCTCCCAGACACTGTTCAGAGAGGTGTACTGTTTTCCCTCCTTGTAAATCTCACATTTGATGATGGACCACAGGTTCTCAATGGGGTTCAGATCAGGTGAACAAGGAGGCCATGTCATTAGATTTTCTTCTTTTATACCCTTTCTTGCCAGCCACGCTGTGGAGTACTTGGACGCGTGTGATGGAGCATTGTCCTGCATGAAAATCATGTTTTTCTTGAAAGATGCAGACTTCTTCCTGTACCACTGCTTGAAGAAGGTGTCTTCCAGGAACTGGCAGTAGGACTGGGAGTTGAGCTTGACTCCATCCTCAACCCGAAAAGGCCCCACAAGCTCATCTTTGATGATACCAGCCCAAACCAGTACTCCACCTCCACCTTGCTGGCGTCTGAGTCGGACTGGAGCTCTCTGCCCTTTACCAATCCAGCCACGGGCCCATCCATCTGGCCCATCAAGACTCACTCTCATTTCATCAGTCCATAAAACCTTAGAAAAATCAGTCTTGAGATATTTCTTGGCCCAGTCTTGACGTTTCAGCCTGTGTGTCTTGTTCAGTGGTGGTCGTCTTTCAGCCTTTCTTACCTTGGCCATGTCTCTGAGTATTGCACACCTTGTGCTTTTGGGCACTCCAGTGATGTTGCAGCTCTGAAATATGGCCAAATTGGTGGCAAGTGGCATCGTGGCAGCTGCACGCTTGACTTTTCTCAGTTCATGGGCAGTTATTTTGCGCCTTGGTTTTTCCACACGCTTCTTGCGACCCTGTTGACTATTTTGAATGAAACGCTTGATTGCTCGATGATCACGCTTCAGAAGCTTTGCAATTTTAAGAGTGCTGCATCCCTTTGCAAGATATCTCACTATTTTTGACTTTTCTGAGCCTGTCAAGTCCTTCTTTTGACCCATTTTGCCAAAGGAAAGGAAGTTGCCTAATAATTATGCACACCTGATATAGGGTGTTGATGTCATTAGACCACACCCCTTCTCATTACAGAGATGCACATCACCTAATATGCTTAATTGGTAGTAGGCTTTCGAGCCTATACAGCTTGGAGTAAGACAACATGCATAAAGAGGATGATGTGGTCAAAATACTCATTTGCCTAATAATTCTGCACTCCCTGTATTCCATACATTAAGTATATTTGGAAGATTAGACTCAATGATCACATCCAGAGTCCAATAAATTGCTAATTTATCTGCTTATGTATGGTTATATACAAACCGAGATATAGAGTCCTCACCGACTCATTTATTACTCCTCAAAATATTGGATACTTAATATGCGTATAACAGTAACAAAGACTCAGGTATCATTAAGTTAAGATTGACCTCTTCAAACTAATAAGCGTACTCACAGTCAAATCAAAGAAAATAGGCCTAGCTACCACTAGCTTAACTAATAAACAGTATTCCTCACTAACCAGCTCTCATCTAGCTAAACCTGGGTGGAGCAGAAACACAGTGAAAATGTTTTAAAATCACTGGCCTGTATTGTTTAAATTCCGGGTCTCCTCTTTACTCCAAATGATTATAAGATGCTCTTTGGTTTGTTTTTCTCCTGCTCTGACCAACTACAAACAATCAGTCCATCAGGGGCCCCAGCCATACTCCAGGAGCAGGCTTAAAAAAAAAACTGCAATTGTATTTCAAATATTTTGGATTGAAATATAAATTACCAGCTTACATGAATTACATGATTTAAAATAGCTAGTATTTATAGCTTCTGAGGCATTTTAAGATTAAAACAAATGGGATATTCGAAAATAAGAAAATATGATTTTCATCTGTTAAACATTTTTCTTACTAAGTTCTAGTTCTAATGTTAGGAAAATAAATATTTGTCTGATATGGACTTAAAATATTTGAAGTATCTGGATTCCAGACATATCTTGTTCTGGAGCCAAAATACTTTGCTTTTATGATCTTTTGAACTGTCCATTGATCAACTAAAAAAATTTAATAAGTGAAGCTTATACTTTTAAAAATCAAAGATTGCCCCTAACTTGTGTGCTCATACTTATAGGCAACAGAGTAAATATAATTACCATGTTGTAGGACTTGAGCATAATATTAAGTAATATAAAGTACAAGTGTAAAGTGATACAGCATGAAATGCTGGACTGAATAAAATATATGCTGTAGTGAATAAAAACAAAAAAACTGGTAGATTGAAACATAAAAAATGTTTTTTAATTTTAAAAAATGGTGGATTGAATAAAAAAATACAAAAGAATATAAACATGCTTAGTAAAAATGAAAGACTGAATAAAAATGTGAATAAAAAAATAAAATCTTACAACTTGGAATAAAAGTAATAATGTAATGTAATAAAGTAGTAATATATTGAAGCTTTTCTGAAGTGTCCACAATACCGCAAGGCCTCCATCTCTCTCTTTCTATCTGATACTGCAACCATACACACTGCCTGGAAGCTTTTCTGAGGGTATCTAAATACACTGTGGGTATCTAAATACACCTGCTAACTTATCCTAATTAATCCTTTGCACAATGTCTTCTCCTGCCTTTTTCTTCCTCATAACCTCCTGCCTTTTCCGCAGGCTCTTCTCAACTTTTCCACATCATGTCTCCCACATAACCATGTGTTGGCTTCTGGAGATATATCTCCTAACCCATGCCCCTCACCTTACATTCTCATTTGCATGTCTAAAAAAAAAAAAAAACATTCTAACTTGCATACCTTCCTACCCAAGTAAACTTCCCTTTCTTTCTGACCCTTGCTATTCCTTATCTGTCTATTCTTTTCCAGGCTTCTGCCTCTTACATTCCCTTTAGATTGTAAGTAGCGAGCTTCCAATCTTGTAGGGCTCTGTGGAAAAAAGCACTTTCTACAAATATTCTAAGCATTTTGTTAACATTGTACTTTTTCTTGTTTACATAACCTGTATAGTGCTATGGAATATGTATAGCGTTACAAATAAAAGTTAATAATAAGAATAATAGAGGCCTGATTGCACACCCCAATCAAGGTTCTTGATCACCCAATCCAGGAAGTGCTACTGCTACTAACGATATCCACATGATCCCAGGTATTCCCCCAGACTTCACTCTTAATATTAGCTACAGCCACAGAGCCAGATTTGATTTTCTTATTTGATTTTAATTTTGTTTTTATTTTCAGTACATTTATTATCTGTGATTGATTTTATTTATTTTAATGGGGGTGGGGTATGTAACAGGGACCTCATGATAAAAAGGTGAATATTTGGTGCCATGGGGTTCTTAAGGATCCACATTACTATACCTTAAAACACCATGGGTGTCCAAAAGCATCCCCATGGTAACAGGTTAATAGGAATCTCCCATGGGGTTAATGGATCTCCCACAGCACAATGGCCCCAGGGTTTTGAGGAAGATGGGGGATAGCAGGGCATGTAGGGGCAGTGGGTAATAGATAGAGGAATCATAAACCCCCTCAATACCTTGATTATATTAGCCCTTCTCTGCCATGGGAAGCCAAGATAGATAGATAGATAGATAGACAGACAGAGATATGGGAGGAAGTAAGGGCTAGTTGTAGTGTGCTCACATAAGTTAGTGGGTCCCATTCTGTAGCGATGCTATGGACACTATTGAAATTTAGACTCCAGAGTCTCCTATGGAAAAACTTTAAGCAGTGTGCGAGCACATGTTAGTGCTAGAGAGCTACAACCCACAACCTCCTGGTTTTGGTATATCGTCTGGGATTTGTTTTTTTACGGGAGACATGGAATAGCCCACGCAAGTTTGTTTATAAAAAAAAACTCCCCTAGCTATAAATTTCTCATGGAACACTCAAATATGGATGAACAATAAGCAAAGGCTGGAAAGACACTTCACATGTAAAATGCAGACCGTTGTAGAAAACACATGCACCAGCCAGGTAAAGAAAGATTGATTGTGAAAGGGCGATCTGAGGATTGTTGGTTCTATTACTAAGAACTGTAACATATATGGGGGTTTGGAACCGGAGCTCAGAAGTGCCTCCAATTGTTGTGAGATGAAAAGCGGGACGTCACCTACAAAAGTCTAGGCAGCCTGACCAGCAGACCTTATGAATCCTTTGAACAAGTAATGAGGTGCTGAACTGTATGGACCAGGGATCAGTATCTTCCAATCAGTTTCCCGATGTGTTTGGATCATCCAGACACTGTGGTTGGGCCAAGAAGCCAAGAAAGATAACACACCCATCAATACAATGGTTCAACAAATACATGTTCCAATTTTCTCTGTTGCCAGTAAACCAAGCCTGAGTAAATATGACATAAATGGAGGTCCTAACTGGCCAACAACTTACACTGTTTGCTGTAAATATCTTAGTTTTGTGGGAAAGACCTTTTTTGGGTGTTCAAATGCCATAGGAACTAGCTCAACTGATGTGGAAATAACAGTAGTCGTGCCCTGGATAGGCCTACTGATAAGGGCTCTGGAGTCAAAACTTAGAGGCCATTCCACAAGTAGGTAGACAAGTTCATGGATAAACCCTATAACCAGGATCTCATTGTACAGTTTTTTTGTCATGGTCAGTGCCAAGTAGTTCAACAAAGTCCAAAAACGGTATTAACGAAACCATATAAAAGTGTCCCAGCATAGTGGCTGAATATCAAAAAACAGGACTGGATGGAAAATAACTGGATACAGATCTTAGAATCTGCTTCCACCTAAAGAGCTGGCTGAGCAGTTAAATAGACTTAAAAGTAGCACTGTATGCAACCATATCAAAAATGTACAAAACAAAGCAGCTCTTTTTAATACAAGGAGTTAAGTTTAGACTTTATTGACATGAATTAATATGTAACACTAATTCAACATTTATCTCTCCACCCAATTAATCACTGGGATTTTACTCCCCGAGATTAAATAAACAACAAACGAAATGCTACACAAGCTGATTCATGCACTATTAGGAAACATTTTTTTGGCTACATAGTGGAATTTCATTTGTCAGATAAGCACTTTTACATATTGTGTGCAATGTGCTTAGCCTTGTACATGCCTAAACGGAGGGTCGGCTCGATGCAAGTCATATCAACACAAGGCCGGGAACGCCCGTCTGAAGATAGCATTCTGATTAAAATGGCTATAACCTTACAAAGGCTTGACCCCACTTCTCGGTGCATGTATATCAACACAAATATCGAGGAAGATACTGAATTAGACCATAGACTTTTCATACTTTCTTATATAAAAAAAACACATAGAAACAAAAAAAAAGTATTAAACATTAAAGTAATATAAGTTTCATAGACTATGAAAGCATCTGATAGAGGAGAATCTGTAGTGTATGCAAATATTTTTGTATGAAAAAATACCAAAAGAAACATTTAAAAAACTTACCTTGAAGTTTGCAAAATGTCTTGTAAACACCCCCTCCAAACCCAGGCTAAACCAGCATAAAATTCCAAATTTGTTTTGGCCAAACAGGAGGAAGCACCGTCAGCTGAACCATTTTTATCAAACTCTGCGGTTCCTGTTTGTGCCGTCTTTTCATATAAGAGTCTATCTTTGCAGCACATTCACACTTGATTATCACCCGTGCAGGTTGTCCATTACCTGCATCAACTACTGCTGCTGGTATTTTTTCCTTCCTCTCTCTGGCAAAGCTAAGCAGCAGCTGAGCCTACTTGTGTCATTACCATCCCTGCTGATTGTACATTCCCTGTATTAAATACTGCTGCATGTTTTCTCTCTCTCTCACCCACTTACTCCCACTCTCTCTGGTGGTAGCTGCAAATCTTACATACACATACAGCAGCTCTGTCTGTGCTGATTTCTGTGGGGGAAAAGCCCAGCAGCACAGCAGACACAGGAAGTAGCCAGGTGGGTCACATCCCAGCAGTGATTTTGGGGCTGACATCAGTGCTCTCCTATTGGAGGAAGACACAGAAGGTGAATAATAAGTAAAAAAACGGTCCCCAAATGCTCCATATTGATTGGGGACAATGACCAGCTGCCTGTTTAGACCCCCCCACCCCGCCCGGCATCAACATAATCATTAGAGTGATGTTTAGATATTAATGAAAATAAAATGTTTTATGAAATGTGCTCCATTTATCAGAAATGGGCTGCAGAAATGTATTAATCCAGCTAACTTAGATATGCCTGTATACTGAGAAAATGACATGTTTGTGAAGTATATACCGTATATACTCAAGTATAAGCCGAGTTTTCAGCCCTTTTTTAAGGCTAAAAAGGGCCCCCTCGGCTTATACTCGAGTCACTCGCCCTAGTGTCTCTCTACCCCCCCCCGTGTCTCTCTAACCCCCCCTGTGTCTCTCTAACCCCCCCCCCCCGTGTCTCTCTACCGCCCTGTGTCTCTTTCTCTCCCCCTCCTCAACCTCAACCCCCCTCCTCCACCCGGTATATGCTAATGACACGGCGCGCATTGTGACGTCAAATGCGCGCCAGCGTCAAGACGGGGGAGAGGCCGGAGAAGAAGCAGGTAAGTGAGGGGGAGGTATTTAGAGGGGAGAAAGTGAGGAGGGGGTTGAGGAGGGGGTTGATGAGGAGGAGGGGGGTTGAGGTTGGGGGGGTGAGGAGAGGGTTGATGAGGAGTAGGGAGGTTGAGGAGGGGGGTTGAGGTTGAGGGGGGGTGAGGAGGAGGAGGGAGGTTAAGGTTTAGGGGGGTGAGAAGGGGGTTGATGAGGAGGAGGTAGATTGATGAGGGGGGTTGAGGGGGGGATGAGGATGGGGGGTTGAGGATGGGGGGGTTGAGGATGAGGATGGGGGGGTTCAGGATGGGGATGGGGGGTTGATGAGGAGGAGGGGGGTTGAAGTTGAGGGGGGGGAGGGGGATGATGAGGAGGAGGGAGGTTGAGGAGGGGGGGTGAGGAGGGGGTTGATGTTGAGGAGGGGGGTTGAGGTTGAGGGGGGGTGAGGAGGGGGTTGAGGATGTGGATGGGGGGTTGAGGGGGGAGGATGAGGATGGGGTTGAGGGGGGAAGATGAAGATGGGGGGTTGAGGAGTGAGGTTGAGGGGGGTTGAGGAGGGAGGATGAGGAGGGAGGTTGAGGATGAGGAGGGAGGTTGAGGATGAGGAGGGAGGTTGAGGATGAGGAGGGAGGTTGAGGATGAGGAGGGAGGTTGAGGATGAGGAGGGAGGTTGAGGATGAGGAGGAAGGTTGAGGATGAGGAGGAAGGTTGAGGATGAGGAGGAAGGTTGAGGATGAGGAGGAAGGTTGAGGATGAGGAGGAAGGTTGAGGATGAGAAGGGGGGTTGAGGTGGGGGGTTGAGGATGAGGAGGGAGGTTGAGGATGAGGAGGGAGGTTGAGGATGAGGAGGGAGGTTGAGGATGAGGAGGGAGGTTGAGGATGAGGAGGGAGGTTGAGGATGAGGAGGGAGGTTGAGGATGAGGAGGGGGGTTGAGGTTGAGGAGGGGGTTGAGGTTGAGGAGGGGGTTTGAGGATGACGAGGGAGGTTGAGGATGAGGAGGGAGGTTGAGGATGAGGAGTGGGGTTGAGGAGGGAGGATTGAGAATGAGGAGGGGGGTTGAGGAGGGTGATAAGGGAGGGGGAAGAGACACAGGGAATGGAGAAGGGAGAAGAGACACAGGAGAGAGAGGGGGGACACAGGGGGCAGCACATTTCCCACCCTCGGCTTATACTCGAGTCACTCATTTTACCCAGTATTTTGTGGTAAAATAGGTGCCTCAGCTTATACTCGGGTTGTCTTATACTCGAGTATATACAGTAATATTAGCAGTTTATTTTTAGAGAAAATCTGAATATCTGAAATATATGTTTATGTATACAAAAGTCCATTCTGACTATCCCCCCCCACCCCACACACACACACACTTTTATTAGGAAAAAAATTACATACATAAAAATGTAAAAGACATTTAAATGGTTTCATAACCATAACATATCATTCACTCCATATGGTATATAGGAATTACCACTGATATAATTACACTCAATATATGTAATACACATATACATAGATGATTATAACATATTTGTTAAAGAGTTTAAGAAAGAGAATAATGAATATCCCATCATTTCCACTTATTATCAGTATTTCACTTTAGTGTCATCTCTTTAAAGAAGCGTAACACCTTCCACCCTAACACGGAATATGTCAGCGCGTTATAAATAAAGTATAGTAATAATAATAATAATTAGAGTCTTTATGTCTTTTTCAAGGGTATGTTCTCCATAAACAATTCTCTCTCTCTCTTGCAATGACAGGTTACGATTTGATTTCCATACCTTTACCATGTGCAATCCTGACTGGATCTTACTGAATTTGAGCCCTTTCCCCTGAACAAACACACACACTTCACCAAAGTATCATAAATATCTTTAAGGACCAGCAGTCCTTAAAGATATTTTAGGATTAAAAGCCAACTTAACAATTTGTCTCTGTTCTTACTTAGACTCAAATGTCTCAATCATAATTATTGTTTTCATGATATGATGGATAATCACACCTCACAACTAGCTGATCAAACTTAGGACTTAAAAAACATTTTGATCCAACATCCAACCCAATTTTTGAGCTGCCCCGGTTTAAGCAATATCAAAACTAAGTAGGCACAACCATATAGTAATTTGGTGGAGTGTTTTTGCATATATCATAGAAATATTTAATTAAAGCTTATGTGATTTAAGTTCCTATTATCTCTGGCTTGACAATAAAGTAAATATGTTGTCTGCAGTATATATACGGTGTATATATAAATATATATATATATATATATATATATATATATATATATATATATATATATAGTATGTGTATATTTACATAGTATGTTTATAGAATATGCACATATATAATATAAAAATGAAATGTTTAAATACTGGCCTAATAGCCCTAAGAGGTTGGGGGGAAAAAACTAAAAATACCACTAATTTGTAAATAATGTATTAATTAATAATGACAGCATATTTGTCAAGAGAACACAGTGGTACAGTAAGCTCCCATAGGATAGCACTCCCACTCAAACTACAGACAGACAACTAAATATCAGATTATTATTTTTTGCTTACAGGCTAATCTTGCTAATGTTGATACTTTTTTACGATCTACAGTGGTCATTAAGTCTTCAAAGAATATTTATCAAAATGTTTTCTTATAACCAGAGGCGGATCTACCAGTGGTGCAGTGCACCAGGCCATACTGAACTCCAAGAGGTGGCAGTGTGACGCGGTTCAGCACACTGGATTGAGGCGCGGAGCAGTTATGGGAAGAGGTCTGGGGAAGGAGAACTTAGTGATTTGGTTCTGGCGGGGCCCAGCGCAAAACATTTTTTATAACCTCTCAGCAGGGGGGGGGGGGGGGTTCGGGGGGACACTTTTTTTGCACCAGGTCCTTCATTCTCTAGCCCCGCCACTGCTTATAATTATTGGTGAATATACAAAAGATTCTCCCAGATAGAGAAGAAGACGACGTAAGCACAGCACCTTGGACAACAAGACCTATGGCTCCTAGCCACATTTGAATTGATATAGTATGTCCATATGCTGTCCTTCTGCATATATATATATTATATATTTTACTAGTAACTTTTCCGTCATATGTTATGTTCAATTGTCTGTGCACCCTCGGTCTCTCTCTCAGTGTGACTTATCTGTGTGTGTGCGCGCTCTCTCTCTGTGCCCTCTTTCTTCCTCCCTTTCTCACCCTCAGTCTGCCTCCTCTCTCTCTCTTTCTGTCCCCACCCCTCTGTCTCCCTCCAACCCTCTGTCGCCCTCCCTCGCTCCTTAACTCTCCTCAGGCCTCCACCCCAACCCTCCCTCCATCTCTCTCTCTCTCCCACCCTCTGTCTCTCTCCCTCCCTCTGTCTGTCTTTCTTCCTTCCACTCCCCCACAGCGCCAATGGCCTGGGCATGCGTGTTAAAGCCATGCTTGTGCAGAAATGCAATACCTCCCAGTGCGCCGGCAAGCAGCTTGTGAGTAATGCCTGCGCAGTATGCATTGCGCAGGCGTTACTCACATCTGCTAACTATTATAGTGGATTTATATATGTGCTCAATGATTGACTGGATTTTCCTTGCCAGTTGGATCGTTATAGTAATAAGTAAAATATTTGGATATGTAGAAGCTTTCTCTACTTGGTACAAAATAATGATAAAAATTATAGATTAAATCTTTTTTTATATTCAATATTTTTATCTTTATTATTATACACACGCACACAAACAGGGGAGGCGCAGACAGGGATATAGGAGCCCAGAAGGAAGCCCTTCATTCATTCTACTTTTGAAAATTATAAATGCCTGAAGTCCCCCCCCCATAAAAATATTGAATATAAAAAAAGATTTAATCTATCATGTATATCATTATTTTGTACCAGGTAGAGGAAGCTACTACGTATCCAAATATTTTAACTTATTACTATAACGATCCAACTGGCAGGAAAAAATCAGTCAATCAGTGAGCAAGACATTTTATCCTAATATATCCGAGCACTCCCGCGCTGCATGCCTATTTGAAAGTCAACAAACATGACAGTTTCATTTTTCTTTTTCTTCAATTTCTTAAAAATAAATCATTCATGGAGAAAGATGACTAGTATTTTCCATTTGCTGTATGATAACAATGACTAAAAGCACCAGCACTGAGTAACTACCTAAATATCTATAGTAACAGAGCCAAACTCCCTATCCACTAGATCACTGTTCTTATTTTGAGACTCTTCTGAACTCATAGACTTCCCAAGAATCACTAAGTACCATTGCAGTTAGGAAAAATGGCATATGTTTAATAAAGCACCACTGTAGTCATTTTTATTCCATATGGGCGTTTGAATAACGGGTAAAATGATTTATAAAGTAATAAACTAAAACACATCCTTTTTTTTCTTTTATACCAATGTATTATTCATGGCAGGCAGCCATTTTATTTTGTTTTGTCTTAATCTCTCAGGAGGGTGTGACCTAAACTTACGGGCTTTCTGTTATCGCTATTGGAAGTTCTGGCAGCTAGATTTGCCAAATTAACACAGTGTAAATAGAAACTTTCTGTTCAATCAATGTCTTCTCCCAAGTCAAAAAGCTGTGTGCCAAAAACCAAAAGGCTAGCCCCCTGGCAGTATGATTGCATATAAAAAGGTAATACATTAGAGGGAGTATTTTTTTATGGTCCATTCTAAAAATATTTTGCTTATTTTTATGTGGTGTTCTTTAATATGGCATATTTTAAAACATATTTAGATGAAACAATATCTTTGCAGATTCTGCTTGTGACTGAGGGGTTCCATGTTTGTGGATCTGCTAGCTTGAAGTCTAAAGGAATGTTCTTCTAATCTCTATTATCTATCCAGGAGTGGATGGAACCAAGGGGCCTTGTTGACTCATTGATTAACTACCATAAGCTTTAAACAGTTTTTATCTCCCCCAATCATCACACATGTGTAGTAGAAAGCAGTTGAGAGTAAACTTCCAAGCCATGCATGCCCTTATCTTTTCTACCACCTTACAACTTGATAAGGAAGCATTACGGTCATGGCAGCTTCCATGCACTAGCAGATTCTGCTAAAATTAAGATTTTCTTTGAAATTGCTTTTATGATCACTTTTTACATATTTTTGACCATGTAATCTCATTGATACCTGACATAGTAAAAGACAGGGTTATACAAAAATAGTTCACTATTAAATAAAGGTTTTACACTTCAGAAATGTAGCATGGAAAGGTTGGTGGAGGAGTATGATGGTGACTCCAGTGAGCACATGATGTTATTTTATTTTTATATTAATTGTGGCATACTGCACTGGGGAAAACATATTAAGTCATTACTCTCATCAGGTCATGTCCTAGATCGGGATAGGCACAGTAAGTATCGGACTAAAATCCAGGACTGTAGTTAGATCCCCAGGACGTATATTACCTAGACTTGTAACCATTGGTGGCCACCTGGTTGCTATGAGGGTTTCCCCATATGATGTCCATGTTGTTCTGTAAAATAGGAAAGTGTATGCCTATTTTACACACAACTTAGCTCTCTACCACTACAAATATGATACGATACTATTTCCTGATATCAAAACAATGAAAAAATGGTTTTGCAAAAAAAAAAACTAACAATAAAAAAAGCAGAAAAATGTGTCTTCCCATTAAAATGAATGTGGAGGGATTATGGCCCCCTCTGACCCCACCTTAACCACAAATATAAAAAATATAAGAGTATTTTCAAAGTCTTACTGATTGCACATAAAATCTCCAGTACTACATGTGCACCGTTGCTTGCAGCAATGGGAGAGTTGGTTTATGACCCCTTCTGCTTATCCCCCATCTCACCATTATATATTAAAAGTTTGTGGCCCCCAGGGACCCTTCTATAAATGGGGGGCATTAGGCTCCCTATCCACCTAGGACCCCTATAACCTCTAAGAGCCCATGTCGGTAATCTCTAACCCTATCTACCCTTAAGTAACCACAAACCCCTCATTGGAGCCGCACAGTCCCTAACACTCATGGGGGCAACACTGACCCCCAATAGACCTACCTCTATGCCCTATGGGGGTCTATATTGATTCCCATGGAAACCAATCACTAGTACCCATGGTGGCCCCTGTGGACCTATGTACTTTCATTTGGTCTCTACATACCATGGATAAAAGTAACCCCCCATAGGTGTCAATAGGGATACCCATAGACTAACTTAAGTTCTCAGGTGGTAATGTTAAATAAAAGGCCTAAGCTAACATCAAAAACAATGCAACACTACAGTCACTTAAAGAATAAAATACATTAAAAAAAACTTACAGAAATAAAAAAATACCACCAAATAAAAAAATTCACTAGATCTAAAATAATTATTTATAAAAATAAAAAAGTGAAACCAGTAAAAGTTAATTTACAAAAAAGTGGGGGGGAACTATAGGCAATACAAATTATTGTATGAATTGAATGTTATGAAAAATTGCATTTTCTTAAAAGAATCCTACAATAAAGTGTTCAATGTTTACCTATAAATCAACCTTTCTGACCCATCCACTAAGAACCCCTTGGCCTCTCAATCTATTGTCGTCAGTGGAAACAACCTTAAACCCAGCAATATCTAAAGCTCTATTGCACTAATAATAATCCCACTTTGGGGAAAGTACAATGGGATTTGTCCTTGGTCCCAGAAAAAAGGACATCTGAAGAGGTCTCCTAGACACTTGAGACTGGAACCGTTAATTATATTCTGTTGCCATGACTCAGTAATGCTTTGAGAGCTTAAATCCCCTTGTAATTGTTTTAAGAATATAAAAAGAACATGTAGTGATGCTAATAAAGTTTTGGCTGTTTTGTCATTTGGGAAATTACATTCAAATTGAATTTCTTTTGGGTCTCTTAAGTGCTCTTCACTAAAGTATTTGTTTTTAGTCTTAGCCAACTATATTTATCAGTGAGGGCGATAACGATGTGGAGAATAAAAGATAAGGGGGTTCAGGCTGCTCAAACAACTTCAGACAAAATGAGTCAGATAAGGGAAATATAAAATACTAATAAAAGATAAGAGCCATTTGGTTCACTTAGTGCTATTCCTTTTTTTTTAACATGTATAACCTATATTAGAAAGAAGGCCATATTGTTATAAAGGATGCAATTTCCACTATTTCTCAGTAAAACTTCTATCCTCAAACCTACCCCTAACGACAAACATTTTAGAAAAATGTGAAAAAACGCTCTGTACTTTGGTACTGTGCTTCATAATGAGTATTTCTGTACAGACATATGTTTTTTGATGTGACTGAGACACATAAGTATGATAACTATATTATTTCTACAATGTTTTTTTTAATAACTAAAACGGATAATGGCCAAAATCATTTTAGAAAGCAAAAAACAAAAATATATAACCTTTACATTCTTATGACTCCCATTCGTTTTCTTCCCGGTTGCTGCCTGTTACTTTCCCAGATGAGTGTGTTTTTGTAAACAAATTAATTTCACTTTAGTCCTGTTGAGAGCACTGGCAGATGTAACTTTTACATTTTCATTGTGCAGACAGGCACTCACACCCCCTCAGGAAGTTGATCTGCCGAAGATAAAATTCCACTGCAGTATTTAAAAAATATATATATATGTATTAGCAACTTGCCCGTCAAAAATTACGGCAATAAAATTGTAAGCCAGGCAATGCGGTTTGCCACACAATGTGAGGCTTTTGCTTCTCTGAGCACCTTCGGCATTCATCGCGAACCCTGCGAATGGCGCCTTTGGCACTCATTGCGTTGCTCGCAATGAGCGCCTCATTATTTCTTTTTTTTTTTTTTTTTTTCTGTTTCTGCGGGTCGGCCATTAAATTCGTATTTTTCCGAGGTCATATTTTTATTCCCGAGCTTGCACACTGCAGCCAAGTCGTAACTTGTAACATAGCGTGACCGACAATTCGTAATCAATAGAACTATATATGTGAATATATATATATATTTATATATATATATATATATATATATATATATATATATATATAAAACATTCTAAAAACATGTTGCATATTTTCAAGTGTAGGCCTCAAAATTTTAGGCTAAAAATATAATCACAGTGTTCCTTTAAGCATGTTTTTGTTCATCTACAGAAGTCCAACACTGTAAAGATACAGCAGAGCTTCCAATTATACAATAATTTAATCCAATAAGCACCTATTCTTAAATGCAACTGACATTAAGAGTCAGAATTGCCAACAATTGCTGATTACTCACTGGGGTAATGACTATATTGTTTTCAGTCTAACCTGTATGATGTGAATAAACAGACTCCAGGGAGTAATTAGCTTAATTAAAAGCATTTTTTGATTATTCAGTATTCAGTGAACTAAAGCAAAGTGAAGTTTTTTTTTATTCTTCTCACTTCACCTCCCACTACTGCACACCCCCGAGCTTCGGTTTCTCTTCTCACTTGTTTCTTACATTGTGCAGGAAGCAGCTTCTCCTCTGCCCATCTCATTGATAATACTGCACTCCAACATTGTCTTAGAGATATGGAAGGTTTCTGGATTTTACTAGGTATAGGTGTATTTATTTACTTTTATGTACTTTATTTTATTAAGACATGCTTATAAACAAACAAGTCCCTGCAGTGTTCGCAGACTCAGACTCTATAGAGCTGGATGTGCTGTGTAATGTGCTAACCTAACAACGACCACGTCTCCCCAGCTCCTCCTCTCAGAATGTTCCTGAGAAATGGTCGCCAATTGGTTAGTATGCGACACTGCACAGCAAGAGTCTGCTTTCATGAGCTGCAGAGGGCACACCCATACAGGTAATAATTGTTTGATTTTAGGCTATATAAACAGGGTTTACAAGTACAAAAGATAAATCCATATACAGATATATTATATACCTAGCAAAATCTAGAAACCTTCCATGTCCCTATAAAACATGGCACTGAGCATCTAATGCAGGGAAGATAGAGACACAAACAGGCCGGGATTTGAAGATTTCCTTTCTGCACAGTTGAGCCAATTGGGATGACCAAAGAAGCGATAGTCACACCTGTACACAGCAGGGATATCCTCAAATAAATACTGGCCTGTGTGTGACTCTCCAGTACCCAACTTGCCCATCCATGATCAAATGAATGAATGAATAAAAAAAAAAAAGAAAACACACCCCACATGGAAAGTGTGTGTCTGTGGGCCAAGCACCCAAGCCATTTCATGAGCTATCAATTACATGCATTTATCACTGCAACCCCACTATGGAGACTATGGGTTCAACATGGTGGGACAATGATACTCGTTATTATTATTTATAGTAAATGGCTGCAACCACGGTCATCACTTTACAAAATAAAAATATATATTAATACATTATAAAACCTACATTTTCTAGCATGTCAGAACCTATTCTTTCTGCGGATGAGATTTGTTTTTGAACGTGGAATTTACCTCAAAGTTGGATAAACAAGGGCTCAGCCACAACCCTTACACTTTTATTAACCTACTTCACCCGCTCAGCAAACACTGTACTGTAAATGATTAACTCTCATAACAGTATTTTTTGCACACAAACAATGGTGTAACAATTAAGAATGGAGATGAATGTAAAGACTGTACTTCAGACCTTTGACACATAGTACAAATCTGAGACAAGGAGTATTTTTCTTAGACTTGGGCGTCGACTTCTATTCACTAAAAGGAAAAGGTATAATAAATAATCCCTGTAACTGTCAGACGGGATTTAATTGATTGTGTAAGTAACCGCCTATGATATGGCAATTCATGGACTGCAGAAAGATGGAGACAGCCTTGGCTGGATGTAACACAGAAAATACAGGCACAGATCTGCATTACTCACGTAAAGGTATATAGAAGTTTCATGGATTATGAATGCAACTGATAGAGGAGAATCCGAAGTGTATGCAAACTATTTTGTGCATAAAAAAATAGCAAAATAAACATTAATACATTTACCCTAAAGTTTGAAAAACGTCTGCACTTTTCTGGCAGTTGATTTTGAGATGGGATGCCCCTGAAAATCCAAGCCAAATAAAATTCATAATTAGTTGTGGCCAATCAGAGGCAGGTACAACATTTTAGCAAAGTATGGGGATTCAGTCATTGTGGAATTTATAGTCTTTTGTTCCCAGCACACACCTCACTCCTCCCTGCTGCACTGGATCTCTACACTGTGCTGCTACTGGAGGGTTAGCATAGGGTTAAAAATGAACCTGAATCAGGCTTTTCTATTGGTAGCGCTATACAGGGGTTGAGAATAAATCAAAACAGTTTTAGCATGTTGCAAAAGAATGGAGTTTGAAGGTAAAAATAAGACATACACAGAGCTTTCCCTAAAGCACCAACAAGATTGAAAACTCGCCAACTTACAGTCTGAAGGGGATGGGTGTGATACAGGGGAGATAGATGCATTATGCATATTAAGGCTGGAGATGACTCAAGTGGATGTGGGTGTGATGCACCGGAGATTGTGGGTGTGAGAGATATAATGCTGTAGAGTGTGCAGTTTTAGTGAGGTTTTGAAGGATTTGAGGCAGATCGTCTACTAGAGCGAAGCAAGGAGTTCTCAAAAATAGGGGAAGCACAAAAACATACTGAAGAAGGTCGTTAGCAGAGCAAAGAGGGCGGTTGGGAGAGTATTTTTAAATGAGAGCAGAGATATAAGAGAGTGCATTATTGTTGAGGACTTTGTACGTTACAGTAATTGTCATGCCCAGGGCCTGACTGGACTGTTTTAAACTATGGCCTGGGCCTCACTGGCCAGAGTTACCCTGTTATTATTATGGTTATGTATTTCTTAGTGTTTATGGTTAAAATAGGATTACACTGCTATACTGAATGTATCTTGGTTTATGCTCTGCATAACATCTTAGCTATTCTGCAGCCTATTGCATCAGCCAACACCCAAGACCATAGTCTAATAGATAATCCTTTTACAGGGTTTCCAAGTAAGCAGGAGCAGCCTATTATGTACAGTGTTATCTGGTGAAGACTCCCCCGGCCTCACATGGGCCTTGAACAGATAAGCAGATAGTCTGAGTGTTTAAAGTTAATATAATCACCAGGATGAGCTCATCAGAAGTACAGGGGTTCCCGGTAAGCAGGGGGCAGCCTATTATGTTACAATGTTGTTATCTGGGATAACTCACTTGTTTTAGGGATGGGGCTTACTGATTGCCCAGCCTGTGTGCCAGAAAATTGTATAAAATGTACCAATTAATAAAGGTATGTCAGTGGTATCTACTTACATAGACAAGGTTTAAGTGTCATTCTGTGCATTAATCCTAATTCTAAGGTATTATATGGTGTTCCTGATATCCTGGAATGTGGAAGCAATCTCCTGGGCGTGGTTCCTGTGTATGGTCCATCTTCTCCTATCAGAGATGTATAAGGACCGCACAATTCTGCTGGATAGGTTTGAACTAGGTTCTTACCAAGTCCAATTGAAGTAGCAGATTGTGACAGTAATGATTTGGAATTTTATTCTGGAGGCTATGGGAAGCCAGTGGAGTGACTGACAGAGAGTATGGTAGATGAGTCTAGCAGGGGTGTTCACTATGGATTGGAGTGGGAACAGATGGGTGATGGGGATACCAGCAAGGAGAGAGTCAGAGTAATCAAAGTGAGATGATGACAGAGTGAATTAGAATTTTAGGTTAGTTTAGTCTTGTGTAAGATGGAAAGAATACACCCGGTGCACCCGGTATATGCTAATGACGTGGCGCACATGTGACGTGAGCGGAGGCCGGAACAGAAGCAGGTAAGTGAGGGGGAGTTATTTAGGGGGGTTTAGGTTGAGGAGGTGGGTTGAGGTTGAGGAGGTGGGTTAAGGTTGAGGAGGGGGCTGAGGAAGGAGGATGAGGATGGGGGTTTTGAGGATAGGGGGGTTGAGGATAGGGGGTTGAGGAAGGAGGATGAGGATGGGGGGTTTGAGGATAGGGGGTTTGAGGAGGGAGGTTGAGGATGAGGAGGGAGGTTGAGGATGAGGAGGGGGGGTTGAGGAGGGGGAGGGGGGGTTGAGGAGGGGGGTTGAGGTTGAGGAGGGGGTTTGAGGAAGGGGGTTGAAGATGGGGGGGTTGAGGAGGGAGGATGAGGAGGGAGGTTGAGGTTGAGGTTGTGGATTTTGCTTCAAAGTTCTTTATTTGAATTTTCTATTTTTTTCCCTGAAATTTCCTTCATAAAATGAGGTGCGTGTTATACGCCGGTGCGTGTTATATGCCGATAAATACGGTATATATAATATATGTCAGAAGGTATCAAAAAGACTTAAAAATAAGAATATCACTGCAAACAGACATTTGTGTGCAAATACATACATTTGTGTCTTAAGGCTGCCCCCTGAAATGTGCTGTTTTAGGCCTGGGCAGAAACACACCCCTGAGCCCAGCATTTATAAATAAGAGCAAAGTAAGGAATGCGAAGTGTAAGCCATAAACATACTTTTTTTTATATAGAAAATACTACAATTAGCAGATTCTGCTTGTGTCATGGGAGCTTCCATCTTGGATTGTCAAGTGCCTATTTATAGTGACAGTCTTTCAACAGAGAAGAATAGAGATGTTCTCTGAGTCCAAAGATCTACCCATTCAATGTCTAATTCTGTAAGAAGAAAAAAATGTCTGTAGAAAGATATAAGGCATATCTACAAATACATTATAATTAGATTTTTCTCATTTTATATTCTTTTTGACTATTTTTGTAAGTGAATGCTGAAAACCTTTACCCAAAATGGTTAAAAAAAGCTTACCATTGCTCAACACAAGGTTGGGTTTATTTATTTGTTAAACTTAATCTTATCCTTTCTAAATCAATCATTTGCAAGTCAAATGGAAAAATATGTAATAAGCCTGTCAATCATTAGGTTTCGTAACCAAATTTAACGCTTTAAATGGAGAATTACATTTAAAATTACATTTCAACAATTTTAATTTGCTGAAATACGATGCAAAAAGTAAATAATTCATAAAAAAGATCATTGATAAACATATATTAACATTTGAGCTTTAAACCTCTGATGTTTTCAGCAAATTAAAAAAAGTTGAACGTGTCATTAACTCTGAGAGTGTTATAGGAGCGAAGCGGTTTATTTACAGAGATTTGCATATTTTCAACAGTTTAAATAGTTAAAGCAGCAGAACAAACATTTAAAAAGAAATGTTTAAATATAACGTACAGAAAATAATTGTTTATGTGCTTGCATCAATTTGTTTCTATTTTTTAACCAAATATCCACATAAAAGCAACACACAATAATAATAATAATAATAATAATATAACTGCAAATAGGTTGATATAAAAATTAGTATATATAAATTAGTGCAAGTGTTAGATAAATGAGCTGGAAAATTAGGCATAAACTACATGAAAAGATTTTCCTGCTCTGCAAATTACAGTAATTAATTACCTCTCATAGGATCTGGGTGTATTAAGCAGGTAGAGCTTGCAAGCTGGTTAAATCAGTAGAATAACAGAGGCTTATAACTGTTAAAGTTTCCAACATTGCTCTTATTTATAAAAACTGGGCTCAGGAGTGTGTTTTTGCCTAGACCCAAAAGTCCCAGACCTAAGAAGCAGCCTTAAGATGTAATGCAGTACATTAAAATATATTTGTATTTGCACAGAAATGTTGCATAGTTAGGACTATGGTATTTTTCCAGTAGTAACATACGGCTGTGAGAGCTGGACCATAAAGAAGTCTGAGCGCCATAGAATTGATGCCTATAAATTGTGGTGTTGGCGAAAACTGCTTAGAGTCCCTTGGACTGCAAGAAGATCCAATAAATCAGTATTGCAGAAAATCAAGACAAACTGAAGGTATGATCATGAGGCTGAAGCTAAAATATTTTGGCCATATCATGAGACAACAGAATTCCCTAGAAAAAACTCTGATGCTGGGAAAGAGTGAAGGCACAAGAAGAAGGGGACGACAGAGGTGGAAACGGATAGATGAGGTCATTAAAGCATGGAGCATGAGCTTGATGGAGCTCAGAGGGGTGGGGACTGACAGGTGTGACTGGCATGCTGCAGTTCATAGCATCACAGAGAGTCAGACACAACTGAACGACTAAACAACAGCTTCTTCATGCATTATCAGTAAAAAATATTGGTGTAAGACCAGTCTTTTTTTCCCCAACCATTCACTCCAGGAAACAGGAAGTGATGCCAGACCAGGCCTTATGGTTATTAGGTAATATATAAGGTTCATTTTGTGGCTCTACAGTGACATCTGATAGATGATAATTAGTAGTGTATGAAAACATTTTTTGAATGAAAAAAATACCAAATTAAACCTTAACAAACTCACCTTGATGTTTGCTAAATCTCTTGCGTTTGCAAGCAGTAACTTTTGTTAGTCAACACTCTTGGATATCTCTGCAGAAAATTTGCATAAAATTCATAATTTGTTTTGGCCAATCACAAACAACTAATATACTTTAATGCATTGTAACATTCAGTGATGGCAGTTTGTGCGGGAAGGACTCATGGGACGTGTAGTCCCCCTGTAGAAGGAAGCAGGAGGAGCCAGGCACTGATCTGTAGATCTCTGCATTGAGTGACGGTTAGTTAAGGGTTAAAATCTGTACCCAAATGCAGTGTTTCTATTGGTAGGTACACTGTGCCTATGTAAGCAGCTCTGGGGGTGTGGAAAACAAATTACATTTTTTCAATAAAATAAATCTGTATGTGTATAGAATGACTCCATTTAATGTGTGTTTCTGCTATAAGCAGCGTGAGTAAGGGAAAAACAAGGAGACTTAGATAAACCTATAATGGTGGTATCAAGCACTTAAAGGTTCTACAGTAATACATTTATGATGCAGTGTTTCTATTTGAAAAAAAAAAAAAAGTTTTTTGTAGCTAATAAATCTTACACTTGAACTTTAGGTTTTACATCATTTTCTGTTCACTCTTATCAAGTGTCCAGGGATGGTTATACTCAGGAGATGCCATTATCTTTCACATCAGATAAAACTAGCTGCAACTGCTGGTAAACGTAGACCAATCATAAAAAGTTCCGAAAGCCTCTAGGACAGATCATATATACATATAATATACATATAATAAAATATGGGTGTTCAGTATGCAGTGAATAATATAAGAAATACAATTTAAAAGGACATTGACTTTTTTTTATTTTATTTGCTGAATCAAAAAGAGAATATTTGATAAAGTGTTACGGTGCATTTTCTTTTTTCAAATAAATGTCTAAGAGCACAAAAACGTATCTAAATCCCTGCATTTCCTGTTCGTTTAAATGAAGTTTAAATAGCTTTAAATAGCTTTAACGTAATAATTTTTCATGCAAACAAACAAATTCTGTAATGTTTAAAACTTGCTCTTTTAAATGCTTGAAGAAAAAAAAAACCCAGTTGTGTCCATTTAAAGTGCTTTGTTATGACAGATATAATTTAAACTGCAATATTACAGCATCTTACAACAAGCTGCAGGAAAAGCCAGTAGGATGTTTGTATGTACTAAGATCCCTGGTCTGACGTTGACTGGACGACTGTGTAAACCCCCTCTTGTCATCCTTGAGGGGCCTCCTCCTGCAGTTTTGGCTGCATTTCTCCCCTCATTTTTATTTTTGGGTGCCCAGTGTCCCGGGTCAACATGGTCAGGGACCTCCTCATCAACCTGCTCCTGGCATTAGCCAAGCTGGCTATACATAAGTCCAGATAGCAGTGTTTGGCTGAGAAGATTCCTCTGTCATGCGAGGCCATGTTCCGGGCACTGGTGAGCTCCTGTATCCGGGCAGGGTACCGCCTGGCTGTGCCCACTGGGAGGATGGATGAGTTTACCTCCTAGTGGGCTGTACATAGTGTGCTCTGCTCGGTATCCCCTCATTTGGTTTATTTTAAGCTCAACATCCCGATTTAGAGTTTTTGTTTATTTTAGCAGGTGGGGTAATATCTAGTATTTGCTGGTTGCGCTCTAAAAGGCACTGTGTACAGTACTGTACCTCCAAAAGGATATTAAAGGTATATTATTATTATCCTTTATTTGTAATGTGCCAACATATTCTGCAGCGCTAATAGAAATTTCCCAGTTTTTAAGTTTTTCAGCATAGGAATTCTCTGCAGCAAAGCATCATTGGATTTGTAGTTTTTTTCCCCATCACACACCTCTCCCTCCTCCCTTGAATGATGCAACTGTTCTGGATGCCAACATACTTGAATGCAGTTTTTCTATTGGTTAGTACATAAATCTGTATAGCAAAGCTGTCCAAGTCCGGTCCTGGTGAGCCCCACACAGGCCTGTATTTGGCGGATATCCTTTCTGTGCACAGGTGAGTCAATCAGGATGACTGAAGAAGTGATTGGTTAACCTGTGCGCAGCAGGGATATAAGCAAATCCTGGCATGTGTGGGGCTCTCCAGGACTGAACTTGCCCACCTCTGCTGTATAGAATGACTCCATGTAATGTGCGTTTCAGGGGAACTTCCATATAATATTAATGGATGTGGTCGGGTGACACGCGGTAAATGAACTCAAGAATGCCTGGGATAAGCATAACACCGCCCTGAGGATCAATTAGGTAGATAGAATGGGCCTATTAGATGGACATTTTGGTTTTCATCTGCCATCAAAGCTATCTTTGTATATAACTTGTTAGATATAGATCTGGCATAGGGTAATGTTGCTTTTAAAAGTTTATATCATTCTGTTTTTGATTTGTACGTAACCCCTGTACAGCGCTACGGAATAGGTTGGCTTGTTACAACTAAATGAAAAATTATAATCAACAGCTGTCCCTGCCAGGCTAGCTAGTACTGCGGCTTTAATGAAGCTTAATAAGGCCCAGCAGATGCCGGTTTGTCCTTGCATGCACAGCCCCACTCATATCACTGAGCTGATTGCATCATGGTCAGAGCAACCTTAATGTGCTCCCACTCAATGGAAAATTCCAGTCCCGCTACAGTGCAATGGTCAGAGCCCAATCAGCGTGGCAGCCAAGGCACGTTAAATGGAGCTGTAAAGCCAAACGCTTTCATTTCTATTCCAAACAAACCCAGCGCTCCGGTGCTCTGAGCAAACCAACAAAAGCACAGGGCTAATAATTTACATAAACAGCCGTCCTCTCCTGCAAAGAGAACGAGGAGGGAGAACTGGAATGGGCTTAGAAAAATGTTATTTGTGTGTCAGAATGTTATTTTTAATACATACTTTGTTTTAATGAAACACGCTATAAAACCAAAAAGGTTATGCAATTCTTTTGCCCAGTGCCTTTCTTATTTACCCGATGTGTGCTATTAATACATTCTGTTTAGATATAAAATGTCATTGTTTTAATGTAGAAGCTCCTAGGGGGTAAGGTTGTGCTTTTTCCAAGCGGTTCCACATCGCTGTGTTGTATTATTTTTATATAATGTTTCTACTGCTCATGTAATTTAGAAGCAAATCAGTCTCTTAAAGGTATAAAGAAGTTTCAACTTCTTCTAATCCAACACATACTATTTCTATCAAATACACATTACATGGAGTCATTCTATACACAGACAGACTTTTTTTTTTTATTGGTTTCCACACCCCCAGAGGTGTCTACATAGGCACCTGGTACTAACCAATAGAAATACTGCATTCAAGTAAAATCTTTTAGCCTATACTAAACTTCAAGCCAACAACAGCAGCACTGCCTGAAGCGGCTTTCTTGTGGTTGGAACAAAAGACAACAAATCCCCTGATGCTTTGCTTCTGAGACTGAATCCCCAGACATTGCATCAATGTTGTAGCTGCCTCTGATTGGTCACCAATAATTATGAATTTTATGTTAACTTAGCATGGATTTTCAGGGTCATTGCTTTTCAGAATCACTGCCAGAAAACTGAATTTTTTTTTATTAATGTTTATTTTTGGATTTTTTCATGTAAAGAAAAATGTTTGTGTACACTACTGATCCTCCTCTATCAAAAGTATATGTAGTGTCCCATTAATTAAAGTCTTCTCTGAAGCCTATATTAAAAGCTTTACAAATCTCTAGATATAGGCAATGGTCACTTTGAGTGGCGGAGCTACCGCTGATGGAGCAGACGAAAAGCACTGAGACCCGCAACAGGGTAGAGGTGCTCTGTGACCTACAGTGGCTTTGACAAAAGGAAAGCTCTTCATTTATTAGGGGAAAGTGGCAGGGAATTATATTTATAGAAAGGTGATCTGACCCCACTAGTGGTTATCTAACCATAAGGATATTTTTGGCTTTGTTACCCCTATGGGCACATAGCTTGCATAGAGGCATTGCAATGGGAACCCCCTAATTATTTTGCCCTCCATTCACTATCAAAGAATTACAATTAGCATAGTGGAAAGTGAAAGAAAGGTAAATAGGGAATCCTTACAAGGAATAGATTATTTAAAAATGACAAGGAATTTACCATTTCTACTCTATATCAACAAACAAAAAAAATCTGAATTTTGATAATTGATGCACATCTCACAGTTTTAGAAGAGTTTTTACATCACCTACTTAATGCTCCCGTGGCTCTCTCTGGCGCCTGCATAAAGGTTTTTGATTTGGACAAATAAAATAAAAACTCCCTGCAAATTCCCACATACACTATTTGCTGCAATAAAATATCAAATTTTCCTTTGGTTTCTCTATAAATACTATGCAAAATTGGTAAAAAAAAAACTGCAAGATATTAAGTCAGTGAAGTGGGCATTTAAGCATTTAGATGGAGTGTGTTTATGCGTCATGCTGCTCTAGGTTTCTCTAGATTTGCGTACCTCCCACACCCCAGTTACTACTCCTCCATTCCAAAATAGCTAGAAACACACCACTCTTTCAAGATATGAAAACCTCTTTGTCTCTTGCTATAATCTCAATACATGGAATAGTAAAGCTACACTGGAGACATCACCAAGGTAATTATACACTTTCAGGGCTTTTAAAAACACTGCACCATATAAAAAACATTAATAAAACAATGAAAAGATAATCAAATGTATGGGCACACAATTGTTTTTTTTATGCATTTAAAAGAACATATTTTAAAGGACAACTGCATATATAAATTTAAAAAACAGTCTGAGTAAGAGCATAAGTAAGCAGGGAAATGTCATACAGCTACATTTAATTACAAAAAAATGTTTTACTGATTCCTGGAGGGATCCATGATACATTGGTGGAAGGTGTGTATGTGTGAATGGGGCGTTTACATTTCTGGGGCGCTGTGGTTCCATCCTTTCATACAATGTCCTGCTTCTGGTCCAGTGAAGGGATAGGGGAATCCATTGTGCGTTTGTTAAATCACATCTTGCGAGCTGGATGATGGGGAAATCCAGAGCCATTGTCTGATCATTGGAGGAGATTGAAATAGACACCACACCCCTTCCCCTTCATTGGACCAGAAGCAGGACATTGCTAATGATCAGACAATGGCTCTGGATTTCTGATGGTTCCCTCCTACCTCACCCTCCATTGTTGACTACAAATACACATCGCAATCATCCAGCGCTCAGGATGTGATGTAACAAACACACAATGGATTCCTTACTCATAAATAGAGCTTTCCAAAATTCAGATTTTCTCAAACAAATGTTTCATGTCAATAGCTTACACAGCTGCTAATGTTATTAACTTGGTACATACTTGACAAACAAGTGTCTTTTTTTTTTATTACAGTGGTCCTTATTTATTTGCTTGAAAAATGTGTAGGCCTATTTTTTATTTTACTAGAGTCCTGTAAAATGCTTCTTAAGGCAGTTTACCTGATTCTGGCACTGGGATCCTAATGTGTCTCGTAAGTGTTCTTGTAAGGGGCTGCTCTCAAAGAGGTTGAGGTTACAAGTAAGATGTAAGTTCACTAGGAGAACTCACAGAGGCTTCCGAAAACATGTAGCATTTTTCCCTAAGCGCCTATGGGAGCTAATCAAACAACATAAAACCACAAGTAAAGTAGGGGACAGATGACACATAAGTGATCACTCGTAAGTGTTTGATACAGGCAGCGTGCAATAGCTACATTAGGGCTTACAAGAAAATGTATTATATATATATATATATATATATATATATATATATATATATATATATTTTTTTTTTTTTTTTTTTTAATGTGAGGAATAAGCTGTAGGGGTTTAAGATATGTTTTTAATGCAGGACAGAAAATCTGTGTAGCTGGATCTCATTAAAAGGCTATTGTTGTTTGTGGGAATATGTCACATGTTTGTGGAATAGCTAACAAACTAACAACATTAACAGTTATGTAAGCCATAAGCATAAAATGTTTTTTTATGTAAAATCTTTATTTACGCACGTGTGCTTAAGGATTTCATGTTTGCATCTTCCACACTTCCTGTTGGCTTGGAATCTGAGGAGGTTTGTTCTACTAATCTGACAGATAGAGATAGGCTTTTAACACATTCCCCACACCCCGTATATGGTCATTTGAAGGCAATACACTTGCACGCCCCACTTGCCTTACCTGTAACCACTCAATTATGCATTGGAAAGGATAAATTATTGTCATGGCAGTTTCCATGCACTAGCAGAGTCTATTATGCAAGTGAGCTGGATTATGAATGCATCTGATAGAGGAGAGTTAGTAGTTTATAAAAAAAAATGTTTGCATGAAAAAATACCAAAATAAACATTTAAATAGTTAGCCTGAAGTTTCCTGAATTTCTTGCATTTGCAAACGGTTTTCTATCAATGTTGACACCCCCTGAACATCCCAGGGAAAATTAGCATACATAATACATTGTATCTTTTTGGTCTGTGAATTGAGCTGCGGCTTTCCTTTGGATTTCTGTAATAGCCAGAACAAGGTCTGTGTCCCTTCATTCAATGATTGTTTTATCTACATCCCAGGTGAAACTTCTCCCAGCCCCAGTTATTTATCCCAGCACCTCCCCCAGCGAATTGCCCCTGTGATCTCTCCCAGCCCCAGTGTATTACCAGAGATCTCTCCCAGCCCCAGTGAATTACCCCTGAGATCTCTCCCAGCCCCAGTGAATTGCCCCTGTGATCTCTCCCAGCCCCAGTGTATTGCCAGAGATCTCTCCCAGTCCCAGTGAATTGCATGGACTCACTCACAGAGACACATGAACAGAAAACATTGCAGGTCATTGCAAAAAAGCTCATTCGCCTAAAAGACAAACTAGAATAGGAAGAAGAAGCTGAAATGTTTGGTTTCAGTACAATTATAATTTGGCAGAATATTTCAAGAAGAGGCTGTATGTCTAAAGAACAACCGTGTAACCGCATACAGCATTGCTGATTGGCTGCAAAGCTGGGCATGCTCACATGGACAGGGTACACTTTTACAAAAATGAAGCCTTTCAGGAGCAGAGTTCAATCCTGGGTGTGTAAACATCACCTGCAACAGTATTTTTTTTATTTTTATGCATAACTAAAAAAAAAAACATAGTGCATGCAAATACATTTAATCATGCACTACTAATTCCCCTCTCAGCTCACTTGCATATACTTTTAAACCGAAGATTTTAAACCGATTGAATGCTATTGTGTCCATGGATTACATAGATGCTAATGTTGGTAGTTTGCTGCTCACTTCACACATGTGAAATTTTTCCTAATCTACAGTGGTTCATTAACTAGACATGACAGTGTAATGTTTAATTTAGAGTGTTATGTGCATGGAGGAAACTAGATAGGCCAGTATGGCGGAGTATGATCATGCACATTAATATAATAATTACAGGACACAATGTTCTGAGTAGAGAATGAACACATAGGTACACGGACAGGCAGTTCAGTAGGTACAGATTAGTGAGACATGAAATATCAAACCAGGAGAGTACAGAGCAGCATTGGAAGAGCATCCGATTGTCACAGTGACATATAAACTGTGCACCTAATGTTAGCATTTAATATGGTCATTTGTGGGAAATGTAATGGTAAACAAATATAAACTACACTATTGAGAGACGGCATGTTGCACAATGACCTCAGACTTTATGCCAATGTAAGCATGCAATGTCTCAACCACTGTGCAAGGACAGCACTAATGAAACCGCAGTAAAAGTGCAACACACAGCAAGAACTGTGCAAACAGCCCGGAAAGTACGGAAAATATTAAAGGCTAGCACTTCTTAAAGAAAAATCCATCGGATCATTGGTTGAATTTTTTTTATTTAAAAAGAGTATGATGTGTATCAATACTCATTTGGATATTTCAAGAAATAATAAAAAATTAAAAAAAACTGCTCTACCTCTGTCTGCTACACAGTCTGAACAAGCTGCAACATTTAGTAAATTAAACCATGTTAAAAATGTTTATCTCAGTTTGTGTGCACAAGCAGAATAATGCAATTTACTACCTTTTATGAATGGGATTGGTTCCCTGGTGGTCCAGTGGTTAGGATTCAGTGCTTTCACCTCTGCGACCGGGATTTGATTCCAGTTAGGGAACCAAGAGGTCACTACCCTGAAGCCATGTAGAGTTGGGTCTGGTCGGTACTTGGATGGGAGACCACCTAGGAATACCAGGAGCTGTATGCTGTGGCTCACAGGAGAAGAAAAAGGCAACCCACTCCAGTATTTCTGCCATGAACACCAAGTTGATCAGCATGGTGTGTTACTGTCCCTGAGGTCACGGAGAGTTGGACATGACTGATTAATACAATTGCGCAAGCGTGCGCGTGCACACACAAAACAATAAATGTGACAGGCTGGACTTTCCATCCATTATTAAAATTACCAAAATACCATGATGGCTTTAAGAACTTGACTTGATAATGTGCAAACATTTTTTACTTAAATTAAATAATTATTAAATTAAATAATTATTATTTATTCGATACAATCGTATTCAATTTCACTTTAATCATGACTGACATTTTGCATTTGTTGGAAAAAGGATTAGAAACCTGTGAGTAACTGTGAATTCAGTTAAGATCTGTATTTACTTCTTTTAACAAAGGGCCTATTCAAGAAGCTTCTTGACAACAGAGATGAAAGTGAGAGTAAGGAGCCATAGGATAACCACCTAGTGTTATTGTGCACGAGCAGCAAACAGGAAAGATCCCAGTGGTGCTTTAAAGTTTATTTGTAACAATGAAGATGGTGAAATGTAAAAGGAAAATATTAAAAATAAGATTGTGACTTGGTATTGTTAAACAACCCCTTTTTAAAATTCTGGAAATGCAGCTTTGCAATAAAGTCAGGACTTCTAGCCAATTAATTAGGGAACCAAGTTATGGATCGGTATGGATAAACCATCTATGTTTCTCATTGCTATACCTTAACCCTGTATCTCCTGTGCCCCCAGCCTCTCTGGATTGTGAGCATAAAACCAGGGCCCACACAGCCGTCCATACTGGTTAGCTGACCTCTAACTGTGATTAGTATTATCTCCAACTCAGTGGAAGGCAGGCACTTGGCTGCACCCAATTATTATTATTGCAAGTATTTTTTAAACACTCCTGCGGAGATCAATTAGGCCAGACTGATATACAACAAACTAAATAAGAGGCCACCCTTAGCTCCCTTAAAGCTATATAATAATAAATATGCCATATACATAATGCCACCCCATGTGATTGTTTGTCACTGCAAATTTAGACTATACATACAGTGATAAAACTCCTGAGTGCGAGAATATGCTAAGTCCCTAATATAGCCACACTCAGACTGAACGGACATCCTAAAACCATACATAACCCACCTTGTTACTAAATTTATATCAGCACAGGTATCATCATCCTTTCTGTTATGTCTTCTGAGTAACACAATCTAAACCATTCTCCAAACATTGAAGACTCACTCTATATGAAGGTGTAAGAGTGTAGGCAGTGGGTATGATCTCTTGCCAAATCATCTTGATCTTATTAAAAAGGTTAAACCAATGGTGACTATAACATCATAATCTATGGTAGCCACACGTATCCAATTTGTGGATACATAGAATAAGATATTTTAGAAACATCAAGATTTTGTGCAAACAACAGTAAAATAAAGGAATTTAGGAAAAACTGTGATATGCAACTGGTGCTCCAGTGGTTAGGATACAGTGCTTTCACTACTGCGACTTGGTTTCGATTCCAGTCAGGGAGCCAGGAAGTCACACCACCCTGAAGCGGAGCAGGGTTGGGCCTGGTCAGTACTTGGATGGGAGACCACCTAGGAATACTAGGACCTGTATGCTGTGGCCCACTGGAGAAGGAACTTGCAACCCACTCCAGCATCTCTGCCACGAATACTAAGTGGATCAGCATGACCATGGACATAAAGAGGTCAAGGAGAGTCGGAAACTATTGAGGATGCAACAAGTCAAGTTTTTAGGTAGATAGAACCAAAAAGATATTCTGGTTCTTCTCTACCATTAAAAATATGTTTCCATAGGGTACAATGAGAGAGGGATAATTTTTTTATTTTTCTTTTCTTTTTTTAAAGCAATCATTTTAAAAAAAACTTCACAAATACTGCAAAAGAGGCATGTTCCATTTAAAATAACGTTTCTTTTAGATTTCAGATAACTTTTAGAGAAGATTAGCTATACATAATTGCCAGTTATACTCCATGTTTGGAGAGTAGAAGCTGCCATTTTAAAATAGATGTTTGTCACAGAGACCGAGCTCTGTGAGCAGATTGTATCAAAAGGTCAAGAGCCAGATGAAGAGCCAATCAGACTCCAAAGTGTTACATTGATTTTTCACCTCATATAAAGTGTCTGTAACAAAAAAAAGGGCAAGTGCTAAAACTTCACATATTAACAACTTCTGAAATGTTTCCAGTAAGAGCGACTTGTGTGAAGGTGAAACTAAATTAACGGGACACAAAAGTCATCAGGTAGAGATTTTAAAATCATTTGGGAAAATAATTTCCATTTTTTACACTGACTTATAAATAGTCATTTTTAGGTATTGCTTCTGCCAGAAACGTTATTGATTGTGAGTATAGAGGATGTGTCACACTGATTATATTTTAGTTGTATTGATGTCCGAGTAGTGAGGGTACTTGCCTCTAATATGCAAACTTGTGAGTTCAAATCCAGTCTCACCTTTTTTCCATTCATATTATTTATCTAGTTCAAATAATTATTTTATTTTTATATACAACACTTATAGTTACCCCACACCCACCCTTTACAGTTAATATCAGTATTATCCTGTAAGATAAATACATTATTTAAAAAAAAAAAAAAAAACTGCTGGGATTTGAACTCACAACCTGTCATATGAAAGGCAGTTGCATTAACCATTGAGCCATTCCTTCTTTAACTAGTTCTCAACATATTATGATTGTATGTTAAAGCATGAATGTTACCTCATTATAAATGGGATGAATGGGCCCATGCTGAGTGCAGAAAATGTGCCATCCATTGGCGAGGGATAAAGCTTACTCAGAATCAGCAGCAACAGGAACAAACTGGGGTGAAGCTTGGATTCACCGCTGTCACTGAAAGAGAAAATACAGTTTGGTATAAATACTGGATTACATGGTTTCTTTGTAATGGAACATTATCAGACACAGTTTGGTAGTCAGGAAGAAATACACTGGATAGGCAAAACGTTTTTAGAAAGTGGCAAACAAACCATTTGTTACCAATTCTTTTCTGTTGCGGGAGCCACCATTTTATTTCTGTGTTTCTGCTTCTACAAATGAGAGGGGACTTTGAAAGAGTACTATTTAGTTGCTACAATCGAAATGGAAAAAATATAAATCTCATCAGTTTACAAGGCTCCTCCCTACATTCTAACTTTGCATACCCTCCTACCTAATGAAACTTCACTTTCTTCCTGACCCTTGCTATTTCTTATCTGCCACTTCCACCCCCTTTTAGATTGTAAGTAGAGAGTTTTCAATCTTGTTGAGTGCTTTGGAAAAAAACACTTTCTACAAAGATTCTAAGCTCAAAACAGGGCCCTCCATTTTTTGCAGTTTGTTAAATTATATTTTTCCTTGTTCTTTTTCCCTGTATAGCGCTACGGAATATGTTGGCGCAATACAAATAAAAGTAATAATAATAATAACACTGAGAAAGCAGCTTAGAATGACACCACAAATGTTCCAAATGTAATATAATTGAACAATATAGGTAGTATCAAATGTTATATTATTTTTTTTATTTTCTTATAGTAAAATAATACTAATGTTCACCACTTTGTCGATCGGCGTTTCTTATCCTCCTACCAAGCTTATCTCTGTATCGGATCACTTAATTAGTCCTAGAGGGTTGCACATGCTGAGAATAATAGTAGCAAGAGTTTGGAGGCTAAGAATAATGACCAGCATTTCAACTACCATGTCCTTCAAATACTCTGAGCATGTGCAAACCCCTATGTCAGTGGTAGTCAATTATTTTTCACAAAACCCCTAATCAACTAAATGTATTTATAATAATGAAGTCAAGTTACTGAAAACAAATGAATTAATATAACAACATTCAGAATAGGAACTGGAAGGGGACAGAGAAAGAACTCCGTGTATCTGATTCTATAATGTAAGTGGAATAAATAGTTACTATAAAGAAGCAATCCAGAAGAAAGGGTCCTGAATTGATATCTTGCATCTAGTTCTCTCTAGTGAATGCACCAGCCCTAGGCAGTTTCTTAAAAACAAATAAATTAAATTAAACTGCCACTATGGTGACAATTTGTCTACAATGTTTTTTTCAATAACTAAGTAGTATAATGGGCAAAAATGTTTTTAGAAAGAAAAAAAACAAACAAACACATTTTGCCCCTTTGTTTGCAATTATTTTTCATTGTGTTGCTCCATTTTGCTTTTATTCCTGCTGCTTGAGGTGGGTATGTCCTTGTAAACAAATGAAATTCTGTTCAGTCCTGCTACGAGCGCTGGCAGATGTAACTGCTGCATTCCGATTGCACATACACTTCTTGTGTATTCAGAGTCTCCTCACACCTCATGGACTCGATCTGATGAAGCTAAAATTGTAGATTCCACAGCAACATAATTACAATCCTTTATTTGTTACGCCCCAACATATTCCGTAGCGCTATACAGTAGTTACATGCAAAGTACAATAATAACACCTTACAAAAGAATGGAGGGCCCAGTTTTTGAGCTTAAAATCTTACTCGCATAATGCTTTATTCCACAAGATTGAAAACTCACAAACCTACAGTCTTCTAACTCACAAACCCCGCCCCCCCCCTACTATCCGACTGCGGTGGTTCCACTACAGACACAATACTTCATTCAGGGAGTGTTATAGCCTGGGTGCATGGTTCCAGCCTTTTATAAGAATGCTTAAGTGGTCTTTTAAGAACTTAAGGGCCATATATGCCGCCCCTCAAGTGAAATAGGTTGCCTATAATGTGGCGGATATGGTGGTCTTCAGCACGTTTATCACTAAATCCATTCTTGAGTCAAATGCATAATTTGATGTTGAATTTGAAAACTTCTTTTGTATCCTCCTCCACGCATACTTACAAGTGTTGCACTCTATGAACTTGCAGACATAAATCAGTTAAAACCCTCATGTTACCAAACATCCTGCGACATTGATGACCTTTGGCAGCCACATGGTTAATATAGTAGCCATCACCTGTCAAAGAGAGGCTTCCTAAACTAGAACTGTTAAATAAATAGCAGTCAGGGTGCACGGTTCAGAATCCTCCTAAAAGAGGTTTGTCATCACTAAACCACATCTGAAAAAATGTTTGATGTCATTTTTTTTTTTTGCAGCCAAATTCCTACACACAGCAAGTGGAAATGATGCGGAAAAAACAAGCGTGTTAGGACAGAGAATGTAATGTCAGAGAGACAGCTGTGAAAGAAAAGGGATTCTCTACTGACAGATAAAGTGATGTGTTCATTCCCCAACATGCTCGGACTACAGATAGCATCTCAGTAACTACACGGAGGATACCGCAAACCACAAACTATCCACAGAAGGAACAACACATCAAATCTAGTCATTTTATCATCATATTGTACTTTTTTTTTTTATTGCTGTAAGGGAATATACTCAATGTGCCTCATCATCATTATTATTATCCTTTATTTGTAATGTGCCAACATATTCCACAGCACTATACAGGGGTTAAGAACAAATCAAGAACAAATAATAAGACGACACTGTCTTTGAGCTTAAAATCAAATGTACACAGTGCTTACCCTAAAGCACCTTACAAGATTGAAAACTGGCAAACGTACAATCTAAAGGGTAATGGTGAGGTATAGAAGGGTGATAGATGCATTGTGCATATCAGGGCTGAAGGTGATACGCTTTTTGAAACGGATTAGTTTTTAGTGAGTTTTAGGCAGTTAGATAGTCTAGTGGAGCGAGGCAAGAAGATCCAGAGAATATGAGCAGCACAAGAAAAGTTCTGAAGGCGGGAGTAAAAGGAGGTAATCGGAGAGAGAAGGAAAGAAAAAGATCATTAACAGAGAGAAGAGGGCTGTTGGGGGAGTATATTAGGACAAGAGCAGAGAAATAAGGGGGTGCACTTTTGTTGAGGTCTTTGTAAGTAAGAGCCATGATTATATTCTGGAGGCCAGTGGATTGACTGACAGAAAGGTGCTGCAGATATCGAGCGTTGAGTGTGGAAGATGAGTCTAGCAGAGCATTCAAAATAGAATGGAGTGGAAACAGATGGGTGATGGGGAGAGCAGCAAGGAGCGAGTTACAGTAGTAGAGGCGAGATAAGATGAGACCGTGAATTAGAATTTTGGCTGTGTCTTAACGTGACAGAGCAAAGGTCCCATAATACTGAAGAAATGGCAAGTACACATATAAATACATCTAATTGTTATTAAAATAATGGAGTGGAAGTATTTTTTTTGTTTTTATGAAGGAATAAAGTTTGCGTTTGTTACATCAATTCCTGACACTTCCACCAAAGTATCATGGTGCCCTCCAGCAGAGGCATTAAACTTATTTTTTTTCTAATTACAAATAAGTTTGATGACCTTTTCCCTGATTATGTTCTTAGACACAATCAGCCTTATTAAATTGCAATTCGGCAAATCTAAAGGGCTCTATATATGCACATAGCATATTTTTTTTACTGAAGTTATTAGTTAGTGAACTTCTATCCAAAAGCAAGGTTTTCCATAACTAAAAACTTCTGGAAAAAAAATATGCTGTGTGCTTCTACAGAGGCCTTTAGATTTGCTGAATTGCAATTTAATAAGGCTGAGTGTTTTTAAACATATACATTTTTTATTTCAAACAGGCTCTTTCACCAGCGTCTTCATCGTCCGCCTATTGATATTTCTGTCTGGTTCTTAGCAAATCTATTGCACATTGGCATACTGGAAATTAGCTTGCGCAATAACAACTATGCATGTCTGTCCTGAATTTAATGCATTTTAAAAAAAATTGTTTCATAATATTTCTGTAATTCCAGATGTATTGTTTAGGAGTAGAAAGTAACAGAAGGCAGTGACAGGCAACTTATTTCACTGAAATGGTCTCATATGTGACCCCTAAAAAGGATGGCAAGACACAAGCATGCCGACACATGCCTGCATCGAGGCATGCGCGCCCCTCACTTGCGGGCAGGACAGGACGGAAACGCAGGACTTTAGGTAAGGTGGCCATCCTGGGTCTAGGGGTTAGGAAAGCAGGAGAGAAGAAGAGGAGAAAGAATAGAGGGATGGGTGAGAGAAGAGAGGGTTGGGTCAGATAGGGAAGAAAAGAGTGATGGGGAAGGAAGAGGTGGGAGAGGAGAGAGATAGGGGAGAAATGAGAGTGATGGGAAAGGAAGAGTGGTTTGTAGTGAACTATTCTTGTGGGGAGCCCCCCAAAAAGGAAATCCAATGTCTCATAGATTGAACAAATATAATAACGTATAAATAAAGGAAAAAATCAAATAACACTGGAACATAAACTACAATAAAACATGGTCTAGACCTCAAACCCTTTTCTGTATCCATAAACCTCTCCCTTTCTGTGAAACCTCAAGTCCCCTCTCTGATCCATCAGCTTGCCTTCACCACTGCAGCCATTTCTCTGGTCACTGACCTTCCATTTATTGAACCCTCAAGATTTCTCTCCGATTGCCAACTTCTCTTCTAAAATCTCACAAAGCCTCTCTCTAATATCTATGAATCCTAAAGTCCTCACACTAATCCCTTATTTCCCCTTCTCAGAACCCTAAACTTTTCTCAATTACTCCTCGTATTACTTCTCAGACTCTTCAAGACCACTTGTTGACATTTTATTAGAACCCTCTCAGATCCCTTACATGTATTCCTAAATTCATCAAGAACCTTGCTGATCCTTTCACAGACCTCTCAAGCCCTCTCAGTGATTCCACATATTCATTTCCAGAATCCCCATCCCTTCTCTGTGCCATCAAGCTCTTTTAATGGTACCTAATATCTCCTTTTATGAACGACCAAGCCACCCAATTTCTCCTGACCTTACCCCACCTTCTCAAAACCATTAAGTTTTCTCACTGATCCTGCTCTGTAAATGTTGATTGTCTAGGGGTTAGGATTACAGGGGATCACAGCGTTACGGGATACAGTAGACAACGTTGCACGCAGGCTTCTGACGACGCGCGTTTCACAGCGACTTCTTAAAAGCGTGCTCATGACGTCGTGCTGTTGTCGGCTCGCAATTGTCTTGCTCGCGAAAGTCGGGTGTCCTTAAAAAGTCATCACAGTGCTTTAAAACTTTTTATTTTAACCACAGCAAAATAGCAAAATCCCTACTGGAATGGAAGGAATTAATTATATTGGTAATATAAGTATAGATAATAAAAAGAAGCTCAACTTTTTATTTTTGAAGAGGGGCGCACTCTCCCACCCCAGAGACCAGACTGGGGACTGCATAGGAAGTGCCTGAGGGCGACATGTTGCCCTCCATAAGGGCCATTATTTAGCTCTTAAAATAGGGGAGGAGGTAATAAAGAAGAGCATGCTCATTTTGGTAACAGAGACAGGGCTTAATTTACAAAGCTGTATTCTAATTAATCCATACCAAATGGACATGTACTTATCACCTCCCACTGTGAAAGTTGATATATGTACCTAGATAGAGTTAGATAGTGAGATCCTTTAAAAGCAATTTATGCTTAAAATCCATCCTGTACAAGCTCAGTTACCTAACGCTTTCACACAATAAACTGTAATTCTATTAATTTATATATATATATATATTTATATATATATATATATATATATATATATATATATATATATATATATATATATATATATATATACACTATTAATTTCTGCATCAATTATGACATTTGCTGTGTAACCTTAAAGGATCACTGGACAGCGAAAAAAGTATATGTATTAAAAATGAAAAACATAATCAAGCAAGGAAAACCATAAAGCTAGTTTTAAATTAGAAAAATACATTTTTACGCTTCTGGATGCATTCAGGATACGTTGGTGAGGGCAGTGACATTTCTGCAGGTATAGTTACAGTTGCAATCTGCATGCTTCTGCGCATTTGCGTGGAAGGGGTAGGTGTCAAATTCTAAAAGACACAATTATTTAACAAATCCATCTCCCTCTACTTTCCTCTTCCCCATATTCTGTCCACTGACAGAATTATGTTCAGAAGTGATTACACTTGACTTTATGGAACTATCTAGGCTGCTGATGTTGTTAGATTATTACATAGATCACAATAGTTTTTCTTGAACTACGTTGGTCCATTAAAATCCACATTGTGCCTCATTGCTTAAATCATTGAATACGTTATACATTGTGGCCCATTTAGTAACTCATTCAATAGGAAATGCTATTAGGAAGCACACGTGGTCAGCAAATGTCTGCACATAAACAGCAATCTGTAACACAAGCAAACCGAGTACCCTGCAATGAGTAATCTCTTTCCTTTAATAGTAAACCAATTGCCTTTGAAAGAACATAGGACTGGGAAAGCTGAGTCAGTTTCTAAACAATTTAACAAGGAAATATATATTAAAAGTCTCACCTAACATGGAGGTGAACAAGAGAAAACATATATAATAATAATTTGATAACCTTAAATGACGTCTGTAGCTCAAGAAAACTACCCTTGTTTGTGAAGCATGCATCTAGCCAACAGCATTACAAGCTATTTAAGCCATTAGAATACAACATTTATAGAGAAAATCTGAATTTTTGAAGATGTTGTTTATGTATAGAAGAATCTATCTTCTTTGTTTGTTCTTTTTTTTTTTTTTTTTAGGGGGGCTTTTGCTGTAAGTGGTTTGAGTAATCTTGGACTGGCTTATTATCATTATTGTTCTATTTATAAAAACGCCAACATTTTCCATAGTACTATTTTTTAAAGTAGACTAAAGTACAGTGGGCACAAATTACAAGTATAGGTACAATCACATATTATAGTTGTTGTACTGCGATTTGTCGTCACGCAATGTTAAATAATATTTGCATGCGCAATGAGCGACGAAGGCCCGCACAACTTTAACGTTGTGTGGCGACGACTTTGCTGCAATGAGCACCGTAGGCCCACACACCTCCGCCTGAGTCTCCATGATGAGCAGCTTGCTGCAATGAGTGCCGTAGCCCTACGGTGCTCATCGCGAGGCCCGAACACCCCCCTCCCACCTGGGTCTCCATAAGGCCCGAACACCCCCCTCCCGCCTGGGTCTCCATGAGGCCTGAACACCCCGCGTCTCCATGAGGCCCGAATACCCCCCGCCTGTGTCTCCATGAGGCCCGAACACCCCCCGCCTGGGTCTCCATGAGGCCCGAACACCCCCCGCCTGGGTCTCCATGAGGCCCGAACACCCCCCGCCTGGGTCTCCATGAGGCCCGAACACCCTGAGGGGAGGGGGAAGAGAAGGGGAGGGAGAGGGGGGAAGAGAAGGGGAGGGAGAGGGGATAAGAGAAGGGGAGGGAGAGGGGATAAGAGAAGGGAAGAGACACAGGGGAGGGAGAGGTGGGGAAAGAGACACAGGTGAGGGAGAGGCGGGGAAAGAGACACAGGGGAGGGAGATTGTGAAAGAGACACCGGGGAGGGAGATTGTGAAAGAGACACAGGGGAGGGAGAGGTGGGGAAAGAGACACAGGGGAGGGAGAGGTGGGGAAAGAGACACAGGGGAGGGAGATTGTGAAAGAGACACAGGGGAGGTAGAGGTGAGGAAAGAGACACAGGGGAGGGAGAGGTGAGGAAAGAGACACAGGGGAGGGAGACTGGGGAAGAGACACAGGGGAGGGAGAGATGGGGGAAAGAGACACAGGGGAGGGAGAGATGGGGGAAAGAGACACAGGGGAGGCAGGGGGGAGGAGACAGTGGGAGGAGTCACAGGGGAGGGAGAGGGCGGGTGGAGACACAGGGGAGGGAGAGGGCGGGTGGAGACACAGGGGAGGGAGAGGACGGGTGGAGACACAGGGGAGGGAGAGACACAGGGGAGGGGGAGGGACGGAGGAGACACAGGGGAGGGGGAGGGACGGAGGAGACACAGGGGAGGGAGAGGGGGGAGGAGACACAGGGGAGGGAGAGGGGGGAGGAGACACAGGGGAGGGAGAGGGGGGAGGGAGAGGGGGAGACATAGGGGAGGGAGGGGGGAGGAGACACAGGGGAGGGAAGGGGGAGGAGACACAGGGGAGGGAGGGGGATGAGACACAGGGGAGGGAGGGGAATGAGACACAGGGGAGGGAGGGGGGAGGAGACACAGTGGAGGGAGGTGGAGGAGACACAGGGGAGGGAGGTGGAGGAGACACAGGGGAGGGAGGTGGAGGAGACACAGGGGAGGGAGGTGGAGGAGACACAGGGGAGGGAGGGGGAGGAGACACAAGGGAGGGAGGGGGGAGGAGACATAGGGGAGGGAGCAGATCTGGTGCTGAGATTTGAGTGCCATCCAAATTATACTAAAATACAAAAGATTGTCTTAGAATGCTTAGGGAGGATATGTAGATGGAGAAGAGAGCCTAGCAATGAACCTTGGGGTATGCCAACAGTCAGAGGGAGGGGGGGGGGGAAGGTAAATGACACAAAGTTTGATTTTCTAGATAAGATGTACATTATGCAAGAGCTGTGTCACAGATACCAAAGGAGTGGAGAATTTGGATAAGATAAGGGTGGTCAACTGTACCAAAGGCAGAAGATAGTATGAGGAGAACTAATAGAGATAACTAACCCTTTGGCTTGGCGATAAGCAAGTCATTAGTGACTTTTGTGGGGGCTGTCTCTTTGGAGTGTAGGGGGATGAATCCACACTCTAGGGGGTCAAGAAGGGAGCTAGATGACAGGAATTGCGTTGGGTGGTTGTCGATTAGTATCCCAAGCAGTTTTGAAGCCAATGTAAGTAGAGAGATAGAGCAATAGTTAGATGCTGAGGCTGGGTCATATGAAGTTTTCTTAAGCATGTGTCTAATTACTGCATGTTTGCGTGTTTAAGGAGGGGTTGAATAGGTATGTGAGAGTTGGGATAAATGTGGTAGAGAGGGGAGGGATTAGCTGTGATGGAATAAGTTTGAAGTGGCCAAGTTGTAAGGTGAGAGGTTAACAGAATACCAGAGACTTCATCCTTAGTTTTACAGGGTCAAACGAGCCCATTGTAGATGTGTGATTCTGGAAGGACAAAGGCTGGGTGTTTCTATTCCAAAAACAAATGTATTTACATACATAATTTAGGATATAGAATTTGAGCTACTGTAACAATGAGTAAACACAATGACAATATCATCCAGCGTATTTCTTGCCACGTTTGCTCATTTGGAGCATACCTTTGTCAGGTATGAGAATGTTACCTGTCTTGATGCTCAAATTAGAAATTGTGAAAGGAGATTTTGCAACTCCATGATATTACTAAACTGGAAAAGGAGTTGCTGCTTTAAATGGTCTGGCATAGAGGGCGGATCTGGGGCCAATGAGGATGTTCATGGAGATAACTGGGTCACAGTTACAAGGAGCAGAAAAGGAATTAGGAGGAGAAGGCGGCGTATCAATTCTATGTATTGGCAGACACCAGCAGATTTGCCAGATTGAGTGAAACTGTTGAGCATGTCCATTCAGGAATGGCAATGCCAGGTAGAAAAGGGAGAATAGTTCCTCTGGAGCAGAGGGAGGGCAGAGTAAAATATGATGACCCAGCAATCTTAGTACAAAAGGTCTTGCAAAAAGCAATTAGAAAGGCTAAAATAGAAAATGAAAAAGTTGATTGCTACAGAAAGTAGAACTAACCCTAAAACATTTTTTAAATATTGAAATGGGGAAAAAAGGCTAGAACAGAAAATACGGGAGTCTTAAATTGATCCATAATGACCAAGAGAACTCAAATGAGCTAAATAAATTATTTTCTTCTGTGTACACTAGGGACATACCAAAAGGTATTAGAGCAAAATGGGACTGCATTTAGCATACTGAATAATTAGTTAACTCAGAAATCAAAAATATATTTGAAAAAGATGAATGCAAATAAACTACCAGATTGTGAGGGAACTGCATTCTCTAATAGCCAATCAGCTATTCCTATTTTTTCAGGATTTAATTTCCACAAACTCTGTGCCAGAGGTCTGGCAAAAGTCATATGTAGTACCTTATTTAACCTTCCTGGCGGTATGATTATTTCAGTATTTAGAATGTTAAAGTGGTACATTCTAAAATACGGACATAATCATACCGCCTTTAGATACCATTACCCCTTCCCCCTCTCCTTCTCCCTTTCCCCTTATCCTCCTCCATTTCGCCCCACCTCCATTTCCCCCCTTATCCTCCTCATTCTCCCCCCTTCATCCTCCTCCTTTACCCCCTCATCCTCCTCCTCTCCCCCACTCATCCTCCCCTCTTTCCCCCTCACCTTCTATTCCCCCTCATCTCCCCTTATCCTCCTCCTCTTCCCTCCCTTCTTCCTCCTCCCCCCCTCTCTTCTTCTTAGCCTCTGATCAGCTCCTGCAGCTGATTGGAGGCTCGCAGCGCGTTTTATGCCTGTTTCTTGTAAGGGCATATGCTAATAAAGGGACGCGCTTGTGACGCCATTAGCATATGCCGGTTCCAGGCATAAAACGCGCTGCAATCCTCCGATCAGCAGCAGGAGCTGATCGGAGGCTAAGAAGACTTGAGAGGTGAGAGGGGGGAAGAAGGATAAGGGGGGGGGGAGATTGGGAGGAGCAGGAGGAAGGTGGGAGGAGCAATGGTGTGCTGAGGCAAAGCACTGGGCCCCCTCCACATCCTCCCTGCTGTAACCCTGAGTGTGGCTCGGGGTTACCGATTTAGGAACAGAAGATTAACCCTGAGTCACACTCAGGATTACCGCTAGGAATGTTAAAAAGTGTGTTAGAGCAAATCCAGGGTGTGAAGCTCTTAGAAGGGTTGCGAAGGGACAGCATTCAGGAACATATCTATGCGAACAAGATATAGAAGAGTCAGCACAGATTTATAAGGGATAGGTCATGTCAAACTAATCTAATTAGGTTATATAATGGCAACTCTGTAGATGTAGTCTATTTGGACTTTGCAAAGGCTTTTAATACAGTGACACATGGGAGGCTATTGCACAAAATAAAGGATACAGACAATGCAGTAAATATCTGCACATGTAGAGAAATCTGGTTAAAAAGACAGGAAACAGGAAAAGGGCGGTTATAAATGGAACAGACTCAGATTGGACTAATGTGGTATGTGGGGTACCTCAGGATTCAGTACTAGGTTGAACGACTAAACATCATCAGCATGTCCAAGGGCCATGATTTATTTTACTGATACAGTGTTTTGTTAACTGCTAGAAGATGCAAATAAACACACACAGAAGTTTGGGTTCAAGAATGACATTGGGATCTGACATTTTCTCATAATTTTTGCTAATAAACTAAATGTATTAATTTAGCAATTAGCTGGAAACTAATAATCTGTGATCTTTTAAAGGGGCAGGTCACCAACTTTAAGCATTCAGCATATTAAACCACACAAATTTGATTGTAACTGCACATTTCACTGAACCTAAGGATAGAAGACAGCTATTATCATTAAAAACTACATTTAAAATAAAAAATATGCTGCTCAATACCATTTAGATTTCACACACACTTATTTAGTCCTGGTCAATTTATACAGTTTGAATTATTTTCTTCTTCTATTATAAAAATACATTTCTTAGTTAAGTTTTTTTTATTTTTTTTTATAATGAAATTGTGAACTTTTCTCTCACCTGTCAACAGTTTTGGCTACAATTTCCAGATGGCTCAGAAGAAACGGGTAAAGAGATGGAAATCGAGAAAAGAACTCTCTTCCTGTCATCCTGTAATGAAAACAGAAACAAAGCTGTTATTTACAATGTGAATTCATGCAAAACAATACACATATACAATCTTTTGATTTTGTAAGGAAATGTCTTACAGCAATGAGTCATAATGCTCTTCTTAAGCAGTTACAGTGATGTCACCTTGCAAACATATTGCAAATCCAACATAAACAAAAGTCGCCTTTTTACCATTGCAATGGATAAGGACTGTTGGTTACTAGGTTGATTATTTTGGTGTATGATGCTTTAGATAAAATGCAGTTTTGGCAACAAATAAAGCAACTTTCAGAAATGAAAGCTAATTTCAAGTTATAGGGAGTAACAACTATTTCCTCAACTGAATATTATGAATAAATTGCAATTACTTACAGTAAATGCAATTTACTGGAAATAGATGGAGAAGTCAAGGCAGTGACAATTTTAATTTTCCTGGGATTCAAAATGTCTTCAGATGTTGACTGTAGCCATGACATTAAAATATGTTTGATTCTAAGGGACAAGATAGTAAATAGTAAAGATATTCCATTATCAACAAAGGTCTGCATAGTTAAAACTATGGTATTCCCAGTAGGAACATATAAAGCTAGACCATAAAGGAGTCTGAGTGCAGTAGGATGAAGGCATTTGAATTGTGGTGTTGGAGAAAACTACTCAGAGTCCCTTGGACTGCAAGAAGATCCAATAAATCAGTTCTTCAGGAAATCAAGACAAACTGTTCACTGGAAGGTGTGATCATGAGGCTGAAGCTCAAATATTTGGCCACACAATGCGAAGACAGGATTCCCTAGAGAAAAATTTGAAAGATTGAAGGCACAAGAAGAAGGGGACGGCGGTGATGGATAGATGATGGCTGGCTATTTTGTACAGAGATTGGGCAAACAATCTGTCATGATATATAGCCCTGCAATGTCCTGTAGTACAATCATTAGTAAAAACGCAGTAGTAAAAATACCGGCAACAATAGTAACAGGACGTTGAGCCCATTTCAAAACAAACACTACACTTTGATCAATAACCTTGTGTATTCTTCCATTATCTACCACTATTGCCATAGTCAGTACATATCTACACTTCATCTACATGAGGACACTTAAAAAAAAAAAAAAAAAATCTTTTGTTAAACAAAAGTATGGTATGAGAAGATATCAATAAAAAACAAGAAATAAAGAACGAACCCAGAGCCACTGATAAAGAGATGAAATCGAGATGACTCAAACAGGAACAAACAGTGATAGCTTTCAGATGCAAACATTGGCACAAACCCCTGCTTTTAATAACCCACATTTCTTTAGTCAGCAGGTTTTATGACTGCTCTCCAGAAACTTTGTTTGTAAAGCTATTCAGTATGAATCGTCTAGAGATATTTTATAGTGTTTCTTTTCCTCCTTGCTTATTCATACTTCAGATAAGCTTTTTCCATTTGTGTTTAACCTCTCAAGGCCGACAGTGCTCAAGGAAAGCAAAAACAAGAGCTCTTTGTGATTTTGGTCCCATGCCACTTTACATGTGTACTGTCATATAATGAATCATTTTTAGTGTCAACAATTTTTAAGCTATTTTTGAAATAATATTATAACCGTTTAAACACTTCATAATACAAGTTACAATGAAGGCGAATTACATTATGAGGTATAATTTTAATAAATTAATTTACAGTCATGATACATGCCCGAAAGTGGTGATGTCCCCATGTACTGGAGTAAGCTTACATTTCCATAACCCATAATATATACAGTCTTGTATGTGTGTGTATTTTACTCTTACAGGGCAGCATGAGTGGATACCTCATGAAAGAGCAGGAGATAGTAAGAGGATAACGGGGGCAATGAATAATTTTGAATATGTTAATTGCTAAAATACACTGATCTGACCCAACATTTAGTATAAAATTAAACATTTTCATATACTTTGAAATCTGCTGTTTTATTTATTGTTCTCACTTGTTAAACCCTAAAATAAAGGTAAAGTGGCAGAGAAAGGAAGAAGAATTGAGCTAGATTTCCTTATGAGATCATTTTAGCTGCTTTAGTATAATAATTTTAAATATTTTGTAACCCTGAATCCCTTTTGGCATTTTCACACAGTTAAATAAATGATGGTCATTTTTGGCAAGACAATAGACTGACTTATACGTTTTTCCTATCTGGGACTGTATGAGAAAAAACGCTTCTCTTCCTATCTTTTACAGTAGAGAAATCAGCCAGATTTGGGGTATCAACTTAGATTGAGCCTTCCAGGTAGGAGGAATCCTTTGAGGATCACAGGGGTCTATCTTCTCTAATCTATAGTGTGGAGGTCTTAACCATATTTTTCTCAATATACTCCTCCCTTTTGGAAATACTTAGATGGTCCCCATAGTGACCTACCTAGTGCCATTAAGGTAGTTTCTCATTTTAATGTTGGCGTGATTTGTGTGCAATAAAGTTTTTTCCAATTTTATTAAATTCACAATAATAATCACATATAATGGTTGTCATAATTGCGAGTTGTTGTCACACAATGTTAAAAAACACAGGCTTGCACATGAGCAATGAGCACCAAAGGCACTCATCGCGAGGCCGCAAGAAAAAGGCTGGCAATGAGCTCCAAAGGCGCTCATTACTAGGCCCACGACAAACATCAAAGGCGCTCATCATGAGGCTCGCAAGACTTTGAAACAGACTGGCAATGAGTGCCAAAGGCGCTCATTGCCAGGCCCACGATGAGCGCTGAAGGCTCTCATCATGAGGCCCACAAGACTTTGAAAAAGGCTGGCTAATGAGCACGAGGCACGCAACACTTTTCAAGCCCGTAACTCGGAAGCTGTCGGAACACCGCTAAAAGACGCCAATATTGAAAACATTAACTTATAACCTCACACCAAGCACAGAGGGGGAAAGGCAATAAGCCTGTGAGTGAGGTTGCAAGCTAATTTGAAGTTTAATTGGCGTTTTTAGGAAATCGAATATCGGCTAAGCAAGGAAAAAAATGGTGTTGCTAAACCCGTAATTGTTTGGAAAGACTCAAAACGAGGCCGAAAGCAGTAATACTTAGGATCTCATTGCGAGCCCCGCAAGACTTTAAAAAAAAAGAACCAAAGGCACTCATTGCGATGCACACAAGACTTAAGGAGGAGAGAGGAGAGAGACACAGGGGAGGGAGAGGGGGGAGAGGGTGGAAAGAAACACAGGGGAGGGAAATAAGGAACAAAAAATAAAACAGGGCAGGGTCGAGGGGGGGAAATAGACACATGGAAGGGAGAAGGGGGAAGGGGGAAACAGACACAGGGGCCAGAGAGTGTGGAGAGGGTCACAATGAGCGCCGAAGGTGCTCAGCATGAAAGTGGCGTGTTGGACAACGTCTGCAAGGAGCGATCATTGTGAGGACCATAAAGTAGAGGGGGAGAGGCTCACAATGAGCGCCGAAGCTGCTCATTGCCAGGCCCACGATTAGCGCTGAAGGCTCTCATCCCGAGGCCCGCAAGACTTTTAAAAAGGCTGGCAATGAGCGCGAGGCACGCAACACTTTTCAAGCCCGTAACTCGGAAGCTATCGGAACACCGCCAAAAGACGCCAATATTGAAAACATTAACTTATAACCTCCCACCCAGCACAGAGGGGGAAAGGCAATGAGCCTGTGAGTAAGGTTGCAAGCTATTTTGAGGTTTAATAGGCGTTTTTAGGAAAACGAAAATCGGCTCAGCGAGGAAAAAAATGGCGTAGGTAAACCCATAATTGTTTGGGAAGACTCCAAACAAAGCCGAAAGCAGTAACACTGCTCATCGCAAGCCCCGCGAGACATTAAAAAAAGAACCAACGGCACTCATTGCGATGCACACAAGACTTGAGCAGAGAGAGAGGAGAAAGACACAGGGGATGGAGAGGGGGACAGGGTGAAAAGAGACACAGCGGTGAGAAGGGGGGGGGAGAGACACAGGGGGTAGAAATAAGGAAAAAATAAATAAAACAGGGCAAGGAGAGGGTGGGGAAACAGACACATGGGAGAGGGGGGAAACAGACACAGGGGTAAAGAGTGGGGAGAGGAGCACAATGATCGCCTTTGGCGCTCAGCATGAAGGTGGCGTGTTGGACAACGTCTCCACGGAGCGATCATTGTGAGGCCCATAAAGTAGAGGGGGGAGAGACTCACAATCAGCACCAAAGCCCGTAAAGTAGACATGGGAAAGTCTTGCGACGAGTGCTGAAGGTGCTCGTTACGAGACATGAAAGTGGTGCATTGGCCAAGGTCTGCAATGAGCGTCGAGGCCCGTAAAGTAGATGGTGGGAGAGGCACGCAATGTGCGCCAAAGGCGCACATTGCGAGGCCTGCAAGTTAGAGGGGGGAGAGCCTTGCATTGTGTGGCAAACAGCATTGCCAGCCTTCACATTATATTGCCATCATTTTTGATGGGCAAGTCGCTAGTTTTAAATAAAAAGAAGTACAGTGTTCCTTTAATGATGAACTAATCAGATGGATTTACACTCCCAGGCACGAACTAGATAGAAAAGATAAGACAGAAATAAAGTAAGAATGCAACCTTTGCTTGACATTATCATGTTTACAAAAGCAGTCAGCATATCTTATTATCTCTGGTTTGGATCTGCTAAGATGATATAGATTGGCTTGCTTTTCTCCTTCAAAAACATTTTCTTATTATAAAAAGGCTTTTATCTGTAAAGCACCTTGTTAAGTAATACCAAATTATAAAATGTATTACATTGGTAATGTGTCACCTCAAGCTGCTGTTGGCATGTTTGTTTGATCAAGGGTCTGGCATTTCTGAGTATATACTTCCCGAGAGATAAGAGTCCAATCCAGTGGTCCTACAACAGAGTCTGAAAGCCGAGCACACTAGTATACTGTGACATAAAATATGAATTCTAAGGCAAAACATTCCTTACGCGTTTTGTATTTATGCTTTATCAGTGTTTAACACTCCAGCAGGTCAAGGCCAGAATTAATACATTAAAACTTGTTAATTACAAACGTATTATTTCAGCACTACTTCTCGTGGAACCACGCACTAACACAAAATAGGACATCATTCCCAATGGCATGAAGCGATGCGGAAGGTGGATACCCCTGGAAGGAGCAGGAAGTCCCATGATTTTCTACTACAGAACTTTATCAATGCAATGTTATTTTAAAAGTGGCATTTTCTTACAGTAAATTAATATTGAATTATTTCTGATCCACCCACAAACCAAGATTCTAATCTTTTGTCAAAGAGAGATTAATGCCTTAAATAGTAAGTAGCTCTTGATGCATTAAGGCCATTGCCATGGGGAGTTCAGTGTCCCTTTAAGACATGCTATATTTATGCAATAATATACTTTCTTATTGACTTTACTTTTGCCCCGCTGATCTTGTAGTATCATCCTTAATCATTTTCTTCACTGAAGAAGCGCACGCAAATCTGAGAATTTTCTTTTTATATACATGTGTAACATACAGAAATAATATGTTTTGTAGAATATACCATTCTTTTGTAATTATTGCATTTAATAAACCTTAAATATTTCCTGATTTTAGAGAACAGTTACAACATCTCCTTTTATTTTATTTTTATTATAATTAATAGAATCACACCTATGACACGGAACCACCTATTAGGTTTAAAGCATTAACAGAAAATAATATTAGAATTTCCCCTAACATTATATCTAAGTTAATATTTTATTTATTTATTACGAATATATTGCACATTTACTTAGAAATAACCTTACTGCACACTGCATATAGAGGTTTTATGTTGTTCTGCTTTTCGCTTATTACTGAACAATAGAAGGTGGATTCAAGATGTTTACCAGGTTCTTGGAATCCTTCATCTGTTATTACCCTGAGAAAATCTAAGTGTATCGGGTGATGCTTGTTAAGTTCAGCAGCTGTTCTCACTATCATAGCCTTGCAATCACTTCAAACGTTGGTGAACCTTGGCCAAAGTCTACTCAGATACACACTTTAAAACCAATGGCAGAATTTTATCATATTACAGTTGTTATAGGGAATCAAATACGGACGACAAATTAGTCAAAATCTAAGATAAATAATAAGATTACATAGTTTTGCTTGTTAAGTTTAAAATTACCCCATATTCAATTCTCTAAACAAAAAGTAAATACGGTTATCCAAAAAAAAAAAAACAACAATAAAAAGTAATATTACTCTTTGAAGCTGTGCTTCCCAACTAATTCAGCATTTCTGGGTTCCAACTATATAATTTGGAACATAAAATTAAAAAATAGGTACCATTGTACACTAAATCCTCTCTGCAGAACCACAAAAACGGCCTCAGGATAACACATTTTCCATACGACTCTAGGAGAACAAAATACCTTTGAGGGTAGCATAACCAAATCACCTTACAAAGACACACTGACTTTTGCACTTTTGGTGGTATTTTACTGTAAAATCCCAATGTTTTGGAAACACTGTTAGTAAAGACTTTGCTTACAGAAAAAAAAGGATTTTATTTAGTAAAACATTTTAGTGTATGGTAATAGTTGGAACTGGTGTCATTGGTCTTCTTTGGACATCAGACATATTTCGATCGGTACTATTTGTTCAGCTTGGTATTTGTTAATCCAGACAGAGTTGTTGTTTAGTCGCGCAATCAGGCACAACTCTTTATGACCCTATGGACCACTTGATGACAGGTACATCTGCCCCTATGAGCTCCTTCAAGCTCATGCTCATTGCTTCAGTGATCTCCTCTATCCATCTCCACCGCCCCTTCTTTGTGTGCCGTTAATCTATCCCAGCATCAGAGTCTTCTCTGGGGAATCCTGTCTTCTCATGATCTGGCCAAAATATTTGAGCTTCAGTCTCATGATCTTCTTTGGACATCAGACACTTTGTCATATTGGCACTCAGCACCTCTTGTTTAGCTTGACATCTGTTGACCCACACAGAGTTGTCGTTTAGTCAGGTGCGACTCTCAGTGACCCTAAGGACTGCAGCATGCCAGACACATGTCAGAAACTGCCCCTCTGAGCATCCTCAAGCTCATGTTCATGTCTTCAGAGATCTCATCTATGCATCTCAACCACTGCCGCCCCCTTCTTCATGTGTCTCCAATCTTTCCCAGCTTCCCTAGGGAATTCTGTCTTCTCATGATATGGCCAAAATATTTGAGCTTCAGTCTCATGATCAAACCTTCCAGTGAACAGTTCAGCTTGATTTCCTTTAGTAGCTGCTGGTCTTCTTTGGACATAAAACACGTCATATTGGCACTCAGCACCCCTTGTTTAACTTGACATTTGTTGACCCACACTGTACTACTTCTAAACACCAGATAAAGGTACACTGAGATTTCTGGGAATTACAACCTAAAGCCCTGTATCGCGAGGAAATGTTGCCCAAAGGCAATTTTATGTGTGTAAAGAGGGCTTTAACAGCTGAAACTATTGAAATGCAACGTATTTATGTAGGTCCTGAGTGACAGATCTGTTATTAACTTCATAAAAACACAGCCAGCGTAAACTTTCAAGAATGTTTGTTCAAGCAGTTCTATTTGAAGAAACCCAAAAAGCAATGGACAATGAACAGGCCTCAACTCTCTTAACAATTTATTTTACAGCTCTGCAAGCTTCAAGCGTGTTTTTTCAAGTCACTGAACTTGAGAACTATTTTGCTTATTCAGAGCTGGAATTCGGCTACGCCATTATCAAATCCTCAGAAAACAAATGTTACTTTTTGCTAAAAATATAAAATTCCGCTAAGCCATAGAGTTGTTCTCCTCTACTAACTTTTACAACTCCCACACAGAGATTTCTTTTTCCTCAAGCTACCAATTATCAGGGGCAGAAAAAAAATATTCTAGTAAAAAATGTGAAAGTTTCACACAGAAAAACATGCTATGTGAGAAAACAAATAGGCATATAGTGTGTGTGCTGTTTTACAATTAATCTACTAGCAAATATTTCCCATCAAATCTAGCAATGGGTTCTTCCCAGAATCAGTCCAAATCAATATAGTATTAGTTTTGTTCCAAAACACTAAATTTTAGAGCAGACTGCCTGGAACTGATGTTGTAAAGCGTATGAAACATCACAACTACTTCCTGAACCGTAATGTTCCCGAAATATTTCAACAGGTCGCTGTTAAATGATATGTGTCTGTATTAGACAGGAAGTGGTTAGAACACCTCAATAGTTCAAATATATCACTTCCTGGCAGACCACATATATTTAAATACTATTGCAGAACAAGGGATAAAAAGTTGTGAGTGTGTGTCACGTTGCAATGTTGGTTACGCAGTTAAGACCTCGCAAATCAAGCTTGCAACCGCGAGCCAGCGGCGACGTCACACATGCGAGCCTCGCGAGGCGAAGCAGCCGCGCAGTACTTAGGATGCATTGTGAGGGTCGCAACTGCGAGCCTCAAAAAAAATAAATAAAGTATATAATAACACACACACACAGCACAGGGGGAGAGCCAGGAAGCCTGGGAGTGAGGTTGCAAGCGATTTTGAGCCATATTTGGGGGTTTTCGTCAATCCAAAAAATGGTTAAGGGAGAAAAAAAAAAAAGGACAAAAAAACGTAAAAAATTCTGAAACTGCATGCAAACGAGGCTGACCAAAGCCAGGCACGCGGGACTTTTTATGCATTTTATTTCTATTTGTAATTACTAACTCAACCGTACAATGCTTTGGACAATACAGGGTGTCCATTGAAGTACTATTACAATATTAATAACGTAATTAATATGTTTAAAATCTGACACTACAACATAGAAGATACTATGTGAGAATAAATTGCTGTGCAAAACAAAAACAAGGTTTGCAGTCAGTCATTTATTTAAATTTAATATTTTACAATTCAAAGAAGTAAAGTTAGTTTAGCTTGACTTAACAATAGATTTTTTGAAGTTTTACCAAGTTGTTAAATAAATAAAACAATAAAAAAACTCGATCAGGGATATTTGTAAAAATTACTTAAATAATGAATTTTGACTTTCTTTCAAATAAAATGATTGCAAGTTGATGGTTTAGAGGAGGGCGAGTTGTTTGCTTTACCACTGCCACATACTGTGAATATGCTATGGGTACAAAGACACGTATATTTTATTGCTCTATTTGTGTGCACAGTGCAATAAGACTAACCACTGTGCCTTTTTATAAGTGTTATTAGCTGCACCTGTCACTCATATAACCAATTTATGTGGTTGACAGAAGTTGAGCTCATAAGATGTTCAAGGTTGGCTCTTTTGTACAAAAATAAAGCATATCATTTCCATACTTTGGATCATTTATTTTAATGCATAAAGAATACTGAAGTGTTATTATAGTACGCTCTTATGAACAACTTGACAACAGCCAAACTGTTTTTAAAAAGTTTAAAATGAATAAAAACAGCTCTACGTTTTAAATAGCATTCACTAACCAACGTAAGAGTTCATTGCAAACACAGGTCTATAATGGTTACATAGTAACGTAGGTTGAAAAAATACTTTAGTCCATCAAGTTCAACCTTTTTAGACCTTCTCTGATCTGCAATATGCAGATTTGTAGTTAATTGATACAGAGGAAGGCAAATAGGAAAATAAAAAAACAGTAAATCTTGCCAATTCTCTCAAAAGGGAAAAAAATTATTCCTTCCTGACCCCAGATACTGGCGACCGGACTCCTCCCTTGATCAATACTCCCTCTCTAATTATCCAGGATAACCCTGAAAGCCCTTTTTTTATTTAAGATTATATCCAAACCCTTTTTAAAGTTATCTATCGAATCCACGGTCGCCACCTCCTTTGGTAGAGAATTCTACAGATTAACCACCCTTACTGTGAAGTATTCTTTTCTTTCTTTAAGGTGGAATATGTTTACTTCTAACCTCAAAGGATGTCCTCTTGTCAGTTGAAAACATCTTGGCACAAAAAGTTCACTTGAGAAAACTTTATATTGACCCTGGATGTATTTATATAGGGTAATCATATCTCCTCTTAGATGTCTTTTTCTACAGAAAATAAGTGTAATTTGGTTAGTCTTTCTTCATAACTTAGCCACTACATTTCCCTTATTAGTTTTGTTGCTCTTCTCTGTACTTTATCCAGCTCTAAAATGTCCTTTTTATGAAGTGGTGCCCAAAATTGTACTCCATATTCCAAATGAGGGCGTACTAGAGATTTGTATAGTGGCAGAATTATATTTGCTTCCCTTGCTTCTATACCCTTCTAAACACATGCTAATATTTTATTTGCCTTTGCAGCTGCTGCTTGGCATTGAGCACTGTTACCTAGGTCGTTGTCCACAAGCACTCCCAAATCCCTTTTAATATCTGATACAACTAGAAATGCTCCATTAGGATTATAAATCGCATGGCTATTTTTCTATCCTAAATGCATAACTTTACATTTATTTGTATTAAATATTATCTGCCATTTAGTGCTAGCAAGCCAAGCTTTAATTTGCAAATGGTATTAAATAAAAAGAGCAACGCAGAAAATACTTTATAAGCTGTCAGATGAAGTTAACTAATTATTATATAAATTAAAGCCAGCTTATAAATACACTGTAGTTTTCCCTGGGCATGTAGTGTCTGCAATGAGTCAGCTGAACATCACTGGGCACGAGCCAAAAAGAGATAGAGCCATTGTTTTGGGAGTCAGATAACGGTATGGAGGGTCGTCAGCCTGTGATAACAGCCTATTCACAGCAGTAAAAATAGAAGCCGACACAGCATAGCCCTAAGGGACACCGCAGTGTTACGCCAAAAGGGCCAGAGAGAACAAGAGTTTTTTTAAGCTGCTAATATTTACGCTGAGCTAACAAAATGACAAGTGACTGAAGTGCTTTCCATGATGGATCTGGGATTCAGTAGCTAACCTTTATTACTCTCCCATGCAAAGGATTTCTGGGGCTGCTTTGAAGTTTTAACCTTTTTGTCACATGTGTTTAAGAAATTTCCAATAGTAACCAGGACAAGAGAGCTGTTACGCCGGTTAACATGTCAATTTGATTACACTTGTTTCTCCTTTAAAATAGTAGGTAGTCCAAATTAGGACCTCTGACTCCTTTCTGATGGACCCCAGGCTGTGTATTACATTTATTAAACTATAAGTTGAATTGTGTTTTTTTTTCTTCCTAAGTCTCCTTCACTATGTAAGCATACTTACTGAGCCCTCCTGAACACCATTATAATTAAATACATATGGGTGTTCTCCTAAGATATACGGGTTGCAGACCTTTTCTTCAGTTTCACAAATACTGTACATTCAGATCTTGGTGAAATGTATAAAAAAAAAAAAGAAGAAAAAATAATTGGTTGCCCTTACTTCAATGAGACAGCAACGTCAGATATTTTGAATCATGCCTTTAAAAGGGCAAGTTTTAAACACTACAATCAATTTCTTAATAGGAAAATGAGAGGTGTAAAGGTTTAATATAGCAACTCTGGAAATTCAGCTTTGAAATAAAGCCTGAACCTCAATCCAAATTAATTAAGGTGTGTGAGGGTACTTTGCTAACCATGTTATGGACCACTATGGAGAAAAGTCACATCCACTAATGAGCTTCTACACAATTGTCCCACGCGGTTTTACCCTAAATATGTGTCCTTCCTGTGCCCCATTACCTACAGCCATTCTTATTAGTTGACTGAACTCTATATTGGACTCTAACTACCTCCAACTGTGCAGCACTTTATAAAAGGCCGGTTCCTTATACATCATAATAATAATACATCAGTCACTGTCTTCTGCGCAGCTTCACTTCACATGACCCAAATCAAAGTTACTCAGTGCAAGTTTCTGAAATTGCTGCAAAAGCAATTTGCAAAGTGATTAAAAGTTGACAAAATGCTTAACTTTGGCAGCAGTGATTTTTCATGCAAAAATTGTGAGACTTATGAATAAGACATGCTCTATTGGGAGCTTGATCATACAGAGCTTTTGGTGCTAGCAGGCCAAGCTTGGAAAGTGTGCAGTAATTTCAAAGAAAGCTAATGTAGGGCATGGAGGATGGGTGTTATGTGGCAGGAACAAGGTTGGTTTGTTAATAACCTTGCAACGGCATTACGTGGCAACCATTGGTAGACATTGCTCTACATAAAAGCAGTTGCAGCAGTCCAGTTGTGATGATATACTAGCAAAGGTCTTTCTGGGTTAATCACGTACCTATGTACTAGATATGTTCCTCTCATGGAAAAATAAGGATTTGATAGCATTTGACACCTAATATTTTAGTGTCATATTAGACTTCATAGAAACTATACAGATTTGTATGGGATCGCAAAAAGCCAAGGATAAATACAACAGCAATGATGGCACCCTAAAATAAGGGGGGATTAACCCTTTCAGACTTACTAAAATACTATAAAGCTACCAGACTGGCACAAATAACCAAATAGTTCGGGTAAAAAAACAGCTGCCAGTATGGGTAGAGTTTGAAAAAAGTATCATTAGGGAACAGGACCTTTTCATTAGCCAGGTATTATGGCTTAGCACAAACTAAACAGATCCTCCCTTCCCAGAAGTGTGGTTCAATCATTAGCTGTATGGACTGAAAAAAACAAAAGAACCAGCCTATGGTTATATCAGAAGAATCCACCAATTAATAGACTCTCACAATTAAAATGATGGATAGACAAAAAATATACTATAGTAGCAGTGATCCCCCACGACATTCAGAGACCAACATCACTTGCCATCAAAGGAATGACTTAACCTATCTCAAGTAAACGCTAATATTACCCCTTAGAAAAATGCTGCCTAAATAATCCCAATGGCAATAAAAATATATCCATCATATAGAATTATCTCTTATACCAGACCATGCCATCTAAACTTCATCATCAATATTCATGGGAATCGGAACTTGCCATTACCCTGACGAACGTGCAATGGAACAAAAAAATGAAAAAAACTGAGGTCCATAGGGTCACATAAGGTCAGACACAACTGAACGACCAAATAAAACAATAGCATACGCCCCACTTCTAACCTCAAATGTAACCTATAAAACCTCTGGGATATACAGAACAGAAATAATTCCAACCCATACAAAGTTAAAAATAAGCACAGAAAATAGGAAAAGCATCATTCTATTAATAAAAGGCACCGATTAGGGAAACTACCAGTGCACTGAATGTATAGTGACCAATCAACTATAATAGTGGTCTTAATGCAAGTTGTCGTCACGCTTTGTGGGCCTTGCGAAGAGAGGGACACAGGTGCGGGCCTCGCGATGAACGCCAAAGGCCCGTGGGACTTTGAGACTGCAATGAGCACCGAGGCCAGCAGGACTTAGGTTGCAATGAGCGTCGAAGGTGCTCATTGCAGGGCTTGCGATGAGCACCACAGGACCAAAGCCCATAAATGCAACTGCAGCTTTCGCAAGCCGAGGCCTGCAGTTGCGGGGCTGCACTAAATTATGAATTTAACGATCGAACCACGGAACTGCAAAGAACAGCAAAAAAGCCAAGATATGCCTCAAAATAACTTACACACAGCACAGGGGGACAGCCAGGGAGCCTGTGTGTGAGGTTGCAATTTAATTTGAGACATAATTGACATTTTTCCCCAATCGAAAATCACCGAAAAAATGGCAGCCCAAAAAAACATAACAGAATGAAAACAAGACCGAAGGCAGTAAAAAAGAGCCCCAAGCCAGTAACCCTCATTGCGAAACCCCTAAACTACACGGGGGGAGAGGCTTGCCATGAGCATTGCAAAGCAGGAAAGTTGCCAAAAATGGCAATGAGCTGCGAAGCCGACTGCAGCTGCAGCGCTTGCGATGAACGCCGAAGTCGCTCATCGTGAGGTCTGCAAAGTATACAGGGGGAGAGGCTTGTAATGAGCGCCAAAGATGCTCATTGCGAGCCACGTGATGAGCGCCAAAGTTGCTCAGTGCGGGGCTCGAGATGAGCAGCAAAGGTGCTCAGAAAGGCCATAGCCTCGCATTGCCTGGCTTAAAATTTTATTGCTGTTATTTTTTGACGGGCAAGTAGCTAGTAGTATTATAAAAGTATGATGATATTGTATCACAGTATTATAAAAGCATAATGGTATTGTTTACTACATAACAATTTTGTTGAATGAGATGTTATGACAGTGACTCAATTATTTTATCACCAGGAAAGTGTCCACGTTTAATGTGTTTTTCAGCAAGTGTATGTTTTGGTGCCTGGGGCAAGGAAAGATACAGCAGCACGTTCAAGATCAGAGGGCTGACAGTATCTGAAGAAGAGTTTTCTGTATGAAAGTCAAGTTATTGTTTCAAGGGCTCTTGTCCTGACAGATGAGGACTGGAGTGGAATACATAAGAAAAGGGAGTCAACTGAATACAAGCAATGAGTGTGTTACGTATTGCAGATCAATGGTATCCAGATCCCCAAAGGAGCACTGCACAATGACAAAATATATGTTTGAAAACTTTGAGTCAAACGAAGTAGGAAAAAAGTCATACAGATGGTGTTAATTGGAAGAAACAAATAAAGGTTGATGTCTCCCTTTATGATAGGGGCATTTACATTTCTGCAGTGATATGATTGCATTTCTTGAAGCAAGGAGTCGGCTTCTGGGCAGGCAAGGGGAGTGATGTGGTGTCAACTTCAATTGTATTCAGTTATGTTAACAAATGCTTTCCGTTCCCTCCTACACCACTCCCTTCAGAAAACCAAAACAGACACCCTCATGAATACGCTCTGAAGAAGTGATGTAACAAATACAAAATGGATTCAATACTCAAACAATCTTCAAAAATTCAGATTTTCCCAAAAAGTGCTTTGCATAGCTAATATTGTTAGTTTGGTAGTTTGATAGTTTAGTACATACTTAACGAACAAGTGTGTTTTTTCTTGAACTGCAGGTCAATAAAGGGACACAGATAAGGTTCCAGTATTGCAACACTAAGTTAAAATGTAACTAGCAATTCTGTAATTTATTGTTAATAGCAAAAAGTAAAAGTTATGGCAGAAATGTTACTTTGAGAATTGTATTTGCTTATCTGTAAACCCTCCTACATTAGTTTCTTATCAGTCACTTGCAAGATCATAAGATCAGATATAGCAGCTGTTACTGAATAGAGCTTGTGAAGGTTTTACAGCGGAGTCACACAAAGCCATTAAACTGGAGGAGATTCCAAATATGGTGTAAATCAAAACTAGAAGCACATTAACGGAGCAATTTGCTACAGTAAACTTACATTGAAGTTGTCAATCTTTATCTGTTAGTAAGTCTTTCTGATCCACCTTCAAATAAAAATACTTCTATCTCTAGATAATGGGAGATTATTGCCAATCACCTCTGCGGTTCTGAATCTATTGTCTTCAGTGTAAAGCCATGTGAAAAAAGACTGCACGCTCAGAGCTTTATCTAAACAGCCTGGATATTCCCTGAGGTCTGCTCCAGCCACTAGCACAAGATAACAGTCTGATCTTAGTGGTGGGATCAGAAAGGCGGATTGATCCCCATGACCCTCTTAGCCTTTCAATTGTCCTAGATTTAAAAAAAAAGTTACACATATGGTTATTTATTAATTGAACTTTATTTGAAAATGTAATTTTCCTACAGTAAACGTGTAAATATACATACTTATCACCATATACCAAGTGGGAATAAAAGTAAAAGGAGTAAATCCCATCCAATGTGGCTTAACAATGATTTAAAGATCAAGATACGGAGTAAAAAACAGGCATTTAAATTATACAAACAAAAGGGGACAGAGACTGCTTTACGGGAGTACAAGGAAATCAACAAGGCTTGCAAAAGGGCTATTAGACTGGCTAAAATAGAAAATGAAAAATGTATTGCAAAAGAGAGTAAGACTAACCCTAAAATATTTTTAAAGTATATTAATGAGAAGAAGGAGAGGAAGGAAGCTATAGGAGCATTACAATGTGGCACAGGCTGTCTGATAATTAGTGACCAAGAAAAGGTAGATGAGCTAAATAGGTTATTTTCTTCTGTATACACAAGGGAGGTACCAGTGGTTGGGACACCGCAACATAATGGGGCTACACTACCATCACCAAATAATTGGTTAACACAGGAAGTAATCCAAAAGAGGTTGGAAAAAATAAATGTTAATAAAGCCCCAGGTCCTGATGGAATACATCCAAGGGTACTGAGGGAACTGGGTTTTGTAATAGCCAAAGCATTATATTTAATTTTTCAAGATTCACTCAACACAGGGTCTCTACCAGATGACTGGAGAAAAGCTGAAGTGATACCTCTATTTAAAAAGGGAGCAAGAGCAAATCCGGGGAATTATAGACCAGTGAGCCTCACATCTGTAGTGGGGACGCTTTTAGAAGGGTTAATAAGGGATAATATACAAGAATATGTCTATTTGAACAGGATTATAAGTAGGAGTCAACATGGATTTATGAGGGATAGGTCATGCCAAACAAATCTAATTAGTTTCTATGAGGAGGTTAGTAGGAACCTGGATCAAGGCAACTCAGTGGATGTAGTCTATTTGGATTTTGCAATGGCTTTTGATACAGTGCCACATGGGAGACTATTGGGCAAACTAAGGGATACAGGAATTGCAGTAAATATCTGCTCATGGATTGAGAGCTGGCTAAGACAGGAAGCAAAGGGTTGTTGTAAATGGAACATACTCAGATTGGACTAATGTGATAAGTGGGGTTCCTCAGGGTTCAGTATTAGGCCCTCTCCTTTTTAACATATTTATTAATGACTTAGAGGTGGGACTAGAAAGTAGTGTCTCCATTTTTGCTGATGACACAAAGTTGTGCAAGGTAATTAAATCAGATACTGATGTGCTTTCCCTTCAAAGGTATTTATATAAAATTGAGGAATGGGCATCTAAATGGCAGATGAGATTTAATATGAATAAATGTAAAGTTATGCATCTGGGAAGGAAAAATAGCCATGCAATTTATAATCTCAATGGAGCAAACATAGGGGTATCCGATATTGAAAGGGATTTGGGAGTGCTTGTGGACAACCACCTAGGTAACAGTGCTCAAAGTCAAGCAGCAGCTGCAAAGGCAAATAACATTTTAGCATGTATTAGGAAGGGTATAGAAGCCAGGGAAGCAAATATAATTCTGCCACTGTACAAATCCCTAGTACATCCTCATTTGGAATATGGAGTACAATTTTGGGCAGCACTTCATAAAAAGGACATTTTAGAGCTGGAAAATGTATAGAGGAGGGCAACAAAGCTAATAAAGGAAATGGAGGGGCTGAGTTATGAAGAAAGACTAACCAAATTAGGCTTATTTTCTCTAGAAAAAAGGCGTCTAAAAAGGAGATATGATTACATTATATAAATACATCCAGTGTCAATATAAAGAATTGTGAAGGGAGTTTTTTGTACCAAGAGGTTTTCAACTGACAAGAGGACATCCCTTGAGGTTAGAAATAAAAAGATTCCACATTAAAGAAAGAAAAGGGTTCTTCACAGTAAGGGTGGTTAATCTGTGGAATTCTCTCTACCAGAGGAGGTGATGACAGCGGATTCGATAGATAACTTTAAAAGGGGACTGGATTTATTTCTAATTAAGAAGTTAATTCAGGGGTATCCTGGATAATTAGAGAGAGTGCATTGATCCAGGGAGAAATCCGATCGCCAGTATCTGGGGTCAGGAAGGAATTATTTTTTTATTTTCCTTTGAGACGATTGGCTAAGTTTCACTTTGGTTTTTTTCTGTTTGCCTTCCTCTGGATTAATTAGTAATTAAAAAATAATAATAAATAGTTGATTAATAATTAATTAACAACTAAATAATTAATAACTAATCCTCATATTGCAGATCAGAGGAGATCTTAAAAGCTTGAACTTGATGGACTGAATTTTTTTTTTTAACCTTAATTACTATGTAACTGTGAATTATCCCTTGGGTGGCTCTGTGCCTATTGTTTTAATATAAAACAAGGTAAAAAATAAAAAGACTGGGCATGCTAAGACCCCAGGCCTGAATAGGTTACCATATTTGTGTGTTTGTGTGTGTGCGCTTGTGTTTGAGTGTGTGCAGGTGTTTGTGTGTGTGTGTGTGTGTGTGTTTGTCCCTGCCCAGGTTCCCAGAATGCCGTGCAATAACTGTATTTCTCGTAGTTCAGGAAACAAGTTTTTAACTTGTTTTAGCCATTCAAATGTGAACACAAATGCACTATTTATATACTGTACGGTGGAAAGCTTCTATATCTCTTTTGCCTATCATAATTTAAATGATTGTTATGGTAAACTACCTCCCCACAAAATCGACCACAGAGGCTAGGAACCGGCGCCACGCTCATGAGAGGCAGTAACCTCGAAAGAGCTGTCTGTGGGTAGGTTTCCTGGCTTGTGCAGAATCCATTCGGGGCTTTGTAATAAGGCAGGCACATTGTTATGTCCCCGCCCAGCTCCCCAGAATGCAATAACTGTATTTCTTGGAATTCTGAGCAGGAAATAAGTATTTTAACTTATGTTAGACATTCAAATCTGAGTACAAATTAACACATTTTCTCTCTCTCATATATATATATATATATATATATATATATATATATATATATATATATATATATATATATATCACACATATGAAACTTTACAACTGTATCATCTCTGCAGCACTTTACATTTATAAGAGTTCACAATATGTGTACCAGAGTTTATCAATCAATGAAGTTCTTCACTATGAAGAGTTCTTCCTACCAAAAATATTGTTTGACCCATGTATAACCCTACTTTCCCTCAATCCTACAAAATCCCATGCAATTTTAACCTCACACAAAACCAATTGCAGGGTTCCAAAGTTCATCTTATGCAATATTTCCACCACCAGCTTAGGTTACAGTTATTAACCACACAAAAGAGCTCCTTTTACTGGTGTTGCGAGGTGGCAAAAAAGCTGTATATATTATATAATGTCAATAATATTTGTGTGTGGTCCCTAAAGTTAATGAGTTTTAACGCAAGTATTCCTCCCATATTTACAATTCTTCCCAGAATTTTGTCGGTGTTATTTTTGTATGAATGAATCTTTATTAGTATAGTTCTGTCCATGTACACAGCTCTTCACTAGTTAGGTATAGTTTTAGTTAAAGGACCACCGAATTCTGAGATTTATTCAAAATGAATCTCTTCTTTACTTTTCATAAATATTTTAATGAAATATATGAAATGTTTTGGCTTACTTGCTTTACTTTGTCACTCATGTTGCTTAGTATATTGGCTGCCATTTTGTCCCTCACATTCTTCACTGATATCCTCCTCCATTTTGTGTAACTGGTACTTCCACTGTATTTGCACAGATAATGTCACTGGTGGGCAAAATTGCAGCTACTATACTAAGCAGTATTTGTGGCAAAATAAAGCAAGTAAGCCCAAAATAGTTTACATATTTTACAAATAAGAGAGATTAATTTTGATAAAATGTAAAAAAAAAAAAAAAATCGAGAGTTCATTGGACATGTAAAAGTGATGTACACAGTTTGAAATAAAATAATCAGTAATACAAGGATCTGATAAAACTGCCGATATAAACAAGCTGTTATTTTAAACTAGTAACTTGCCCGTTATAAATAACAGTGTCATATCTGTGCTGTCTGTGTCTGAGCTGTGTCTGTGTGCCCTCTCTCTCCCTCTGTCCCCCTCTCCCTCCCTTTTCTCTCTCTCCCTCTGTCCCCCTCTCCCTCCCTTTTCTCTCTCTCCCTCTGTCCCCCTCTCCCTCCCTTTCTCTCTCTCCCTCTGTCCCCCTCTCCCTCCCTTTTCTCTCTCTCCCTCTGTCCCCCTCTCTTTTCTCTCTCTCTCCCTGCCCCCCCTCTCCCTCCCTTTTCTCTCTCCCTCTGTCCCACTCTCCCTCCCTTTTCTTTCTCGCCCTCTGTCCCCCTCTCCCTCCCTTTTCTCTCTCCCTCTGTCCCACTCTCCCTCCCTTTTCTTTCTCGCCCTCTGTCCCCCTCTATCTCCCTCCCTCTCACTCTGCCCCCTCTCCTCTTCCCCACTCTCTCCCTCTGCCCCCCTCTCCTCTTCCCCACTCTCTCCCTCTGCCCCCATCTCCTCTTCCCCACTCTCTCTCCCTCCCCTCCTCCCTCCCTGTGTACCCCTCTCTCTCCCTCCCCTCCTCCCTCCCTCTGTACCCCTCTCTCTCCCTCCCCTCCTCCCTCCCCCTGTCCCCCTCTCTCTACCTCCCCTACTCCCTCCCCCTGTCAACCTCTCACCCTCCCTCTGTCCCCCTCTCACCCTCCCTCTATCCCCTTCAAACCGCATGCTTTGAACTGCATGATAAATTTCAAACTTGGGTCCGTTTAAATAGACACAGCAAACATGTCATTTAAAACTATAGATAGTAACAGCCTGGTAACATGAAAAAGATGCATTTTCTTTAAGTAAATTTATATTGAAGTTTGTGATATTTGGTTGTCTGATCCTCCACATTAATTATTTTCATTGTATTTACATTAATTTCAGTACCTGTACTAATATCCTCAAAATCGGAATATAAAATCAGAAGTCCTCAAACTGAGAATGAACAAACCATAATTGGTTTGCTCTCTAGGTATGATAACCTACTCAAACTGTTGAAGCCCGATAGGCTGTAACATCTGGTTCTTGTGATTTTACTGGTCAGGGAAGAATTGCCTGGCATTTTGGTGGCTGGATTGCTCTACTGACTAAGACCAGACAGAGGCACCACCTCATCTGTGAAAGACAAGTGAGCTAAAAGCATGTTGAGTAGGTTCTCATAATATAGAAGAAACCAATTTTGGGGGATGTTCCTAGATTTTCCATGCTGAAAATGTTGGTTGGAAACTACGCCAAGAACTAATGTTGGTCAAACCTGTATTCGTCACAGAAATTTTGTAATTTTAACACATTTTGCTTGCATCTGGGGCTCTTATATTCAATCTCTATAGTACTTCTTGTGGGCCTGGAAGCTCAGGGAGATGGTGACTCTACATTGATCTGCACTGTTTGTTTATTTTTAATTTACAGGAGGTCCCCGGGTTACAGATGTTCCATACTTAAGAACTAGCTTTTTTTATGAGTTTGTTTTTATGTTGTGTCTGTTTGAATTAAAAGAAAGAGCACAATCATTTTGGTTACATGTTACCATATTACAGTACTATTATTAGCTTTACACATATTATTATTACTACATATGAGCCATTATAGCATTGTTATTATTCATCATCAGGTATAAATCTGACCTAAAGATGTTCTCAGGAGTGTATCTCGTCCATAACCTGGGGGCCGTCTGTAATCATATTGTTAAAACATCATGGCAGCTTTTAAACAGAACTGAACAAATAACTAATCTGCATCCAAGGTCCTTCCCAAGTAATTAATCCAATTTAGAAAAAATAAATATGTCAGCCTCCAGAATAACAAAATCTAACATGTTTGTTACAAATTAGTCTGTATTTTTTTAATTCTAAACACATTTGCCCATTATCAAACCAAGTTCTTCAAAAGTGAATTATAAATATGACTTACAATTTTTATTCTTGTAAGGTGCTTTGGAATTAAGCACTATGTACATTTGATTTTAAACTCAAAGACAAGGCCCTCCATTCCTTACCAAGGTGTTATACTGTTTTTGCCTTTTTCTTAAACCCTGTAAAGCTCTATGGAATATGTTGGTGCTTTACAAATAAAGGATAATAATAAATCTAATGCCTTAGTGCTCCTTTAAGGAAACTTTAAAATAAATAAATAAATAAAAATAAAATAAAAGTAGTCACTTATGCCAAGAACTCCTTTTATTGCTGAGATGTCTACAGACATTATTTTTTACCAGTATTTATATTTTTTAGGCAATGGGAGGGTAACTGGCATTGCACAATATTCCACACACATTGTAACCAACCTGAACACTTTATCAAACTGCAGCAAAAATACATTACAAGCCGGTATCAGTCCTGTCAACCTGAAACAGACTCTTTATGGTTCCAAATGAAACACAGACACTGCTCTATTGTTCCTGCCTCCCTCAAACTTAATCAAGCGATTACAGCCTCAATAAAACTTGAGAAGAGGCCGCTCTAGGTATAAGACAAGCCAGTGACAAAGCAATTATTCATGGTCCCTTTGAAGTACACGCTGGCTTTATCATGGAACTGAAGGATAATAACTGCTGTAAGGAAATCTTAGGGTATTGATATGCGTTGGAAAAGTCTAATAAAACGCAATAAAAAGCTTGTCAAAAAAAGACATTTAAAACATTATTGTTTGAAAATATTTATGCAGTTTATTGCTTAGTTTCAGGGTACTTTACAATGAAAGCACAATAAAAAGGATCATAAAACAGTGATGGGTTTTATATTACCTGACCCACTGAATGGTTTCCTCCTAACCTCAGTCTGTATGGGGAGTCTCCATTACACTTAACATGAGGCCTAACTCAGAACCAGGAGGCCTAACTCAGAACCAGGAGGCCTAACTCAGAACCAGGAGGCCTAACTCAGAACCAGGAGGCCTAACTCAGAACCAGGAGGCCTAACTCAGAACCAGGAGGCCTAACTCAGAACCAGGAGGCCTAACTCAGAACCAGGAGGCCTAACTCAGAACCAGGAGGCCTAACTCAGAACCAGGAGGCCTAACTCAGAACACGAGGCCTACTCCCAGAACCATGAGGCCTACTCCCAGAACCATGAGGCCTACTCCCAGAACACGAGGCCTACCGCAGAACACGAGGCCTACCCCAGAACACGAGGCCTACCCCAGAACACGAGGCCTACCCCAGAACACGAGGCCTACCCCAGAACACGAGGCCTACCCCAGAACACGAGGCCTACCCCAGAACACGAGGCCTACCCCAGAACACGAGGCCTACCCCAGAACACGAGGCCTACCCCAGAACACGAGGCCTACCCCAGAACACGAGGCCTACCCCAGAACACGAGGCCTACCCCAGAACACGAGGCCTACCCCAGAACACGAGGCCTACCCCAGAACACGAGGCCTACCCCAGAACACAAGGCCTACCCCTCTGAAACTCCTAGCACTAAAAAAAATGCCCTCACATTTTGGAGGAAAAGCTCTTTGTAATTTGAAATAATAAATATTCAGATTAAAGTGAAGTGCAAATTTAAACCATGTTTTTAGTATAATTAGTTACGTTCTTCTCTTTATAGGGTGTGGCCTACCTGTGATGGATGTGGTATATTTAACAGAGATATATAATGTATTTCTATAATAATTCCTTTATTATATACAGAGCTACAAGTACTTATATAAATAGCTTTAATATGGACCATTACTCAAAAACAGAACTATCTCCTTGGTTATTTAGCTTTGGAGTAGCATTCAGACATTTTGTTTTGGAGTAACATCCAGCCATTTTGTTTTCAAATAATATATTCAGATATTTTGCACACAAAAAAAAAGTCAGAGGCGTTAAGATGAATATACTACAGGATATTTCTCACTATGAAGGGCACAAATGAGCTTAAAGAGGTTGCTCTCAGAGTGGGTGACCAGACCTAGAGAATAAACCTACTTAGGTGTTGTTCGTTCTTAGATTGAGGGCCTCTAACTCATTTTGTTAAATTAGTTCCTTCTTGTATATGCCTTAAAACAGTTGTACTGAATATATAGATTATGGGTCAACTACGTTGGTCCTGGAGTTCCAAAACCAGGCTAGGATTTCAGAATCTCCTGTGATGTACATGCGAGTCAGAACTTGTGTTTGGCACATTGCCCTGATATAAGAAATGGGTAAAATACTAAAGCTTCCGCCATACAACCTGCCTTTAAAGGGTTGTGTTTCTTAAAATCCCTCTGGTACCGCTACCCCCGCGCCCATGTCTATGCCAGACAAAGTTGGGGTTCTTTTTCAGTAAAGTTGCGTTTCTGCAGCACATTACTTTTTTGTGGGTAACTTAGTTTTTAGTAGTTTAGAATGAAACAATATCTACTGGCATCTCTCTGCGGTTCTTCACACTATGTATGATTTGTTGGCAAAACGATTAATTTTAGTGTTCTATTGTATAAAATAACAATAGCTATTGTGCCACCTTGTATACTTCTTTCTGAGCGCAAATTAAACTAAAATTAAACTCTTAAATTTGTCCAACAAGTAACATGGAAAGAATTCCGTCCAACATCCACTTAGTGCTAAAAAAATAATACATGAAATCAGATTCTCAACAGGACAAAAGCACTTCTCTGTTAACCAATTGGATGTTGTGAATATTACTGCTTTATAACATATAATATTACAATGGCTTCTTACTGCAATGGAAGCCTATGTATGGCACCTATACACAAACTAATGAGAACAAGAACGGTATGATCTACATTTGTAAATTGTACAGTAGACTAGCTTTGCAAACAGCAATATTTTTTTAAATGTACTTACATGCCTATTAACATGTTGCTTGCCCTTTTTATTAGTAATTAAGGTGTTAATTTTGTCTATGCCATGTACTTAACCCCTGTATAGCGTTACAGAATATGTTGGCGCATTACAAATAATAATAATAATAATAATAATAATCTGTTAAACTGAAAGAATAAAATGTGATGGTAATGTAAATATTCTAGACCAGAGATTTGAGGGCTTTAAATCCATGAATCTATAGTGCCACCTGGTGGTTTCATTTGATATTGTAACAAAACCATATACAGTAAATACTGTATTTTGAATACTATGGTAAATGTGTTGTGCCCTCTCTAAAAGATTCGGCACCTAGGTGTTTCTGTGTGTATAATGTCACAAAATGTAATGTAATATAATATTAGGTAGAATGTAATGTAACTGTGTGCGTTCTCAACTCTTCTAAAATACTTGGCGTAACAGCGGTGCATAAAATTGGTGGGAAAAAAAATGCAATACTGCAGAGAAAAATCTCTATTAACTAATAAATCATACCATACTACTGTACTAAGGTCTACTATTTACAAAGTGCCAGCATATTTTTTATCACTGTACAAAAAGGTACAATATGTACATGAGTACACACAGATGCAGGCGAAGGGCTTTGCTTAGATTTTAGAGGATTACTAACCTCTATGGACCCTTGTGGATCGCTACCTTATCGAGGGGCTACCTTGTACTTCAATGAAGCTGTGAGCCATACTATGTTGGGGCACCTAAGATGGGGACGTCATAGAAGAGGCCAGACAAATCACAGTCCAGTGCAGAAGGAACTGGCTACCCACTCCAGTATCTTTGCCATGAAAAGCTTATGGATGAGCACAACCAGACGGTGACACGTCAACCGCATGCTGGAGACCAGCGCGCCGTCAGGGCGCTGAGAACTGCGATCTGCGCTCCAGCCTGCATCCCATCTCATATTTACTGGACCTGCTTGCTGGAGGCTGCCAAGGCTAAGGTAAGGGGCTAACAGTGTGCCATGTGGGACTGGCATGTGTCACTAGGAGCATATTGTATGCAATGTCACGGTCATTGTGTGCATGTGTCACTAGGAGCATGTTGCATTGCATGTTTATAACTACATACATGATAAACATGCAATGCAACATGCTCCTAGTGACACATGAACACAATGCCTGGCCCATACGGCACACTGTCAGACGCTTACCTTGCCAAGCAGGTCCAGTAAATATGAGATAGGGCCTCTGTGGCAGATGGGACGCAGGCTGGAGCTCAGAGCGTCATCAGGGCGCAGTTCTTGGCGCCCTGATGACGGCGCGCTGTTCTGCAGTGTGCGCCGGTCGATGTGCATGGCATGCTGCGGGCAGTAGGGTCAACAGCCACCTCTATGGACCGGCCTGACATACGATAAGCAGTTCAGAGGTTATAATAGCTTGCATTTACATTCATATAATGATCATTATCCACTAAAGTCTAGTTAACATATCTCCCATGGTGAGTTCCCTGGTGAGAGTGAAATTAGAGCATTCAGACTGATTTATAAATATTATGTCCCATTTCATAAACTGGAAATTCTTGCTTGATTTATATGTGACTAATTATTACCAGCTTTACAGACTGTGCACATGGTCCTCTTAGTTTGCTTTATTTACAATAATCAAACGTGGATTACCACATTTACACAACGTGCATGTATGTAACATCGAATAAACAAATGGCAATATACGTCTGTGCAAAAGCAGATTACATTATAAGGAATCCTCACTAGAATTTAACAATTCAAGAGCTCATTTGGTACTTTCTATTACAGAATAGATTTTATTAAAGTTTGACGCATTTAAAAATGTCCTGAGAAACTTGTCACATTAAGTGACCATAACTGCTTTAAGGTGTTTGTTTTTTTGCAAATAAGGTATCTTATGGAAAAAAAAAAAATAAGCAAGACAAACTGGCCTATAGGCAAATGTTGGCCGCTCTTGGTATGAAAGATTTTCCTGCACCCGTCTCATTACTGCACAGCTCAAGGAGGTGGGAAAACCAGCAATTTTCAGTGTCATATTTTTTACAAAAGTTCAATTAATCTAAAAAGTTGATAAACAAATATATACTACTCAATGATCACACAAACTGGACCATTATAGTGGCTGTTTCAGCTTAAGGTTTTTATATTAATATACTATATGGGGTTTCGGTTCTTATGCACATTCAACATCTGCTTTTCAATTAGACAATTGTAATGGTGGTTGAGATTCCTTGGTGGTCCGGTGGTTAGGATTCGGTGCCTTCACCGATGTGACCTAGTTTCGATTCCAGTCAGGGAACCAAGAGGTCACACCACCCTGAAGCCTAGCAGGGTTGGGCCTGATCAATACTTTGATCGTAGACCACCTAGGAACACCTGGAGCTGTATGCTGTTGCCCACTGGAGAAGGAACTGGCAACCCACTCCAGTATCTCTGCCATGAATATCAAGTGGATCAGCATGGTGTGTTGTGATCCATGAGGTCACGGAGAGTCATAAACAACTGGACTGCGCAAAAAAAATGGTGGTAGAGGTGTAGAATGTGATCTGTAACGTCTTAAGATTTGCGTACTGTCACTTAAGGTGCACATGTGAATATCAGAACACCTGGTTCAGTAGTTTCTTATACTATCCCCAGAATACAAATACTGTAGCGCGCTTTTGACTCGTCATAGAAGAACTTGTTAAGAAGTAACCATTACAGTAATGAGTCATGGAATGCTACTACCTGTGTATCTGTGTTAGCTTAGCAAATAATAGACTGTGTATAGAAATAAACATTGAAGCCTAATTTGTAACTAATATACTACGCATACAGAAGTGCTGACTCTGGGTAAAGGCTTTAACCATGGATTGTAGATGGCCTCTTAACCCTTCCAACGAGAGATGGGCTTACTACGAAATATGCAAGCTGCTATTGCAAAGAAAACATTAAACATATCCAGTTTTTCCATCCATTGATAATTATTCTACTTACTTTTCAGGCAAGACTTGAATTAATTTATTTCCCCATTATATATAAATACCACTGACTAATCTAAGGCCTTTAAAGGATCAGTGTAGTCCTATATTTACAATATAGAACGACGATTATGATTACTATTAATAATTTTAATAGCATCATCATTACTCTTTTTCCTGCTCATATAATTTTACAATTCTAGAGGAGACCTCAAGGAAGAGGAAGTCTCAGCTTTAGTCTCAGCTCAGTTTTAGTGTAAATATATCAGTGATCTAATAGGACAAATAAAAACCATATTCATTTACAAGGCCACTCCCTGCAGATAAAAATGCTCAATAAGACAGCTCATACAAGGAAATAGCTGTCAACAGTAGGGTAAGTGCATATAATAGATAAGGAAGAAATATAAATATTAATGGTGGGGTTTTCTAAAAACATATTTCGCCATTATCAAGACAATTTCCTTATAAGAGCAACTGATAAATACGGGATTGCATCAGTTTTTTTCTGCCTTTCACCACTGTCAGATACTTGTTTTCATGTAAAAGTGGAGATTCCAGGAGGTGTAAATCAAATGTGTAATGTAATGGTGTGTATGTGCGGCCTAAAATGTAATGCTGATAAATGCAAAATGATGCACGTAAGACATAAAAACGTAAAAGTACAATAATGGCAAGTTAATTACAGCAGCCAAAGAGCAAAGCGACTTGGGAGATATTATACTGGATAATTTAAAATCGTGAAAACAGTGCAACAAAGCTGTGGGTAAGGAAGTCTGGATGCTTGGTTGTATTGAAAGAGCGTACTAATACTATTACAGTAAAACCCCTGTTATACGGCACCCGCAGGGACTACCTATTGCCGGGTAATCGAGAGTCCCCGATTTTAAAGGTCTAAACGACCCTTAAACCCCCCAAAATGCCTTTAAAAAAGGCATTAGCACCTAAACCGGGCCATTTAGGGCACAAAAAAGAAAATTAGGAAAAGTTAGCTTTTTTTTTTGCAGTCTCGAACTGCCGGATAGTGCCGGTTATGCCGGTTTAGCGGGGGATTTTTTGAGGGATTGGTGCCGGTTGCATGAGAGTCCCCTTTAGTAGGGTGCCGGATAACCGGGATTCTACTGTATATAGATCACTAGATAAACCTCAAATTTAACGCGATGTCCAATTCTGGAAAATGAATCCCCAAACAGGTAAACAAATTAGAAACACTCAAAGAGGGGGGGATAACATTGTGCATGGTCAAAAAGACTAGACTTATAAGGAAGGACTTCATGACCACAATAGGAGCTTAATAATCAGCCCAGGGATCAGTACTGCTCCGAGACTTTATTTGCCAGTTCTCAAGAGCAAATAACGATAAGGAGAGCATAACTATTTAAAGACACCCCTAGTCACTGTTCTAGATGGATTACTAAGGAACGTATCTGCAATTAAAACTTTCATTTGTATCTCTGCATTTAGTTTAATAAAGTATAGCAATACCTGTTAATGCTGTAGATAAGTTCCAGGCAATCGGAGTGCTAAGCGAGACGGCGCTAAACGGGGTCATTTTAACATAGGGGAAATCATGGGGAAAAAAACACAAAAGCAATTGAAATGTAAACATTTTTGGTTTTACATGAACATTTAAGAAACAGCAAACCTAACAACACCACAAACTAAACATGTTTATGAAATAAAACTTAAACAGCCAACAGTAACTGAATAGTTAACTTTAAATGGCAGATAGTTTTGAGCGTTAAACGGGATCTGATGGGAAAACAATCAGGGATATAGCAGAGCACAGTGTTAAACCAGCACCATCGACAAAAACTGCTTTATATCGGGGGTTTAGTGATAAGCGGGGATTTATAGCAAAAAGAGAACTGGTAGCCTTAAGTGGTAGCCTTAAGATGGTTATGCCTGTATATTAAACTCAATGCAAAGGTACAAATGAAAGTTTATGGTCACAAGTATCAGTCTTCAAAATGGTCTGGATCTCAAAGGAGTTCTCCATGAATAATGCATGATCGGACCCAGATCAAGCCTTCCATTGGATGTCGTAGGGACAATCACATTACAGGAATTCAAGCATGCCTAGGATAAGCATAAGACCATCCCTAGGGTTAATTGCAATGAACTTATTGGGTAGATAGCATGGGCGTTTTGGTTCGTATCTGCTACCAAATCTATGTTTACATTCGGATTAATGCAGCAGAACCATTTTCTAGGTTATTTCACGGAAAACAACCTTTGTTGTGATAACAAACAGCCAAAAAACTGAACTCTGATTAACTCAATAAGAGGTGACGATGGTCGTTAAACAGATGAAGCAAATATAAAAAGCAGCCATTTAGGAACAGTTTATTTTCTTGGCATCTAATTATCTAACATTTTATGTGACTTTGACACAGTGCAAAGTGATATATGTATATTATATATTTTCTAAGTTGGCAGAAGTTACTATGCTATTTTATTATGGTCAGAGAAATATTTGGATTCAAGAAGCTCCAGATCTGGAGTAAAACAAATAAGACCCTTTCAATACAGAGAGAGCCTAAAACCTTACACACTGTACGCTTTCAGAATCAGAAAGCGGGTAATTATTTAACACAGCAATAGAGAAATATTTTCAATAATTTTCTTGCACACAGCAGTTTAATGCATTCTTTTCATCAATATAATACTTTATTCACGTAACTGTTGGTTTTAGGTTTCCGCTAAGATTATTGGTGGGTCTCCTTGAACATATTTAATCTGGCAATCAATGCTGCATTAATATAAAGCAGAGGAAACAGTCTTCCTCAACTCCTTATTACAGGGTTTCAAAATATTGCTATAAACTTGTGCCCTAACCCTGTTCTCTTTACATCCTTCACCAAAAAAATCCCCTAATTGCAGAGCAAATAAAATAAATATTCAGCATTCCAACAATGGTAAAGACATTTTTTTCCATTCACTTCCACAATGCGGAGTTTTTGATAAAGTCAGCAAAAGCAAAAATGGCTCCAGGGATTTTAATGAATAAACTATTTATTTATAAAATAAAAATACTACACACACATGTAAGTACAGATGAATACATTTTACTCTGATTTTTGTATTTTTACTGTGAAATTAAGCAATTTTTCTTTCATTCAAATCAATGCAGTTGCATATCACACATTAAAGGACCAATGTGGTTCTTTAATATGGTCTGAATATGATAAGAAGCAAATTATTCTATTCTATTTGTTCCCCTATGTTTGTTCCACCCATTAATTTCTCAGGAGCGTGTGTACTTTTTAAACTAAAAACATTTAAACTATTTTCAAATCTAGATCTTCAAAAGAGGATATTTTAAATATATGGCTACATATGGCAAGAGTCCTGTGTGGTCTAGGACGACTTTATCTAGGTAGTCATATATAAAAAAGCAAATGGCAGATTGTACTCGTAGATAGGCAAACATCAGAATGAGTAAGAATCGAATATCAATTTAATATCAACCACAGACTAATATGTAAAAAATAATAAACAGCTGATGTGGATGCCCATCAACTCAAACTCAACATGTCAAAGATTGAGCTCCTTATCTTTCCACCATCTTCCTCAGCTTGCACTCATCATATATCTCTCACTGTTGACAATGCCACCATCACTCCCACCTCCCCGGCCCGTTGTCTTGGGATTCTATTGGATCCTGCAGTCTCTTTCATTCCTCATATTCAATCACAAAATCTTGTCATTTTCACCTAAAAAACATCTGCAAAATATGTCACTATCTTACACAAAACACAACTAAAATTTGAGTCCATGCTCTCATCAACTTTCGCCTCAACTACTGCAACTCTCTCTTTGCTGGCCTCCCCATCACCCGTCTGTCTCCACCCCAACCCATATTGAAACATCCGCTAGACCCATCTACCATACTCATGCAGCACATCTATCAATCACTCCACTGTGTTCCAATAGCCTCCAGAATAAAAGGTAAAATCATGACCTAACATATAAAGCCCTCATCAATAATAATGCACCCTCTTTTATCTCTGCTCAAGTCTCAAACCGCCCTCTTTGCTCTGCTAATGTCCTGTCTTATCAACTCCTCTCACTCAGGACTCACATGCTGCCCCTTTTCTTTGGAACTCCTTGCCCCACTTTACGAGACTATTCTCCTGCCTCCAATACCTCTCTAAAGACTCATCTATTTAAAAAAGCTTATCACCTTCACCCGTAATATGCACACTGCATTGTACCTCACCCATACACTTCAGACTGCTTAGGGGAAGCACTATGTACGTTTGATTTTAAGCTCAATAATAGGGCCCTCCATTCTTTTGCAATGCAATAAATAGTTTTTAACTTGTACTTAAGCCCTATATAACGCTACAAAATATGTTGGCACGTTACAAATAAAGTAGAATAATGTTTTTTAACTAGAGTGGTGCACTGATTGTGTGATGGCAATGAGTACAAGAGGGCTCTTCAGCTGTGGACTGGTGTTGACATTGTAGATACACAGTCTGGGTCTCATTTACCCATGATCTAGTTTGGAAGGGTAGAAGTCATGTGGGTTTGCCATATATTTTATTCTATTTTATGTCTCTCCCTATTTTATCATTTATTTTTATTTTTTTTTAACTCTCAACTTCTCCTGTCTCCATCTTTTATGCTTGGCGCTCCACTTTTCTATTCTCCCCCACACTTTTTCTCCCTTCTTTGCTCTCTGCCATGTTAGTTTTCATGTAGGCTCGGAACGCAAGAGGGTGTACTTTAATATTTAACCACGGGAGCACTAGAATTTGTTTTTAGTTTCTGACACCTACCCCTTTTTTGTGCACATGCTCTGAAATAGACATGCACACTTAAAGATTCAAATCCAAATTTTCTTATACTACAGTAATCCATTAAGCCAGCAGTTTTCAACAGCTGGTCCTAGGACTGGTGCCAGTTCTTATAGCTTTATCTGCCACTAATCAGGGGCATGGATGGATGCAAATATTTTAAATATATCACTGCATCTATTCAAAGTTATAGATTGCGGACCAATGTAGATGCACTTAAAAATATAGTCTGTACAAATCAGTGAAAACTAAATGAAGGTTTAGTGTGTCACGTGTAATACCAATGACTACATTCAAAATATTCTGGATCTCAAAAGCTGGCCTTTATTGGAGGGTATCCTCAGGTTTAAAAAAGGTTGAGATCTATTTTAACCCATGCTCTTGAAAATGCATGATAGAGAAATTGTGTCATAAAAGGGCCAATATAAATTGGGAAAAACGTATTAAGTTTGTAATAAATTAGCATCTGCGTAAATCGTGGACATTCAAGCATTCTATTTAAAATATTTATATTAGTAGACACGGTTTGTGCCTGAATGATGCCATGTTGATGTCTTCCTTCCTTGTGTGGGGACTGAGTGGGCGCGATCTTCAAATTTGTATCACCTGTTCATGAGTTAAAGGAGGAGGGGAGTAGGCAAGGGAATTTGTAGAGTCACTGGCGGATTCAGATAAGATTTGGTTATAGGACATTTCCACTCTCACTATAGATTCAGTATAAGCAGTATGTAAATATACTTGCCATGTTCTGTTATGTAACTGCTCCATTGTGCTCTGAAGATGAAATATGATAATTATGGCAGCTTTCACGCACTTTTATGAGCATAACTTGCTTAGTCTTGTGCGATTCTCCCTGACCCTATGAACCACAGCACGCCAGGCACATTTATCATTATAATTCTGCTTGTGCTTATCTATAAGGTTTTCTTGGCAAAGTTACTGGAGTTTGTTGCCAGTTGGATCTCCAGAGGACCGCAATTTGTCAGACCTCTCTGCCATGACCTGCCCATCTTGGATGACTCTATATGGTATAGTTTACAGTTTCATTGAAGTACACAAGCACCTTCACCATGACAGGGTAGCGATCCAGAAGGGGGCAGTCAATTTTAGTCAAACCAAATTATTTAACAAGGCTTCCTGCTCTCTCCTTGTTCCATCCTCCCTACCTACTCTATTCATAAATTCACAACTTTAGCATCCATGGTTGGAGCATATACTGTGATATGAAATGGACTGCCTTGAATTTTAATTGAAATAATTCTGTAATTTATTGGGTTGTAACAGAGTACTGGTTTCTCCACTCTTTGATTGACTATGAGGGCTATTCCTTTTCTTCTGCGGGATTCTTGACCACAGTAGAAGATCTGGTGGTTGTCTGATGTAAAATGTACCATTCCAGTCCATTTCAGATTACTAATTCCAAGGAAATCAATGTTACCCTTGTTATTTTATTCTTGACCACATCTAGTTAGCCTTGGTTCATAGTTCTAACATTCCAGGTTCCGATGCTGAATTGATCTTTGCAACTTTCCCCTCCAGACACATCCGCAGCTGGGTGTCCTTTTGGCATTGGCTTAAACACTTTGTTAGTTTTGTGCTACTTGTACTTGCCCTCTGTTCTTCCTCAGTAATGTGGTAGGCACCTAAGGTGCTCATCTTCTGGTGCCTTTTGTTATGTCTCTGGTTGTGCTTGTCCATAAAGTTATCTTAACAAAGTTAATGCATGTGTTGCAGGTTCCTTCATCAGTGGACCGCAATTTGTCTGATCTCTCTGTCATCACCTGCCCATCTTGGGTAACCCTACATGGTATAACTCACAGCTTCATCAAGGAACACAAGCTCCTTCACCACGACAAGGTAGTGATCCAGAAGGGGAGCATAACTTACATAGCTGTTATTATGCTTTATTCCATCCTACAGAAACATGTGAAGCTTTTAGTAATCTACAGTGACCCTTTAACAAATCTTTAAAAGTGATCCGATATCAGCAACCCATCTTTACAAAGTTACCATAGAATTACATTTGCTTGAAACTGAAAACATGCCAAGAGAACTGCAGGCGGGTGACATTAAGTGTGATTAATTTCATATACTTGGCCATATTTTTTATTACATTTAGAGGTGCTGGTGATTTAAGCAGCAGATTGCACTTTCAGTCCAGGTTTTTCGGTTTGGCATCAAGAGGCAGCTAAAACAACTAGAGATGTTTTTTGTAACATTAGGCGGCTGATAAAACCCTGAAAGCAAGCAGCGTTCTCAAATTGGTGTTGGCTGGGACATTGTTTTTAACAAGTGATGCTCGTTTCAAGTGGTGCTTACCTGTTTTTTTTGGAGCGTTCATCTTTTCCTCTTTTGACTCCAAATATTCTTGTAATCAGTGTGCTGAAGAGAAGTGTGGAGGAATTTCTCACCTAAAGTAAACATGAAACAGTTTGAAAAATAACAGGCAAAACAACTTTCAGATGCCTACAATATTTCCTTTTTAAAACTTTCCCCCCTAGAAGGAAATGGCGAGTTATACGCAGACATTTATACACAGCATTTTGATTTACTGCAAAAATATCTTCTCATTTAAAGGACCACTGTAGTGCCTTCACAAGAGGGGGTATTGGTTTCAATCAGGCAATGATCATTAATACAATTCTGCATAGAGTTAAAAAAGCAATATTCAATATTAAATAACTGATGCTGGTATCCACCCACTATCAATGTGGGAGATGGCTTTGTCTACCAGGTAACCGCTAAATTTTCAGCCACAATGCATACCCCCAACATAATTATCTCCATTGGTTGGAGAGTTGTGTTAGAGGTTTCCCTTTGCAACAAACATTTGCTGTTGAGGCAGTCTAGCAATGAGTTTATTCAGTGGCATAGCTAGTGAATGGAGGGACACATTACAAAAAAATAAAATAAAATTAAGGGTTTTGTGTCAACATTCACACACACACATATATATATATATATATATATATATATATATATATATATATATATATATATATATATTTCATTTTTTATTTCTGTAGTGTATGGTTCCAATACCTTGTACACTATTTTCTCTCTCTCGTCTATTGTCCCTTGCTTTTATTTGCTCCCTTCTCTCTATCTCCCCCAATACGCTCTCTTCTTCTTCATTCCTCTTCCTACCTTCTCTCACTCGTTCACTCCTCCCTTCTGTAACCCTCGTCACCCATGCCTTTAGAAGTGCACCCATGCCTTTAAAACTTCACAATATATTTTTGAAAAGTCATAGTCCTTTAAAAATATAAGCTGCGTTCAGAATCAGAAAAGCCCCGTTAACCCACGTCTATAGAGTTACTAATATTTACTATTTTTAAAATTTTCCTCTGCACAATGGTTGCTATTTTGGCCTACCTGCCATCCATTGGAGGTCAGCAATAGACTGTGAAAATACATGTTGCAATATCTAGAGGAGGAGCACAACCACATAACTCTATCGAGCAGGGGTGTCCAAGTTCGGTCCTGCTGGGCTGCACACAGGCCTGGATTTGAGGATAGGTGAGACTATCCTTTTCTTCAGTCATTCCCAATTGACTCATCTGTGCACATAAAGGAATTCCACAAATCCAGTCCTGTGTGCGGCCCAGCAGGACCGAACTTGGACACCCCTGCTATAGAGTCAATGACTGCAATAGAAGTTGCAACATGGAGTTTTACAGTGTGCTGCCTGTCCACCTCATAAAATCTAATGTATAACCAATACAGAGGCCCTTTACGGGTTTTGAAATTTGAAGATTCATAAAAAGTACATGTAATAAGACAGTGAGAGGGAATCAGAAGTCTTAATTCTGTCTTAGGTTCAAGTATTGACTACCTTAAGCTTTGCTTTAAAGATCCAGATTGTAGGGAATAACTTTATTATGGTTACAGTAATACCCAAAGATATGGTATATTAGATGACCCACACTTGCACCATTGCTTTTTTCCAATATTCCTTTTTATCCCACGTCTTATACCCAACTGTATAAAACGCACAAGTCTACAATTTGTTTAGAAAACAGTTTGCAGTCTTATTGTTCTTGTCCCGCTGTTTGTGTCCTTGAATGGCTTATTACTGAACATTCAGCTAAACACTTAAAGTGTACAGAAATGTAATCAGCAGAAGAGCTGAACCCGAGTGACATTCTGTGTATAAAGCTGCAGCTTTTGTCGGAGCACAAAGGAGCCTTATAACTCTCTGTGCTAGTAATCAGTTTATGATGGCTATCTTGTTCCATTTTGCTGAGGTGGCACGTTTTCAAGTTTTATTTCCCACAGATAGTCCTGTTTGTGTCTAATTTACTCACTGGGTTTTGCAATCATATTCATAAAGCCTGCAGCAGCTGCCAAGCCTCACAACTGTGTTAACTATTACAACACCTGCAAGGCCATCTATATTGTGTACATGTTTACTCACCATTGGTTGCTATGGGCATTTATATTATAGGATCACTGTGGTCATATATTTTAAATATATAAAAAAAACTTCACTTAAACAGGTTAAAAGTTATTTAAATCTAACAAAAATGGAGCCTCTACTTTTTATTACATTTTACATACAATTATGTTGCAGTGAAATTTACCATTATGGAAGGTTTCTGGATTAAAATATACCTATGTATTTATTTACTTGTATTAAAAAGTGCTAATAAGGTGTGTTTTTACTGACTAAAATAAAAAAAACAGTCCCTGTATGGGCCTGCCTACTGCACTCTCTAAGGCAGGATGCGCAGTGTAGTGTCCAATCAGGGACCATGTTGCAGAATGCTGATGAGAGATGGTCATTGATTGGTTAGTATGAGACTCTGCACAATCAATACTATAGAGTCTGTGTCTTCATGAGCTGCAGGACAGACAAATACAGAGGCTGTCTGTTTGATTTTAGTCAGGAAGAACACAGCTTATATAGCACTTTTGATATCAACTCTGTAATACTGACTGTGCAGTGTTTCATATAAACCAATCAGTGACCATCTCTCAGCAACATTCTGCAACATGGCCCCAGATAGGCTAGGTAGCTATACTGCACACCCAGCCGTACAGAGTCTGTATCTGCATACACTGCAGCGGGTAGACCCATACAGGGACAATTTATTTAATTTTAGACTGTAAAAACAGAGCTTATAAGCACTTCTTAATAAAATAAAATGGGTTCCCTGGTGCTAAGGATTCGGTGCGTTGAACACTGCGACCTGGGTTCGATTCCAAGTCAGGGAACCAAGTGGTCACACCACCCTGAAGACGAACAGGATTGGGCCTGGTCAGTACTTGAATGGGAGACCACCTAGGAATACCAGGAGCTGTATGCTGTGGTCCACTGGTGAAGGAACTTGCAACCCATTCCAGTATCGAATGAATACCAAAGTAGATCAGCATGACCCTGGACATAAAGATGTCCTGGTGTGTTAGCGGTCCATGAGGTCATGGAGACTCAAAAAAGTCTAAACGACAAAAATAAATAAAGTACATAAAAGTAAATAAATGCACCGGTATCATATATATCTAGTAACATCCAGAAACCTTCCATATCCCCTTAGGGCTGAAGCAGAATGCGCACTGATAAAATATCAAGTATAACATTAGATAACTTGCCATTCCCCAACCATAACAACCACCCTTCTCTCTGCATAGAGCTTGGAGAGGTTCCTCCTAAAGTTGCTCTTATGAAATGAAACCGGTCTTGTATAATAAAAGGCAAGTAATAAAACTACCGGTATACGTGTATTTGAACTTCTATATGTTAGGTGAAGAGAACTGCAAAAAAGATAAATAAAGATAACTGTCACAGATTAGAACTGTACATATCTATGCCATAAACCAAGTGAACACAGGTCCCGCTCCGTAATGGTCTATAGCATGGTTTGCTATGGAAGGAGCAACACACACATCTTTCTGTTTCAGAGAGAAATATTAAACATTAGTTGTTCTTATTCATCTCAAAAGTGTCTCCTTATCAGGTAATCCTTTCAATGGCTTCCATCAAACAGGATTGAGAGCAAGGCCAAAATCCAAACCTATAAACAAAGAAAAATAGACCGGTTTCCTAGGTGCTTAACGCCGACAACTATAAACTATATAGAACTGTATAGAAAACAGGAAATATTATGTTTATTTACTTAAAATATGCCATATAAAATAACATCTACAAAAAATCCACACGAAGAGGAACACCTTATCATACATGTATAAACTACACCAAAGGCTACACTTCTGTGTCAACCCTAACATTTACTAATGTCCCTATTGCTTATAGCAGAGATAAAGATAAGTGCTAGCTGCTGATTACTAAGTGAGATGCCACTCCAATAAAATTGCAATAAAAAATCATTAAAAATGTTTCTGATTACTCCACAGGAGCCTACCTGCCACTTTAATATAGCCTGATGGCCATTTCGCCCTCCAAACCTACATAAGCCTCAACTATACAGCACGGACCTATATTCCCATAACCATCCAATCAGACCTGCCTACAATCTTCACCCATCATTACTTATTTCCATGCAGAGGACTTTCCTGAGCTGCTCCCACCATAACCCTTCACAACTCATTATGTGAAAAATTGTTAGTTTAGGCAAACTTACAACCATACTACACAGCCGCCATTAAATCAAATCTCCTCTAAGACACAGTAAATGCCTTCTTTCCATGGATCCTGCTGCCTGACCAGACCAGGACCAATAAATGTACTCTATTTTGTCTTTAACACCCACTACACTCGCTTAGTGGGAGTGGGAGGCTCAACTCTTCTGCACCAGTATATATTTCTTCGTCTTCTCTGTCTTTGTAATTCACTTCTGTACTCGTCTCTATGGAATATGTGAACATACAAAATAAAACTGAATAAAATGTATAAGTGTGGATTTAAGGCTTCTAGGAAAAGTAATTATTTTATTAATACCTTATTATAAAGGTACTATTTGGGTAAATATTTTAGTTCACATAAATGTCGGAAGACTGCTTTTCTTTTTTTTCTCTGCAGTTTAATGATCATATAAAATCTGCACGTTGCTTACTTTAACCAACAAACTAGTAACTTGTAAGCCTCACCAAACAGCCCCTTTCTTCCTGTATACTCATTTGCATGCTGCCATCTTTCACACCTCTGACCTGCAACACTATATTGTGCTACATGGGGCCAAAACAACATGGGCAGGTTTCCCACGAACAATGTCTCAAGATGCACAGACAGTTTTTACGGGTAGGGTTTCTGACAATCTGATAAAGTGTTAGTTTTTTGTACTGCCAAAAGTAAAAGGGCAAATGATAATCACATTTAGGAGGAAAAAATAATAAAGCAAGTTAGATTTATATAAAAATAACAAAATGCCTAAAACTTCTATTAAAGGGCTGTTTACCTCACAGTAAGTGTTCCTCATGGTATAGAAGTGCACAAGATTATATGTTAAAATTATATATATATTTTTTTTTTTTAATTACACTAACAACAGATAACAAATCTAGAGTTTTAAGCCTTTGTTTAAATACAAAGTGTATCCTGCCTACTGGCTGTTGCGTGGTTAATAACAGATAGAAGGGCATGCAGTGTCTATAGGTACGACAGTGATTGACTGCAGTTCTTTCCTGAATTCAGGACAGCACTGACTAGTTAATCCATACATTTTGTTTGATCTCTTCAGGAGCATAGCACTGTCCTGCATTGTTCAAATTCCAGAGAGGCAAGATCTGAATTTTCTGCCATAAGAAATTACAAAAATTACAAGGTATGTTCACATCAAACTGGAAATGTAAGCAGTCCTACCACTGACTGAAATGGGACACACTGCAACCTGATTGGCTGTAGTAATGCAAAAGCAAGTGGGCAGTCTATTCCACATCTAAAACAGAGATTTTATTTGATTTCTCAGTGAAAACATCAAAAAGTATTTTAACATGGTTTTAGGAGATCTTTACTGTGACATGGACCAAATTATGCTGAATTAAGTGGCCTTAACTTTAAGGCTATTATTTTTAAACTTTTCAAGACACTTATATATATATAAAAGTTTTCTGGGTTTCAAGTGTTTGGTAAGAAATAGGCAGTCCTTATCAGAAAAACATTTGTTATATACAGGGATACCCCGCTTTGTGCTACTGCACTGAGCGCCGACTTGCGATAACGCTGTTTTTGGACCCGGTCCCCACAAAGTGCAAATATTCGCAATAGCGCTTTAAATCGCGTTGCAGGCATTTACATTTTTGCTTAGCAAACTTCTTTTCATTATAGCACTGTTCAGCGCTATGGCAATAAAATGCTCCATTTTGCATGCATGCAGGAACGCATATACCGTGCTAAATGGGGTATTTCTGTAGATATGTTCAGTGTACTTACAAAGTTATATGCAGGAAACTAAAATCCACACCCACAGGGAGCTTATATAACCAAGCATACAGAGGAAAGCAGCCAGGTACAACGTTTGACCTTTTAAAGGAAGTAGAAGAGAAGAGAGAGAACCTACATGTCCCAGGCTGCTTTTCAACACAGGAACCCCAGAGTATCAACTAACCTCTGCTTTCTCCTGATTGGCCAAAACAAATTATGAATTTTATGCTAATCTTAGAGGGGATTTTCAGTGGTGTCAACTAACAAATACCTTCACTTGCAAACTGAAGGGATTTAGCAAACATCAATGTTTATCTTGGTATTTTTTCATACAAAATGCATTCATAATCCAGGAAACTTAGATAAGTCTTTAAGGAGATGCAAAGGTCCTATTAAACATATAGGAATTAGTTCAGGATAGGTTACACCATTAACCCCCTTTTGGTTAAACTACTCTAAAGATCTTGCTTTCATTAAGAAGGTAGCAGATGTGAAATAAAGCAAAGCAACAACTCTTACCATTCCTTAGTAAGACTGGGCCAAGTGGAAATGGAATCATTAATGAACATAGAAAGCTCTTTAGTAAAGATGTCAACAAAAATACAGAGTTAAGAATAAAAATTATTCCAGCAGATGTCATATGTTATTTTAATGATTTGCACAATGCCCTTTTATTCAGGACTGCTTTGGTAGGTTATGTATGTGTATACTGGAAGAAAATTAGAATGAGGAGAGGCATGTCAGTGCTCAATGTTATATGTCTTTCTCAAGTACGTAACTGAAGAAAGAACTTCCCACTATGAGGGCATGTCAAGCAGCACTTACATGGTGCACAATATTTTTTAATTTGCCAGAGGTCCATAAAACTGTGATGGATTTGCACTACTTACTGCCAAAGTCCTTCTACTAAAATGGAAAAATATGGACACCAATCCTCAAGGTTTTTGCATTGTTTAAGAAATGCTTTTATTTTTAAAAGCACCACTGACAGTATATTTTTAACTTAGAGACACTGTACTTAAAAGAACTTTCTAATCGGATTGCAAATAAAAATTAAGATAGAAAAATATTTAAAAAAATTGAAAGCCACATTTGCGTATCTCCTCAAAATATTTTTACTTATAATTATTGTTCATTTGTTCGCCTCAGTGTGTATTGCATTTTCAAATAGTAGCACTTATCTACTATTTTCAGTTTGCTGAATCACAACACTTCTGCCTTCTGTTTAATCGTTCAGTCGTGACCGACTCTATAAACCTATGGACCACAGCACATGTGACACATGTATCAGACACTGCCCCTCTGAGCTACCTCAAGCTCATGCCGATTGCTTCAATGACCTCATCTATCCATCTCCACCTCTGTCATCCCTGACTTCCTGTGCCATCCATCTTTCCCAGCCTCCTCTCTGGAATCCTGTCTTCTCATGATACAGCCAAAAATATTTGAGTATTGGCTTCATGATCATACCTTCGAGTAAACCATTTGGCCTTATTCGCTGTAGTATTGATTGATTGGATATTCTTGCAGGACATTAAAAGCAGTTTTCTCCAGCACCACAATTCAGTGCACACTAAGAGGGAGAATAATGAAACAGGCAGAGGCACTGGAAATTGAATTATTTGAGAATAGCAAATTAGCAATAAAAAAATAGTTAACATACTAAAAATGTTTTGGGGGAATACTTTGCTATCATTTTTACTATCACTACTCTAATTACATTCACACTGAAAGAAGCATTTATTATCCCTTTGAACAGGTCAAAGAAAGGACCTAGATTCGGTATCATTATTTCAAGTATTTGTGCAAATTAATGGTATGAAAAAATAGTTTCGTGGACTGAAATGAAGACTTGAAATATCTTGTATCCAATAACTCACCCTCAATGGACCTTCTCCATGCCTCTGCATGTTATCTATTATTATTCAGAGTATTACTCTCGGGAAAGTCACAGGGCAAAGACAAACTGGTTGTGGTCTATATTTTCTTTTAAAATAAACCTATTTTTGTATGTACTTTTAAAATGTGTATTTCCCTAAATCCATGGCCATCGATAGTGTCACCATGCATTATCTGGAGAAGCCATAACCCATTGTAATTTAATCAACAGAAACAACGGTTGTGGGTCCCACCAATGAAATCTAAATAACTTGCACTACTGGGTAGAGGTGCAGCTCCTCCTGCAGCTCCCTTTGTACTTCAACTTTTTTGCTTTGCACTGATCACCTTCGGCACTCATTCTGAGCCCCACGCTGAGCGACTTTGGCGCTCATTGCGAGCCTTTACTCCCAACTACTGTATGGGCCACTCATTGCAGGTTTCATTAGCCTGTAAGTTTAGTGCTTGGGAATGGCATGTGTTTCTTTCTACCATCTCCCCTCTGTCCCTTCCCTGTGTGTTTGTCCTCTTGTGTGTCTGCTGAATGTTTGCGTGTCACACGCTGACTGCCATTTGTTTTATTTTCAAAGTCCTGCGTGCCTGGCTTTGCTAAGCCTCAGTTTCAGAATTTTTTACATTTTCGGCCGCCATTTTTTTGCCTCCCGTAGCCAATTTTGGATTGAAGAAAAACCTCAAATATGGCTCAAAATCGCTTGCAACCTCACTCCCAGGCTTCCTGGCTCTTCCCCTGTGCTATGTTCGAGTGTGTTATTATATCAGTTGCATTTTTGTTTTTAGAGTTCCGCGCTTCGCTCGCAGTTGCGACCCTCACAATGTAGACTAAGTACTGCGCGGCCGCTTCGCCTCGCTTTGCGAGGCTCGGATGTGTGACGGCGCCATGGCTGCAATGAGCACCTTTAGCGCTCATTGCAGCCCAAATCATCCAGCCTAAGTTGTGCGCCGTACACGGCTCGCATTGCTCTGCGATGCTTCTCAGGCGTCTATCGCGAGGGACACAAGTGCGTGACCAACATCGCAAGCGTTACGAACAGCTTTCTTGGTCCACAACTATATATGTGATTTCAGTGGCCTTAATGTATAGATCAAATGATAAATATGAGCAAAATATTTTTAAAACTACAAATAATTACCATGACTACTATATCAAGCAGCAAATCTCCACATTGCATCTTGTAATGTCTATAGCAAGGGAGCAGCCATTTGGTAATGAGGTGTGGCTTCTAATGCAGATGTGGTTTACCAGGAGGGCTCTGCTGGGAACATTAGAAGATGCAGTATGGAGATTCACAGTTTGTGGCTCACGCACTTCACTCAATGCTCTGAGGTATGGGAGGAGTGAGGCCAACATGACAGTCTCCTAGAAGAGAGCAGATGAAGAAAAAAACAGTAACCATTTATAGATTGTAAATGTAAATTTTTGAGTTATAATCTTGGGAGGTGCTTTGAGAAAAAAGCAACGTGCAATTAAGATTTTAAATTCAAAGACAGGACCCCTAATTTTTGCCATGTGTTCTTCCGTAGTTCAAAGAAAAACCCAAAATTAAAAACACAGTATTAACTGATAATAATAATAATAATAATACATTGATAAAAATGTATTCAACAGGGCTTTTATTATGCAACATAAATTGCCATAACTTACTAAAAGCAATACAGTGTTGCTTTCAGTCAGTTCTTTGAAACATTAAAATAGTAATTTAATGTAATTTATTTTAGCTTTTTTTTACTATTTTGCCAATTTTAACAGATTTGGTTAAAATCAGGATTTGCACTATAAATATAGCAAAATGCATCTCAAACCACACATTTTTATTTATTTAATGCAATTGTGCTTTTAAATCCAGTTTGACATTTTTTTTTTTTACAATATCACTTCAAGATGATGAATGGGCATTTGGTGCCCCTTTAAGAGGTTCTGCTACATTAAACTAATGGCTGAAGTTTATAAAAGCAGGTATTTGGAATAAAGTGATTCATTTTTCAGAGCACACCAGTCCTTAATACAAGGAACCTGTGGGAGTCTTGGTATTTCCCTTAGCAGCGAGATAAAAAGAAAAACAAATTAATTTAGGGTACAGGCAGTCAGGGCCTCCCCTTGGCACCTAGTGTATTTTTCTGGAAAGGAGTAGAGGAGGTTCGCAGGGTAGCATGGCACCAAATCTAATCTGTCCAAAGACATGACAGTGGAAAAGCAATAACTCACAGCTTAAGGTCTTGGGAGCAGAAAGGTTTTATGTGCAACAGATGTTAAAACGTAATAAGGTGAGTATAAACGCTAGTCAATCATTTACCATTTCGCTCCCTGTGCAGTAGTCGGCCTATTCCCTGTATACTGCCGCATGCTATGATACTACATACAGAATAGTGAGATTTTTTTAACCCTGTCCCTATCAAAATGTCTGGCAATGCTTTAATATTTTAAATAATTAAGCTTTATAATGAGCAAAAATGTTTCAGAAAAAAAAACATAAATAATAAACACAACCTTTACATGTTTTCCTTTTATATCAAAATACTTTTTACCACTGGGATGCATTTTCTTTTGTCAACTGATTTTGTCTTATCTCTTGGGAGGGTGTGTTCATGTGAATATTCATTTAGACCTAACACATGCACTGGCAATTACAGATGCAACAGATGCACTGTGCAGACAGAGGCCCAATGAAGGCCGAAACATATGTCTGGGGTTTACGGTTTCTCCTTTTCAGGGTAAAATTGCCTGGTATTTCAGGGCTGGATCAGAGTGAGACCAGACAGATATACTACAGGATATTTCTCCCTGTGAAGGGCACAAGTGAGCTAAATGACTCTGGCCTCAGAGTAGGTAACAAGACCTATAGAAAAAAAACTACTTAGGTGTTTGTTCTCAGTAGAGCGCCTCGGACCCTTTTTGTTTAGTTTTCTTATACTGCATATATACATATCAACATATACTTAGGATTTTATATATACACACGTGGCAATTTTATAGCACTGCATGAAAGCCTAGGACTGCATAAAATCTAAGTAAACCCTGCTATCTACTGATGGTTTCAGCTAAATATTCTGAAAAGCTTAATGAAGGGTAAACAATGTGATAAAAAAAAAATTAATGGACACACAACCCCCAAAGTTTTTGTATTTAAGCATTTAAATGTATGATTTATGAAAAACAACTGCAGAAAAAAAGTAGTTGATCCTCCCTGAGAAGAGACAGTGCTCAGTAGTATAGTTTTCGGAGTATCGTCAGACGGATACCGTTTTTGGAAGTGCTCTTAAGTGGGTATCAGCAGAATAAGTTATTAAGCACGGCTTAGACACAATTGAGTGTTGAAAAGTTGTCTCATTTCTTCATAGCTAGGTTTACATTCACAAGAATGTTAATAACCCAAAGCAGTTTGATGTTACATCCTCATAAGAAGGCTTTCTCCCACTTTGAGTTGCATAACAAATCAAGGCAAAAGGAGGAGCAATCTATTTGCCTTCAGCTTTTTTTCTGTGCATAGTTTTATTAAAAGTTATCAAAATTATAGAACACATTTCTTTATATAAAAAAGTTCTGTAACGTTTAAAATATTGTTTCTGCATGATAGAACTTTTAATGTCGCTTTAATCTGTACAAGTGCAGTGTAATTACATCCCTTACTAGCATGGCATCCTTATGACCACTAATTGGGTACTCAACTATCGTGAGAGGGGCATTAATTAACAAAAAGGATACAATGAGAGATGCTTTAGAAAAGGGAACTTATATGCGGTTGAAAAAAAGTGAACAAGTAATGCAAGATGTGAGAAGACCCTGTATATATAATGCAAATATTGTGCTAGATCCAATTAGTTTTGAAAGGGGGGGAACTAATGCAAACTGTATGTCGCTTGGCCTAATAGCTTTCTAATTGATATGTAAATGTAACGTAATAAGGCCTATTCTTTTTAAGCATTGCTATTTTCCACACCGCCAGAGCTGCTTCTATTGGTAGGTACACTCTGCCTATGTAAAGACTGCATTTGGGTACAGATTTAGCCATTTACTAGCCTCCAAGCCGACAGCAGCACAATGCAAAGATTGACAGATCAGTGGCTATTCCTGCTTCCTTCTACAGGAGGACTACACATCCCATGATTCCTTCCTGCAAAAACTGCCATCACTGATTGTTACAATGTATTAAAATATATTTGCTGCCTGTGATTGGCCAAAACTAATTCATTTTATGTTAATTGTAGCAGAGATTTTCAGGGGTGTTAACTAATAAAAGCTAATGCTTGCAAACAGAACATATTTAGCAAAAATAAGGGTGAGTTTGTTCATTTTTTTTTTTTGCATAAATAAATACCAAAATAAACAAGTGTCATACACTACTAATTCCCCTCTATCAGATGCATTCATAATCCAGGAAACTTAGATATCCCTTTAAAGGTTTGCCCACAATTTGCAGTAATACATTTTTCTTAATTTGCATGAAAAATCAACTGTGCTTATAAAATCAACATTAAAGCAACATAGACATAGATAGAAAGCACATTTTTCATTTTCCTTTGTCTGCCCAGTGAATGGAAATAATTTTGGTTGAGGTGTACAAAAAAAATCCTGTTATCTTTGTTTACTTTCCTAGTTTTACTCTCAGCAGGATAGTAATTAAACACATAGAAATACAAACTTGTCTGTAAGGATAAGCAGCCTAGGAGCAGACAATCCCACCCGTATTTCTCATTAACGTATTTCTATACACTACAGAAAATTAGATCTTCAAATATTTTTGGTAATGTAATAAGATTATTGTTTAAAAGGATTAGATACAGTGCCTTGCAAAAGTATTCACCCCCTTGTCCTTTTTCGTGTTTTGTTGCCTCACAACCTGGAATTATCATGGAATGTTTGAGGATTTGCATCATTTAATTTACAGAACATGCCCAAAACTTTGAAAATGTTTTTTTTATTTTTTTATTGTGAAGCAAACAACAAATAGGACAAAATGACAGAAAAAGTCAATGTGCATAACTATTCACCCCCCTAAAGACAATACTTTGTAGAGCCACCTTTAGCGGCAATCACATCTCCAAGTCTCTTTGGATAAGTCTCTATGAGCTTGCCACATCTTACCACTGGGATGTTTGCCCATTCCTCCTTGCAAAACTGCTCCAGCTCCTGCCAATTGGATGGTTTGCACTTGTGAACAGCAATCTTTAAGTCTGACCACAGATCTTCTATTGGATTGAGGTCTGGGCTGTGACTAGGCCATTCCAACACATTTACATGTTTCCCCTTAAACCACTCAAGTGTTGCTTTAGCAGTGTGTTTGGGGTCATTGTCCTGCTGGAAGGTGAACCTCCGTCCTAGCCTCAAATCACACACAGAGTGGTACAGGTTTTGCTCAAGAATATCCCTGTATTTAGCACCATCCATCTTTCCCTCAACTCTGACCAGTTTCCCAGTCCTGGCTTTGGGTGATGTGTTAGGTTAGCTTCAGACAAAGCGTTTTCTTTGATGGCCAAAAAGTTAAATTTTCAGTCTCATCAGACCAGAGCACCTTCCTCCATACATTTTGGGAGTCTCCCACATGCCTTTTCACAAACTCACTCTGCCATAAGGCCCAACTCTATGGAGCGTACGGCTTATTGTCGCCCTATGTACAGATACTCCAGTCTCTGCTGTGGAACTCTGCAGCTCCTCCAGGGTTACCTTAGGTCTCTGTGCTGCCTCTCTGATTAATGCCCTCCTTGCCCGGTCCGTGAGTTTTGGTGGGCGGCCGTCTCTTGGCAGGTTTGCTGTTGTGCCATGTTCTTTCCATTTGGTTCTGATAGATTTGATGGTGCTCCTGGGGTTCATCAAAGATTTGGATATTTTTTTACAACCTAACCCTGACTTGTACTTCTCAACAACATTGTCCCTTACTTGTTTGGAGAGTTCCTTGGTCTTCATGGCAGTGTTTGGTTAGTGGTGCCGCTTAGGTGTTGCAGCCTCTGGGGCCATTCAAAAAAGGTGTGCATATGTAATGACAGATCATGTAATACTTAGATTGCACACAGGTGGACATCATTGCCCTAATTATGTGACTTCTGAAGGTAATTGGTTGCACCAGAGCTTTTTATGGGCTTCATAACAAAGGGGGTGAATACATACGCACATGCCAATTTTCTGTTTTCTAAAAAATAGTTTTATGTACCGTATATATTTTTCTCATTTCACTTCACCAACTTAGACTATTGTGTTCTGATCCATCACATAAAATTCAGATTAACAAAACATTGAATTTAAGGCCGTAATGTAACAAAATAGGTAAAAAGCCAAGGGGGGTGAATACTTTTGCAAGGCACTGTATATATGAAAGGGTTGGAGAGACTGTGGATTCAGATAAGATCTCTATTTAGTTTAGTTGGAAACTAAACAACATACTTGACAGCACATTTCTACGGTAGAGCATAGGGATAAGCACATAGGATAACACACGCCTAAAGCTACAGACAGATTAGAAGTCCGCTAAATGTAGGATTTTCTCTATATAAATTATTTTATGTTCTTGTGTTAAAATGTATATTTACGTTTCCTGGATTTTGAATGCATCCGATAGGGGAGTATCTTTTTGGCTTTTTACACCCAAACTACAGTGGTCCTCTAAACAGACCATAATAATTACTAAACCTTAACAATATAATTATATACTCATCAGCCTAGTGTGTAATATATCACCTGAAAAGATGGTCTCATTTTGCAAAACAGTTTTTTTTGGGCAGTTATTCACCTTTCCCATTAATCCAAAGGTTTATATGTAAGCGCAAAGTGCACCAGCACCAACAATAGTATATTTATTAAAAAAGCAGAAAGCAGCTTACAGCCCAGACTGGAGAGGTAAAGCCCAGGATTGCAGCTTGAGTCCCGTCTGCTATGTATGGAATGATATTTTCACCCAAACGAGTGTCCCGAAAAAGGGCTCGCAAAATGTTCAAGGCATGAACCTAGAGGAGGAAACAAAGAGAATCATTAGATATCACATCAAATATTCAATGATTTTATTTTATCTTTGAAATGTCCTGTGGAAATAAGCCTTAAAAGCATATCTAAATTTCCTTGATTATGAATGTGTCTGATATAGGAGAGTTAGTAGTGTATACAAACTACAACTACAAAATAAACATTTACAAACACACCCTGATGTTTGCTAAATATTTTCCGTTTGCAAGCAACAGCGTATTTTTTTAGTTAACACACTTGAAAATCCCTGCTAAGATTGGCCAAAATTAAATATGAATTTTATGCCAATCAGGAGAAAGTAGATGTTAGCTGAAACATTTGTATCAAACTTTGAGGTTCCCGTGTTGCAAAGCAGCCTGGGATATGTAGTCTCTTTCTCTCTCCTTGTGCTTCGATTCAGCTGTGAGCTCAGACCCCACCCAACCATGTTATTCCATCCTGCAGTAGCACTTCATTTAGTTTCTACAGAAAGGTCAAACTCTGTATCTGACTGCCTCCGCGTACTTGGTTATGTAAAGCTCCCGGTGGGTGTACAAAGCTGGATTTTACTTTCCTGAACTTAACTTACTTTAGGGGTCTTCCGATGAGCGCCTTTGCCGCTTATCGCAGGCGTCGGCCAACCCGCAACTTTTGGGCCTCGTGATGAGCTCCATTGGCACTCATTACGAGCCTCTACCCGCTCTCTCATCCCTGTGTCTCTTTCCCCCCTCTCCCTCCTGTGACTCTTTGCCCCATCCCAATGTTTTTTTTGTTTTTTTTTACCCTTATCTCCCTCCCCTGTGTCTCTTTCCCCCTCTCTCACCCCTGTGTCTCTTTCCACCCATCTCCCGCCCCTATCCCTCCCCTGTGCTCCAGTTTGGGAAATTGATCAATTCTACCCAAGCCCAAAATGTGTTTCCTGATTTACAGGCTTGAAAAAAATGACAGCTTTATGGTCGCCAATTTTTTTCCTTGCTTAGCCGCTCTGAGACCTCCAAAAAAACGCTAAATAAATAGCAAATTAGCTTGCAACCTCACTTACAGGCTCCCTGCCTCTCCCCCTGTGCTGTTTTTGAGGTAGTAAGTTCATTTTCTAATTATATGGTGTCTTTTGGCGGTCTCCCAATGGCTTCCGAGTTATGGCTCCTCCCCCCCCCAAGCCAGTCACGTATGGGCCCTGCGTTCATTGTAGCCCCTGTCAAAACGGTAACTATCGGGCCTCGCAATGAGCGCTTTCGTTACCAACAAACTTGCAATTCCGACAACTATATATGTGATTTAAAGGCACATGGAAGTTTCCCAGTTTTTTATATAAAAATAAACTAAGCATTATTTGCATATTTAAACATCATATTATGAACAGATTTACTCTCCGAAATCCTCCAACCAGTCCCTGCAAAGGTCCGGCCTTTGCCTAAAAGGTTTCTATTGTACTAAATATACTAGCCAATCACAGACTGTGTCTCAGCACCATGTTACTAAAATGCTGCTGAGATGCAGTGTTTCAATGTCTAGTACATCTAGCATTAGAAAAACATTGTGTGCATTAACTATGGGGGGCTTAGCAGGGACTGTTTGGAAGGTTACAGAGCATTTGAGAATTTGATTATAAAATTATGCTTAGTTTTGCAAAACACATACTTAGGTAGTTAATTTTAATATTTAAAATAGAGAATGTTCCTTATCTCTATAACATGACCTGTGTAAAGTCCTACTCATACAATAGGTTTTCATTTGTTTATTTAGTAACTAATTAGCAAAAACTTCAATACCTGTACTTTTTAAAGACTACATTGAATTTATTTTCATTTGAACTTTAGTGCTTCAGGGTCTATCATGGCAGTTTCTCTCCACTACTATTAGGAACCCCAGGAGGCGGTCATAAATCTTATTCTGATTGGTGTAGGTTTGTCTTAAGTAATCACTACAGGGAAGGATGCAGATACAAACTCAGGGCACAGTCTCTGCCTCTCCCTAAACATCTGATAGGGGATGAAGAAAAACATATTTAAATCCGTTATTAAATTAACTATTTAAAAAATTATGTAGGAACACTTTATTGTATTTTTTCTTAGGCAAACACACATCTTTACATCTGTGCTTACAGTTCATAAGAAAATAAAGTAAATCTAGTTGATGGTGCCTGAAGCTGAACTCAAACAACATCTTTGTTTTATAAAGTCTTTAAAATTGGTTGTATTTGTTAAAGGTAACAAATGCGGTTGAGAAACACTCTGTATGTGACTAGTATATCTCTTACCAAAAGAAACATTGTATGTATGAGGTGAGGGGCAGACCTTTGCAGGGACTTTTTGGAAGGTTTGAGTAAGGGAAAACAGAGCTTTATGCAAATACTTAAGTACTGTAGTTTATTTTAATATTAAAAACAGGGAAGCTTCAATATACATTTTACCAATATTATAGTCTTAAAAGGTGTTCTAAAAGGGTATAACAATTCAAGAATACTCCGGTTACATTTGAGACCTTTTGTGGCAGTGTCTGAATGTTCCTGGTAAATTAAGGTCATAGGTTGGCTGGAAACCTTTACACTAATAGGATGTATTATGCAAAAACATTTCACAGATTTGATAAATGATGAAGCCATGTATAGTCTAACTTGCAGGAAAGGAGTTTGTGATTTATTACTTTATTATCCTCTAACCAAGGTATGAGCTAAACAAATGAAATATTAAATGTGCTAGGCATTAAAAAGTAACTAGGACTCTCTTGAGAAAATATATTTTAAGGCAAAGCAGAAAAGCATGGATTGGAGTCCTATTCAATGCATAGTCTTAAATAGATTTATAGATTAATTTTTCTAGGACTTGATAGCAATGAAAGGACACATTGGCCAGTTTTTATTAAAAACTTTGCATGCTTGTGAAGTATATAACAAACTAAGTTGTAGGTACGAAAAGGTTGCACTCTAATTAAAGTCGATTTTACGCAGTCCTGCCACATGAAAATCGGCTAAACGAGAGAGAAAAATGGCGCCAGAAGAAAATGAAAACGAGGCTCAACGACCCAGAAGCGTAAAAAAACACACATAAGGACGTACAACTTTTCATTACAACCCGCAAAACGTAGAAAAAAAAATAAGAGGTCGCAAAAATATGAAGTTAAAGGCCAAAATGCGTACATGCAAAAACAACAAAAACAATACAAAATAAAAAACACACAGAGCATTTGGGCACAGCCATGACATCTGCCAGTAAAGTTGCACGCTAATTAAAGTCGAATTTAACGAGTTTAGAAAATTTTAAAAATCGGCTAATCGAGGAAATAATGGCGGACTAAAAAAATTTAAACGAGGCTACACGACCCCAAAATGCTCAAAACACCTCCAGGCACGTACAAATTTTTGCCAGGGACCTACAAGGTACAAAAATACATACTTAGCTCTTCAGGCTATTCATTGCTGGATATATCAATTACAAATAGGTAAACTATATTAATTTATTAAGTAAATAATTAATTAATAATTATAGAATTTTTTTTACATATATATCTGTCTTCGTCATGAGAGCCAAAGGAGCTCATAGGAACAAAAGTAAACGAGAAGAGCGACTCACTATGAGCACCTGAGGCGCTCATTGCGAGTGACGCGATGAGCGCCAAAGGCGCTTAGCGTGAGGCTCACAATGAACACCGAAGGTCCTCAGAGTAGAAAAAGCTTTACATTGTGTGTCAAACAGCATTGCCATGGCTTAAAATGTTATTGCCCAAGTAGCTAGTATACATATTTTTTTGGCTTTTTTTTTTTTTTTTTTAATCGACATCAAGGGGTGGATATAAAAGTGGCAAGGGGGAGGGATTTTGCACTGGGGCCCACCATTCACTAGCTCCACCACTGTCTGCAGTAAAATATTGTTTATAAAGAACAATCTGCTCCTAATCGTTATGAGATGGAAATTAAGCAATCACTTTTCAAACAGACAATTATCCTAAAATAAAAATTCTATTGTTAAACTGAAACAAATAACAAAAGAAATATTATATATCTACATTTGCATTATACATTTAAAAGAGGATGTTTTAAAGAAGTTAGTCATTTTTTACAGTAGTTTTTTTGTATAAAAAAGTAATCTGGTTATCGCAAAATACAGAAATAGACTCATAGCCTGATCTATTAAAGGATGACAGACTTCTACTTTGTCTTTGTTCCTAACAAGATTAGAGACTGGAGTAGAATGGGAGAAATTGTGGATGCAGATCTGATCTCAACTCAGTTCTATTGAAAACTTCTACGCTAAATAGCACACTTGACAATTCAAGTAGTTTCAAGTGTAAATCCCTGTATGATAAATCTTATACATGGTTCAGAGGTAGACCAGTAATCTCCTATGACACATGCAGAGTCAGCTAAATGTAAGAGGATTTCTAAAATGCTTTTATTTCCATGCCTTACATATATATATATGCAAATTTATTTAGTTTACCACATAGATCACAAGAGTTAGATAATATAGTAGTCCTTTAAATGAAAAAAAGTAAAAAGATAGCTTTATCAAGTGATTGGTAAAATATTTAGGTTTGTTTTGTTTCAAAAGAAGAGCAACACAAAGTGTGTGGAAATTTTGGCAAGTATGACAATTGGAAATGTAGGCAGATTTGATTTAGCAGCAAGAGGAGGAGCTAACAATTCACTCTGCAGGTTTTTCTATGGGAGTTTAGTATAGGTTTTCATCAGTAAAAATCATTAATTTATCATTAATATAGTTTGTAAAGTTTGCGTAACACTCCAGTGGGAGAGGGGATGGGGGAGTCACACAGGGGAGGGAGAGGTGGGGATGGGGGAGTCACACAGGGGAGGGAGAGGTGGGGATGGGGGGAGTCACACAGGGGAGGGAGAGGTGTGGATGGGGGGAGTCACACAGGGGAGGGAGAGGTGGGGATGGGGGGAGTCACACAGGGGAGGGAGAGGTGGGGATGGGGGGAGTCACACAGGGGAGGGAGAGGTGGGGATAGGAGAGTCACGGTGGGGACAGAGTCACACAGGGGAGGGAGAGGTGGGGAAAGAGACACCGGGAGGTGGGGAAAGAGACACCGGGAGGTAGGAGAGACACCGGGGAGGGTGGAGAGACACCGGGGAGGGTGGAGAGACACCGGGGAGGGTGGAGAGACACCGGGGAGGGTGGAGAGACACCGGGGAGGGTGGAGAGACACCGGGGAGGGTGGAGAGACACCGGGGAGGGAGAGGTGGGGAAAGAGACACAGGGGAGGGGGGGGTGGGGAAAGAGACACAGGGGAGGGGGAGGGTGGGGAAAGATACAGGGGAGGGGGAGGGTGGGGAAAGATACAGGGGAGGGGGAGGGTGGGGAAAGAGATACAGGGAAGGGGGGAGAGACACCGGGGAGGAGGGAGGAGACACCGGAGAGACACCTGGGAGGGGGGAGACACCTGGGAGGGGGGAGACACTGGGAGGGGGGGAGACACTGGGAGGGGGGAGACACTGGGAGGGGGGAGACACTGGGAGGGGGGAGAGACACCGGGGAGGGTGGAGAGACACCGGGGAGGGTGGAGAGACCCCGGGGAGGGTGGAGAGACCCCGGGGAGGGTGGAGAGACACCGGGGATGGTGGAGAGACACCGGGGAGGGTGGAGAGACACCGGGGGGGGAGGGAGAGGTGGGGAAAGAGACACAGGGGAGGGGGGAGAGACACCAGGGAGGAGGGAGTAGACACCGGAAAGACACCAGGGAGAAGACACCGGAGAGACACCAGGGAGGAGGGAGGAGACACCGGAGAGACACCAGGGAGGAGGGAGGAGACACCGGAGAGACACCAGGGAGGAGGGAGGAGACACCGGGGAGACACCTGGGAGGGGGAGAGACACCGGGGAGACACCTGGGAGGGGGAGAGACACCGGGGAGGGGGGAGAGACACCGGGGAGGGGGGAGAGACACCGGGGAGGGGGGAGAGACACCGGGGAGGGGGGAGAGACACCGGGGAGGGGGGAGAGACACCGGGGAGGGTGGAGAGACACCGGGGAGGGTGGAGGGAGAAGTGGGGAAAGAGACACAGGGGAGGAGGGAGGGTGGGGAAAGAGACACAGGGGAGGGGGGGAAGGGGAAGAGACACATGTAATATTATACTGTCATTTACGACGGGTAAACCATTAGTAAGAAAATATATTAATTCACCAATTGAAAATTCAACTATAAACATCCCACATGAAAAAGGGGTTAATAACCAAGCCCATCACATCACATGGTTCTGGGACTTATCCCAGGCTTTTATAAGGAGAAGAAAAAGTAAACATGTGAAATGGATATTCATTTAGATTTTATGCAAGTCTCAATAGGCGATTGTGCTGTTAAAAAATGAAAGCACTGCAGAAGAGAATAACAGATGTACACGGAGCTGATCAAACACAGAAAATAAATACATTCAGGGACATACATCAGAAGGCTGCTGAATCTGAGTGATAAAAGTTTAAATGTGTTTCAGCTTTTGCTGTGGTTTGCAGAAAATAAGGGTCTTGCTGCAAGATGCTCGTATATAGGAACACGCTAATGCAATGTATATTTCCACTCTAAGATTTAACCCTTGTTAGTGTATGTTTCAAAGGAGTCACGACAGTGGGGGATACGCTCAATAGTAAAAACTGTCTCGCTATAGGGGAGAGACATATAAAACCAGTGATTTTATTACCAAACAAGAACCGCTATGGTCATTATTGTTCTTATTTGGTCTTTAGAATAACTAAGCTTAATAACGGGCAAGCTGTTTAAATTTTAACTTTCATATGGATTTATTCTTAACTAATCTTTATTGTTTATGACCCAATACTACAATCTACTTAAGGGGAGCAAAAGTTCAGACATGGAGGGCCACACACAGCCCTGTTTTTGAGAATTTCCTTTTTGTGCACAGGTAAGTCAATCAGGATGACACACCTGTGCACAGCTGGGATATCCTCAAATCCAGGCCTGTTTGGCCCTCCAGGACCAAACTTGTGCACCCCTGGTCTACTTTATCATGAGGGTTTATCCCTGTATAATAATATGCTTTCCATTTGCTTTGTTGAAAGCACTTGCAGTTATATCTAACAGATTTCTAATGTGTAGATAAAAAGCTTCAACTCCATTCAAAGCCTCCACACAGAAAGAAAAAAAACTGGACATTTCACAGTAGCAAAATTGTATATAAAAAGAAAATAACGTAGAGACTTTTTTTTTTTACATTCTCAATACATGTTGCTTATTTTCCAGTCTAGTTCTTCAAAAGACCATATATAAAAAACAATGACTACAGTGGTCCTTTAAGAAGCCAATCTGGATTTTTGAGCAGGACACAGAGCAGACATATCGGTATATGCAGAAGAAATTAAACCAACAGGCTCTTGGATGATAACAAAAAGTATGCAGTGTTGGTTACGGTTTGAAATAATCCCATATTTCAGAGCTTTCTGTGTCCCTTTAATTAATAAAGTTAGTGACAATCTATTCCACAAAATAAATAATAACATGATAGAACAACATAATTATGGCTTTGCGGAGGGCATATTTCAGAAAAAAAATTAAAAAAATTCAGCTTTTGCCTTAAAATTTCTCCTCAAAAATACATTATATTTATGCATTGTCCAGTCCCCAAAAGCTCTGGATATCTACTAGCAATAGCTATTCTCCTGCCAAACACTGAAAAACACGTATTTTATGCTGTAGCACTCGAGAGATAACAGGCGATACAATCAGAAAGTACACAGTGAACAATAGAGTTTTGTTTTATGATCTCGATATAGACTCACATATTAGCACTTATATTTAAAATAAATTCCACAAGGCACCAGAGATCTGCATAAAAGAATAAAATGACCATACACTCCCTGCCTATCCAAGCACACCTGAGGTAGAAATAACCATTTTTATCTAAGACAAGGTAAAGTACCAAAGAAGGTTTCTATTTCATACAACAGAAATATGGACTGACAAGTAGCTACGGTATTTTCAGCTGTTTATATGACCAATAACAGATGTACAGGACAGAAATAATACTAGTAGATTTAAAATAACTGGCATTATTTTATATATATATATATATATATATATATATATATATATATATATATATATATATATATATATATATATATATTAGTCACATAGTAATTCAGGTTGAGAAAAGACCTTTAGGCCATTAAGTTCAACCTTTTTAGATATCCTCTGACCATTATAATATGTGGATTAATTGTTAATAAATTGTTTATTTATCCAGAGGACGGCAAACAGAAAAAAAATTGAAAGATTGCCAATTGTCTTGAGAGGAAAAAAGCAAAATTCCTCCCTGACCCCAGATTCTGGCAATCGGATTTCTCCCTGGATCAATACATTTGAATACCCTTTTTACTCAAAAATATATCCAATCCTTTTTTAAAGTTATATTTTGAATCCGCTGTTACCACCTCTTTTGGTGGAGTATTAAACCGTTTAACTACCCTTACTATGATAAATCCTTTTCTTTCTTTAAGGTGGAATGTTTTTACTTCTAACCTCAAAGGATGTCCTCTTGGCACAAAAAGTTCCCCTGACAAAGCCTTATATTGACCCTGGATATTTTTATATAATGTAATCATATGCCCACTTAAAACATATTTTCTCTAGATTAAATGTGTCTAATTTGGTTAGTCTTTCTTCATAACCTAGCACCTCCATTCCCCTTATTAGTTTTATTGCCCTTCTCTGTACATTTCCAGCTCTTAAAATGTCCTTCTTATCAAGTGGTGCCCAAAATTGTACTCCATTTTCCAAATGAGGGCGTACTAGGGATTTGTACAGTGGCAGAATTATATTTGCTTCCCTTGCTTCTATACCCTTCTTAATACATGTTAATATTTTATTTGCCTTTGTAGCTGCTGCTTGGCATTGAGCACTGTTACCTAGGTGGTTGTCCACTAGTACTCCCAAATCCCTTTCAATATCGAATTCCCCTAGATTTGCTCCATTAAGATTATGAATTACATGGCTATTTCTTTAATTTATGCAAATCCCATGTGTGAGTTATATATATATATATATATATATATATATATATATATATATATATATATATATATATATATATATATATATATTATAATAATAATAATAATAATAATAATAATAATAATAATAAAAATGGAGATAGAAGAGTAACAATATCCTGCCATGGATGATGCATTACAAGCTTAACAAAATCACAACCTATATAAAAAATATCTAAAATAGATTCCTAAATATGCTAATAAAACCAACATTTATACGGATGTGCAGTCGTTTATGTTGCACATATTATGGTCCTTTCTTATATATTTGGTATAAAATTATGAAACTAACATGCAAGCTAAAAACCATACCAACTTGCCGAAGAAAAAGCTATCATTAGTATATTTACCTGATAGGAATATAATGATTGTAATTTGTCACAACACAGCATTAGATAAAGCTTTATATAATGGCAGCCATTTTGGGAATTTTCCCAGTTATTGTTATTCATTATTTTGTAGCAATGGAATCATGTTGGTTTAATAATCGAACATGCTGTAGATATTATTTTGCTCAATTCATTTTATAAGAACTGGTTAAAAAAATAGTGACAGTCCAGAGTTTTTATTGCCCCTATTGTACAGCAAAGTCACCTCAGTATCTATGGCAACAAAGGCCTTAAGTTATACTGAAGCCGCTTTGTCACAAGATGGCTGTTCTGGCCTGTGTAGTTTCAACATCACCTGTGGAATGGTGCTTGTATTTCCAGACGAGTCAATCCCAGGCATGGCCAATGATATTAACTCTTTCATGGTCATCTTCAATAGACCTGCTTTACTGTTCTTGGGTTCAGAAGCCAGCAGGGCCTGCAGAGAAGGAAACCAGACACATATGTGCTTCAGTCTTTTTAAGAATAAAATGTGATTTACCGTACAAGGACAGGTAGCAAAATATATCAGCTTACATGGAAGGGCAAAACAAATGTATTTTCTTTTCAGAGTTAACTCGTTTAATGTCAAATATGACTTCATAGGCACAGGGAAAGTCAATATTGGTGCCAAAAAAAATTGAATTTGACATTTTCATGACATTAAACTGAAATAACTAAATTTGGGGTTTAAATAAGGTTTTGTGAATGAGTTCCCGCTGAGTATGTTATGCAGTTATTATCCCGCCAAAATCACATACTTAAAAGTGACACCATAGCTCCAACTTCCATATCTTTAAGTTTAAGGAACGCTGAAGGTAAAATAGATCATGGTTGAAAAGTACAGACAGTCCCCGGGTTACGGACGAGATACTGGATCATATGGGGAAATAATACAGTGTAATACTGTAATAATAATACCCCTGTACTGGAATAATAAGTTACAAAAACTATTGTGCTCTTTTTAATTCAAACAGAACATAAAAAACAACTCATACAAAAGCCTTGGAAGCCCATTTCTTAAGTCGGGTCATCTGTAACCCGGGGGAATTCCTGAACTCCTGTACAAGTTGCATCTAGCATAATGAAAGCCCTATTAGCCGAGTATATAAAGTTATTGTTATGTTTATTTTCCCTCCGTTCATCTCTATGGGGCTTCAAAATTAACCTCTCTGCCTCCTCCCATCCCTCAGTGTGTTAGATGGGCATACAAAGACCTGTGGAACTTCATATTGCAGCTTCTAGTGCACTCAGGACTGTCATCAGCTTTCTATTGGTATCCGCCTAGTTGTAGCACAGGATCGCTAGTATAGGGGATAGCCACTGGTCATATAGCACGTTCCCAAAGCTGCTATACATTGATCTATAACATACTGTTTCTCCATCTCACATAGTGACACGCTCAGAGGGATAGGAGGAGGTAAAACAACAATATTTTATAACTTTAAAAGTGTATGTTTTATGTAGCATACTGAAGTCATTTTAGCCAATTTTTTTATAATTGTATAATTTACAATTTAATTTTATTGTACAAGTAGCACCCTATAAAGGAGCATGACCTGTATTAAAAATTATATAAGAAAATTCTACATACTTAAAGGGCCACTGTGATTTTTTTTTTTTCTTTACGGTATTTTCAAAAATTATTCTTGATAAAGATCAAAATGTTTTTATAAAAAGCAGAAAAAAACTTTTAGATGCAATTATTTTTTTACCGCAGGGCTCCATTTTCTTCTCACTGCTGATTTTGCTGCTACTGCGACAGGAAATTAGCAACACTTTCCCTACAGTTGTTTAAGAATTTCCAGTTCCCAAAACATGGAGTGTAAATGTAAGGTAACAGCATGAGAGAGCATTTTTATTTTTCTTTGTTCGTCTTATTGCTTTGCTATATTTTAATTTGTATTTATCTTTGTCTGAACTTACGCTACGGAATATGTTGGCTCGTTACAAATGTACTATAATAATAATAATTTCCATCAAAAATATTAGCAAATTTTTTTTTTTTTTTTTTTTGTTTTGGGCTTTTTTTTTTGCTTTGATGTTTGGATTTTAATGTTTGTAATCTTATAAAATTTTAAAATAAAATTGTTATAAAAAAAATAAAAATAAACTGTATACTGTAAAAAAAAAAAAAAAAAAGAATATTGGCAAATTAATAAGGGACGTTGGGACTTTAGTCAGTAACTCTTGTCAAGTATCTGTAATTTAAAAATATATTATGCTATGAATACTTATTTTTAAGCTGCCACTCCTTGCTTTTAATTTAAACTACATACCTCTTAGTAGCTAACAGTTCATTTAGTAAATACCAAAAGAAAAGATATTGGACAGATGTGAACACCAGGGCATAAGCAATTTGGGAGTATTATTTGGGTGTATTCCCAAAAATGAAGAAACAAGTTGGCTATAGGGATCATTTGATATTCAAAAACTTTAATAAACCCATTATCTTTCCTTAAGAAAGCAACAGTATTAATAGTGAAACAGTTATTGACCTTGGCTCCTCTCATTTTTATGAAGCCCTTATTAGAAATCTATCCTTTGCTAGATAGGATTTAGTTTAGCAGCCACAAAATGATGTTTTCATTGAAACAATAATTCACTGTTTAGAGAAATCAAACGTCTTTGTGGAGTGTTATCTTTAGCTGATTGCAAGGTACTGTAAGTGAAACCGCATCTGAAAAAGCAGACATAATGTTCTACAATTGGTTATCTCTGTTCAAAGTTAAGAACTTGGAAAAATGTATCATTTCAACAGGCAGGCACCAACAGAAGTCCATAACAGAGGACAAATTGCTGCCAGGCCTTGAGATAACAACAGTTCAATAAATTCTTATTTAAAGGACCACTGTAGTTCAGGAAAACTTAGTAGCCATGTAAGTCTTGAGCATGAAAAAACCCAAAACATTTTTAGAAAGAAAAAATCTTGACCAGCTTCAAGGCTTCCTGACATCTTGAAGTCCAAGTGACTATCCGTGAAGGAAGCATGTGAAAATAAATCAGGACATTTTGAGGAATTGGTTATATCGTAGGAGCTATTAGAATTTGGCACCCAGCTCCTTCCAATGCACACTCAGAAGAAGGCAGCTTTTAATAACGAAAAGTCCTGCTCCTGTACAATAATATATGGCCCTCTCATACATGTAACTATCATCAAAATATAATGGATGCAGGGACCAGCAAAAAGCAAGTTGGTTTTAATTGAAAATTAGTTTTATGACATGTTTCCGGCCTAATAATATATATATACTAGCGAATTGCCCGTCAAAAAATGACGGCAATGAAATTGTAAGGTAGCTAAATTAGTAAATGAATATAGTGTACCTATTTTGAAGCATTGTGATGAAGAGCTGGCAATCTGTGTTGATGTTGCTGCAGCATTAGTGGTGTGGAGCTGCTGTATAAGCATGCTGAATGTGTGCAGTGTAACACTGTGCGTGCGCGAGACCAAACCGTTAGCGTAGTCGTGTACTTCCGCATTGGTGTAAAATGGCGAGTAATGTGTGGTATAGGTCTGTATCGGAATATCCGTAGGTGTTTTGTGGTGTTTTGCGAGTTTAGAGTGCTGTAGCCTCGTTTTCGTTTTGTTCGGCGGCCATTTTTTCTCTCGCTTAGATTTTTTTTTAGTCTCTAAACTGTTTTATTTCGAGTAAAATCGAGGTGTAAGTTGCATTTTTGAGGTCCTGAGTGCTCCCTCTTGGTGTAGGTAAGTTTTTTATGTATGTGCTGTGTGTATGTATTGTGTTTTAAATGTTTGTATGTCGGCGTGTTGCGTCCGATGTTTGCGAGTTCGTAATGTGTGGTAACGTGTTTCGTACGTTGTTTGCGTGCCTCGTAAAATTTAGCGAGTGTCGTAATTTGTGTGTCGTGTTTTTTGAGTAGCGACGTGAATTTTGCGAGGGTTTGAGGCCCTTGCCCAGTGACCTCGCCAGCAACTGAGTCCCTCGCTTCGCGAGGGGCCTCAGTTGCTGGCATGGAGCGCCTTCGGCGCTCCATGCCAGCAACTGAGGCCCTTGCCCAGTGACCTCGCCAGCAACTGAGGCCCTCGCTTCGCGAGGGGCCTCAGTTGCTGACATGGAGCGCCTTCGGCGCTCCATGCCAGCAACTGAGGCCCGTGCCCAGTGACCTCGCCAGCAACTGAGGCCCTCGCTTCGCGAGGGGCCTCAGTTGCTGGCATGGAGTGCCTTCGGCGCTCCATGCCAGCAACTGAGGCCCTTGCCCAGTGACCTCGCTACGCGAGGGCCGCGGGCTCGCTACGCGAGCCCGCAAGCGTGAGCAACGACTCGTACGCTCACAACTATATATGTGATTACTATATAATGTGTAGATGTACCGGCTGGGCATGCTCTTGTGCATTATTATTATTATTACTATATAATGTGTAGATGTACCGGCTGGGCATGCTCTTGTGCATTATTATTATTATTACTATATAATGTGTAGATGTACCGGCTGGGCATGCTCTTGTGCATTATTATTATTATTATTATTACTATATAATGTGTAGATGTACCGGCTGGGCATGCTCTTGTGCATTATTATTATTATTACTATATAATGTGTAGATGTACCGGCTGGGCATGCTCTTGTGCATTATTATTATTATTATTACTATATAATGTGTAGATGTACCGGCTGGGCATGCTCTCTGCGTGTACGCTTTCTCTATCTGCACCCTATGTGCACTGCTGTCTGTGTGCAATCTCTGTCTCTGTACCCCTCACTCTCTTTGTCAATCTCTCTGCACTCTCTGTGCGCTCTATCTGTGAACTCTCTCTGCACTGTCTTTGTGCTCCCTCACTGTCTGTGTGTGCTCTTGCTCTGTAATTCTCTTTATGTCTCCCTCTCTCTCTGTACCTGACTCCCTCTCTCTCTGTACCTGTCTCCCTCTCTCTCTGTACCTGTCTCCCTCTCTCTCTGTACCTGTCTCCCTCTCTCTCTGTACCTGTCTCTCTCCCCCTCTGTACCTGTCTCCATCTCTGTACCTGTCTCCCTCTCTCTCTGTACCTGTCTCCTTCTCTCTCTGTAGCTGTCTCCCTCTCTCTCTGTACCTGTCTCCCTCTCTCTCTGTACCTGTCTCCTTCTCTCTCTGTACCTGTCTTCTTCTCTCTCTGTAGCTGTCTCCCTCTCTCTCTGTACCTGTCTCCCTCTCTCACTTTGCTGTCTTTCTCTGAAATGCAAATGGCCGCCACGCTTCTGTTAAAATCAGTTGTTAGGCCCACCCCCACTTACATCATAGCCACGCCCCCTTTATGATGTCAGCGTTAGCAACATTTTCTGCTGCTCACAACTATATATGTGATATCGCCCCCTTACATGGTGAAGGGGTTGTGTACGTCAATGAAGCTGTAAGCCATACCATGAGAAGTCACCCAAGATGGAAAGGTAATAGCACAGAGATCTGACAAATCACAGACCACAGGAGGAGGAACTGGCAACTCACTTATCTTTGCCAAGAAAATCTTGTTGATAAGCACAGGGACATAAATAATAGATGTGTCTAAAATCAGATCATATAGGGATCCTTTAATAAATCTATTTAAAAAATCCTGTGTGCATATACATTTTAGATATAAATGTGCCAAGAAACATTTAAACATACATGTCCAAATCATTTAAATCCCACTAAAAATTATTTAAAGAGAAGGAGTAGAGTGACTGTTCGTTTCTAAAGAAAGTCTATCCTCGGGTGCATTGAAGAACACATTGATTTGATTCCCATAAAAACACCAGGCACAGCATACTAAGTACCTGTATGTAGAATGGAATTCCAGCACTGCGTCTGGTTGCACATAGCTTAGAAGATGGATCGCTAGATTTAATTTCCTCTAAGACGTTGCATAACCACTGGCGTGGTAAGCAGTGCAGGCTTTTCTCATCACATCTGAAAGAAACAGGCAAACAGGAGAGGTCACAGAGGGCAGAACACGTTATTAAAAACATGCTACACTACTTCAAACACATAAATATAGCTACTTTTTAACAATTAGGCCTTTCAGAGTTGGCCTTTTTGGACACGCTAAGCTCCAGGATTTCGACAACCCTGAAGTTTTACTAAAAATGCTAGAAAGCAAATACACTGACAGATTGTTATCTGTTAAAATACCATATGGGGGGTCAACAAGAAACTTTGTGACCAATAAAACCTTTCCATCATGGCCCATAACATAATGCTAAAAGAAAGACTGGAACATTATATTTATTTTCAAGAAGACAAAGTTGATTATAACTTTTCTGTGATTAAGGATGTGGACATAAGGGTCATATTTACATATTTGGTGGAATTGTCCAATAGTTAAGAAAATATGGCAGAAAATAGAAGATGTAAATAAAGATATGTATAGCAGACAAATAATACTTACACCACAAATTTGATTAGTAACAATGCTCCCCAGAGAATTAAAATTTGCAAGTAGAAAAATTACACATGGCGACTAGACGGAAAAAAATTAAACGCCTCCTGTTGCGTTACGGTCGATAAAATACATGAGGCGGCCGACTTGCTCATTAGAAAACAGATTATGTTGGAAAATAACATTTTATTTTCAGTTATTTTGCTTAATAAAGAAAAAAAGGAAGTGAAAGATATAGAAGTTAAGAATATATAAAGTAAACCTTCAATACATAGGTTTGTATAATGTATGCTTTTAATTTTATACAAGTTATTTGTTTGTATAATGTTATGTTCTTCAAATTAAAAAAAATATTTAAAGAAAGTTAACTATACATTTTCCACCTATACAAGTTAAACATAACCCTCTCAAACATAATGTGGGAGATTTAGCTGGAAAGCATTCTTGGGTAGATGTTAAGTTTTGTATCCAAAATGCTTCCAGTTTTACATAGTGAAATAGATTTATCGATCACAAATAAACAAAGCTTGAAGTTCACTTGGGCCAATAAAAATGTTGCACTTCTTTATATAAAGTACATCTGCATAAAATAGATGAGTGGAGCTCTCCGATATATTAAGAGTATAACCTGCAATACACCGGAGTTAATGCAGGCATAAATCTACTAATTCACCCCCAAATTAATTTAACAGACAACTAATTAGAAACCCTCTGATCTGGATAACTAACAAAACATGGCTTAGTTAATAGAAAGAAGTCACAACACAACTCTCTCTGACCACTCTTCCACAACCTGTATTCACAGCCCTAAACAATGCTGAGCCCATGACAAAATACAGGGACCTAATACAACCGGTCATACATCAAGTAAATTGTGGCAAAACAGATAGAAAGTTTATTCATAAAGAGTTAATTTTCCTTGCTTAGCTGTGTAGAAATGTCCAGGGCCAAGACAACCTGGGGTTATCTTGGTTGAAGTAAACAAGATGAGAACAATAAGCTAATACACACAATAGATACTTGCTTTTGCAAGGACATCTTAGAAATGTTTAAACAGCAGTTGCAAGCGTTTAATGATTCATGGTAACTCTACACATCGCTGTATAAAAGAGCTTCTAAAATACTAAATAAATCAGAGATTATTTAAAGGCATTGTCTTGCTGTACATCTTTCCTTGTTATTAAGTATTACCTCTTATGAGTTATGTCTTTGATATTAAGTATAAACCTCTAATGATTTATGTTTTTGTATTACACAGGGTTTTTTGAACCTAACAAAAACACAGGGCAATACTTGTACACCTAACTATACAGATAATATCATGCAGCAACTACAACATACAAATTCTCCAAGGTCCCAATGTACTTGTGAGAATTATATCAACAATATTTTTTATATATAATAGCATTCAAAAGAGCACAAGAATGTAGCTAATATCGCACATGATTTAATGATTTTGGAGCTTCAGAATTCATAAATAGTACATGTAACAAGGTAACAGAGGTTTGGGAAAAAATAATTTGATTTGGACTTTGGTGGGAATATTCTATAACCCTGGTCTATTTAAAGTTCCTTTTTGGGAACCACTACTGTAGGAGTGTCAATTATGCTGGTTTCAGACTGTAATTGCATCCCGCAAATAGAGTTTAGTAGTTGTGGGCTTAGAGTCGGGTGAGCATGAGCAGTTAATTCCTACAAGTAATATCAATTGGCAAACATATTTGCCTGTAGAGGAATACCAGGAAAAATGGACCAAGAAGCAACAGGATTCTTGTAGAGAGGATGCAATGCAGATTTTTTTGTAAGAATACATTCTGGAAACTCATTATAATGAAAAGCATGATAACATTAACAATACTGAAGTGTTTGTTTAATCTACAAGAAGCTAAAGGATTTACATACAGAATTATTAAAAGTTAATCTGGATTTAAAGAGAAAGTTACTGCAAAAGATACTGCTATAAAATTGGCCTCTTTTAGCTACCCGTAATCGATCTGCGGGTTACAGGATAAAAATCCATGCGGTTGTAAAAATTGTAACTCCGACCCAGCTAAGCCTTTGATCGGTCAAGTTTGCAATCGCTAAAATTGCTATTAAAAATTTGCTTTATTTCCTCAAGCCCACAATTGTTTTCACACCCGTAAATGGCAGCCAAAAATCCTATGTGTACTTGAGAGGACTCGAAGGGGGTTAAACACCTGTTCGTAGCACTGTAAAAGCAAATAAAAAAATTAATACTGCACTGTACATAACGGAAAAAGCGAACATTAGAATTAATTGCACAACAGTCTCAATCTTGAAAATCTGCAATCAAAAAATATTTTTTGATGTGTCATTTCCGTGTTATATCAATGCCGGCAATCAATGGGTTAATACATATCATTGAACTCGCATGGACTAGAATAGTACATTTACTGATTTACCTAATCTTTAAATGATGTTCTTCAGTAAGATATATTATTTGCAGGTACAAATAGAACTATAATGTTATTGTGCATGTTAATGCATAAAATCCTCATTACAGAGAGGCCCAACCAACCAATTTAAGAGGTCACTTAATGACACATTTTTATTACCAAGAGAAGGTGCATAGGCACAATAAGCAGGTGACAGCGTCATTAGTTTGCAGTAGGGGACATGGCCGAGTTGTAACAAAGGCATTAAATAATTTTAGACATCAAAGAAACATGTCACAACATTTTAGATTAGTGAACAAGTATTTAACCTATATATTTCAATAATAATTTCCATACAGTGTAAAAGGCAGTATTTCATTAGGACTTATTGCATTCATAGTGTAATGTACCATGAAAGAGACAACATGACTTCCAAGTGGGTGTGCGTTTTATTTCAAAATCTGTTGCAAGATACATATTAATCTTGCAGTACTGAATAACAATGTTTATACATATACCTACCCTATCATAAAGACTGCCAAGTACTAATGCTTAGCATATTATAAGGCTGGACAAAAAGGCAGCCCTTGGAAAACATCTATAAAAGGTCCCATTTTGTTCTTTGAAGCTGGAAAGTCCATTTTCTAACTTTACAACTGGCATATCACGCTGTCAATCCAAAAACACTTCTCACTATTTCTTCATCTGTTCCCTCTCAACACACAACTGTAGTTCCATAATTACAAAATGCTAATTTTGTAAAACTACTGGATAATGAAACCATTAATGCATAAGTTATTATATGCAATTATTTTGCTGCAGTGGGAATCTCCATTTTGTTTCTTCTGCTCTCCCCATCAAGTTGGCTGAACAGACTCTTGAAAAGTTCAAAGTGTCCCTATACAAGGGCTGATGAGACATTAACATTAATTGTTATAATTACACTCAAACAGTTAACCTACACCATCATGGAGGTCACACCATCATTCACGTGTGTCAAATGTGTACTTAGTCATGTAAGCTTTACGTGTTTTTCCTGTTTGCTTGGTATTTGTCCAGTATGTGCATATGTATGTTGTATGTATGTTGTATGTATGTTGTATGTATGTTGTATGTATGTTGTATGTATGTTGTATGTATGTTGTATGTATGTTGTATGTATGTTGTATGTATGTTGTATGTATGTTGTATGTATGTTGTATGTATGTTGTATGTATGTTGTATGTATGCTCATCCCAGTCCACTGTAAGCCTTCCAAGCTTGTCTATCTTTTATTACTTCAAGACCTCTGTATATTAAGTGATATGAGCTGCTGGAGAACACAGAACATGAACTTAACTGGACACAGTTTAGCGTAATTGGCTCTTGCACTGGCTCTTGAACTTTTGACCAAAACAGCTTAGAGTCACAGACAAATATTGAACTTCAAATGACATCATCCACAAACACGGAGAAGTGACTGACAAACTAGGTAAATTGCAGAATGCTTACACAGATAGTTAATGTTCAGATTGTTTTTTTTTTCCTGTTTTGGGTTTGGTTAATAAGGATTGCTAAGATTCATGCTGCAAACATCCTTTTTTCCGACTGTTAAGAGAAACCAAATACCAGATATAAGGATATTGGTCATTTACCTGCAGCAATAAAACACAGCCTAATACAAAATAAGCTTAATTGTTGGTGGAATTTGCCTTTAAAAATATTATGCAGCAATTTTAAGGCTCTGAGGTTGAGGTCTTAAACGTAAAATAGGTTGCCTAATATTGGTATAAAACACGAAACTAGTGGCTGAAATGACATAGATCAATCTCTATAACTAAAACACACATTATATTCTACATTTTTATTACAAATCCTGCAGCAGAAGTCATGAATGTGGGTTGGAGCTGTCCTTGCTGGAGCTTATGTGGAGTGCTTATAACAACATGCCAGTCTGGTACACCCCAAATGGAAACAGACAAAAGGAGAAAGTTTGAGTTATGCCAAAGCCTGCAGATTCCTTTGGAGTTTGCCGCAGGCTGAAATGTTACTATGAACTTGTCTTTGTAAAAGCTACAATGGAAAGAAAACAAATCATGGATTACATAGGAGATCATATGAAAGAATCCCCATTCTGTTAGATGATGCAGCGATTTCTACACAAAGCTAAGATTTTAACCACTTCAGACCAAGGGTAACCTGTAAAAACTGGAAAACAATGTAAATTAAACATTGTGCACAGTTAAAATAGAGATTTGAGGACAGATAACCAAAAAGATTCACCTGATCTCCCCATTATATCTAGCTAAAAATGTTGCTTAATTAAGCCTTAGGATAGCCTTATGCTTATCCCAGACATGCTTACATTTCTTAACTGTATTTGACTGTACTATTTTCCCCTGTAAGGCTGTTCCTCTTATCCTCTACTTTTTCTGTAGTAATAGTACTCACATTACCCCTAAATCTTCCACCTTGCAACTTTAAATCATGACCTCTTGCTCTTGCATCCTTTTTTTTCCTGAAGACACTTGCGTCTTGAACGTTATTAAATTTGATATATTTGAAAGTTTCTATAACGTCACATGAAGTTTTCCCTTATAAGTTTTGTCTATTAGACCATGCACAATTTTAGTTGCCCTTCTTTGAATGGTCTCCAGTGTTTTAGGTGAGGTCTACTTAAGGATCTATAAAGTGGTATTAGTACCTCTCCTTTTCTGCTGCTGAATTGGCTTCGTATATCCAAGGGTCCTACTAGCTTTTCCTGTGGTTTTATTGCATTGTTTGCCTACTTTTAAAAATCATGCAATATAATAATTTCTAAGTCTGTTTCCTCATCAGTTGCCATCATTATAAATATTCTTCTTTTGAGGTTTTGTATCCTAAATCCATATTTTTGCATTAATCTGTGTGGAATTTTAGATCCCACATATTTGGTCAATACTGGAGTTGTTCCTATTACCCTTTTTATGTAACTGTAAGGCATTCTCAATTCTCCAGTCATCTGGCACAACTCCTACCATGAATAATTCATTATAAATTTAGCGAGTACCAGTCCCCTCAGTACAGTTGGATGTCCATTATCTGGAACCACTGACTTGTTGACTTTTAACTTTGATAATGCTAATAATGCTATTAGTCTTCCGTAAAAGCACCTTTGTTGAATTGTCCTACCACTTAATGCTGCACCCACCAATAGGAATTCATCCTCTCAATGTCAACTGAAAAATAGTTTTTTTGTCTTTTTATAAATATACCTAAAGATGTTTTGTCATCTTTTTATTGATTTTGCAAGTTCTGATATGTGTGGAACTTGACACATTGGATGACCTGTCTTAATTGTTTCTGTTTGGTTTTATACAATTCTCTGTCCTCCTGTTGGTTTATATCTTCTATAAGAGATTTATATATATATATATATATATATATATATATATATATATATATATATATATATATATATATATATATATTATTTATTTATTTTTATTCGCAAATGGCTGCTACCACTCGAATACTCTTCTGAACAGTTTACTTTCTGAATCAAGTGTGAGGTAGTATTACTTGTTTCAGATTTTGCCACTGTTCCTATAATCCACTCAACATGTTTTGCTCTGCTAAGACATTTTGTAAATATTTTTTAAGTTAGATTTTTGAAAGAAGACTTCTACCTTTGTATGGATAGATAATGCCTCTATTAGCCTACTAAACCATACCAGACCTTAAGGTATCACCTACAGATACATCTAAAACTATATTTCTGTTTGTGATTATTAACTCTACTAAAGGCTTTCTTGTGAGTAGGCTCATTATCAAACTGTGTAAGTGATGCCGCTTGCAAAGAATGTAGAATGTAATTTATCCTGGAATCTTAAAAGTCCACATCTGGCATATTAAAATCTCTGATAACTAATATGACAATAACATGTGAAATGATAGTAATTTTGCAGTGGCGTTAATATTTTCTTTTACATAAATACCTCATCCACTATTGCGGAGCCTATCTTCGCTGAACAAACTGTAACCAGGTATAACTATGTCCCACCCATGTAATTTATTATACAAAGATTGTGTTATAGACACCAGATCCAAATAGTCTCTAATCATTATTGAAAGTAGCTCTGGAAGCTTTTTCCCAGGACTATGAGCATTTATGCACATGGAAGGGATTACATTTTAGAGGCTTCTCACATTTATAATTACAGTGTCCCTATCATTTTAGTCCTTGATGGCCTTTGCCAGGCTAAAAAGAATACATTAATAAATTATTTCATTTGTGTGTGTGAAGTAGATTAAGTCCAGCCTTCTTCTAATACAGAGCCACTGCTGGTGGGAGACTGCCCAGCAGGGCAAGTAATGCGTACAACCTGACTGTTCTTATTATATAAGAAGGCTAAATTAATGGTGTGCAGAGCCACCCAGGCTTTATACTCAGAACAGCATATTGACCCAACTTCTAAAAAAGGAGGAGGTGTGTTGTTTAATAAATAATATGTTAAAGATTGAATTCCTCAAAATAGCCTACTGTAAATAAGGGACAACAGTGTCACTTTGAGTGTTAAATAGATCAAAGTGGCCAATGACAACTTTGACCATTAGTAAGAAATATAAATAAATGCAAAATACACTATTGAAGGATTTTGGAAAATATATCATAAGTTATGTATTTCCAAGGAATGTTGTAATCCTGAATCATATTTATTAGGTTACTGCTTCCTTTAATCACAACTTTAAAATGCACAAAGGAAACATATGCAAATTACAGGACTCCCAAGAGATCACAAAACAAGGGTCGTTTTCATTCCTTAAAGTCTGATTTATTTTGGAAACTGATCCAATGCCATAATGCATTTTTCCTCTAACTCAAAAAATAAATCCATTGGTACAGGTCTATTATAAGATGGCCAGGTGCCATAAAAAAAAAAAAGTGTAAATGCATAAATATTAGAGCATAGAAGCCCTAATAAAGACTGATTTCAGACATGAGATTTGCACTTTCTATGGTGTTTTACACATTTTAAAATGAAAAAAAGACTGACCACTTCCCCATTGAGGCAATCATTACAAACAGTCCATCATAGTCCTGCACGATTAATTGCCACCAAAACTGCACATAAAAAAAGCAGTAACCATGAAAAGCTAAGACCATTTCTTAAATGAAAACATTAGCCAATAAAGGCCATGTTATAACAGTATTATAGCATGGGTTGAATTCAAGACAGAGGTTCCCAAACTGAAGTCCACGTGGTCTGTGAGCTTCTTTCAGGTAGTCTGCTCAAAGCACGGGAGTTACAAAAAAACTATGAAACATAATAATGATAAAATCAAATCAAATGCACAAACAAGTAGTGTGAGTGTGAGTGTGAGTGTGTGTGGTTCAGTCGTGTCAGACTCTCCTTGACTTCATGGACCGCAACACACCATGCTGATCTACTTGGTATTCATAGCAGAGATACTGGAGTGGGTTGCCATATCCTTCTCCAGTGGGCCACAGCCTACAGATCCTGAGGGGTCTCCCATTTATGTGCTGACCAGGCCAAACCCTGCATGGCTCCAGGGTGGTATGACTTTTTGGTTCCCTGACTGGAATCAAACCCAGGTTGCAGCACTGAAAGCACCAAATCCTAACCACTGGACCACCAGGGAACTCTAAACAAGTAATACAGAAGTACTAAAAGACCACTTTCACCTCTGTAATACATTGTCTTTGGAATTTAAAAAAATGCTATTGAGAAAGTCTGTAAGTGACTAGTACATCTAGTACCAATATAAACATTGTGTGTAGGAGCTGTGGGGCAGACCTTTGCAGTGACTGTTTGGAAGGTTTGAGTAAGTGAAATCAGAGCTTTTATGCACTTGTTAATAAAATGATGGTTAGATCTGCAAGGGAACACTTGGGTAGCTTATTTCAATATTTGAAACAAGGAAACGTCCATATACATTTAAGCTAAACTAGATAGAATGGGCAGACCATGTTGGTATCTGCATAAATATTGATTTTTCTATGTTTAAATAAACAAGGACTCCATGAATGTCTGTTGTGTTAAATTCAAATAAAAGCACAATATTTTGTAGTTCAAAGATCCATATGGTCATTGCTCCTCTGTTTCCTCTAACATATCAGGACAGACAAGCAGAAAATAGGCCCACGCTGTCTATATTTAAAGGGATATGAAAGTTTCAGGGATTAATGGATTTCTGTACTCTACAAGCAAAAAATAGCCTATTTGTATGCAGCACTTCTAATCAAACATTTTATTTTTTATGAATATCTAAAAATCCCTCTAATGATTATGTTGACACCTACAGGGGGTGTCTACACAGGCATCTGACTGATCCCCCCCCCCCCAATCTTGTTGCAGCCTCCTCTCTGTATGTCAGTAGCAATATATATCACATATCAGTGATACATTACATATCGCAGGCTGCTTTGCACCACAAACAGGAACCTAGAGTTAATTCAAATGTTTCAGCTAACCTGATTGGCCCCAAAAAAATCATTTTAAATGTGATGCTAATTTAGCCTGGGTTCGGGGGGTGTTAACCTTGATTTCAAACTGTCAGAAATTACAAGAAATTTTGCTCACTTCAATGTGTTTAAATTTATTTTATTTTTTTATACACTACTAATTTTCCTCTATCAGATGCATTCATAATCCAGCAAACTTACATATCCCTTTAATGTACCCCGGCATTAACACACCTGCCCAATGCACGCCGACAAATACGCGCACACAAACTAAGGGTGCCAGCCCACAGATCCCTGCCCCATGCTGGCCCCACACCCCTTCATGGCTTCCCTGCTGCCCCCACACTGTCTGGACTACCCCTCCCAAGGATGGAAAGCAGCAGGAGGTTCAGTAAAGACAGCATAACAGGTGAGTGCACTGATAGAGTAATATGGGGTGACTGACCTATGTCAATTGTATACCTGCTCTGTGCCCTGCACTTTGCCCATCTCCGCCCTGATGATTTTAGATGCCCCACTACCCACCTCATCTGTCCCAATGGGCACCCAGACTTTAACGCGCCTGCTAGCTGCGCACAGATGTCGGGGCGCGCTAATGACGGGCACGCTTTTGTCAGTGCGCATTGGGCAGGCGTGTTAAAGTCATGCTATCGTAATTTTTCTATACTTCAGATCAATTGTTTCTGATAACTTTTGTAGTATTTAAAATATGGCATGATAGAATTTTGTGGAATACATTGGTCCTTTAAATTTAAAAGCTATACCTCATTTATTGTGTTCTTGTTGTTCTACAAACAAATAGTTTTTATCCAAAGCCAAAATAGCAATTAGTGCCTTGAAACAATAAAAAAATTGGGTACATTAGTTTCACACAGGTTGATGCAATAAAATTAATTGCACCTGCAATTACCAGAGAGGCTATCACATAATTAAGTCTGCGTGTAATGCAAAAACCTAAAAAAAGAAATTAAAGAAGAAAAAGACTAACGTGGGATTAAGTGATAATACAGTTAAAGATTTAGGAAAAAACTCAAAAAATGTGTACTTCCCGCCATATTTATTTATCAGTCACATATATTGGACTACTGAATTTTAGAAATAAAACGTCATATCAGCCAAGTGGGAAACAAACTAATATTAGTAGCATTATAAGGAATAAACATAAAAAATTGTTTAGAGATTCTGGATCGCTACCTTGTCATAGTGAAGGGTCTTGTGTACCTCAATGAAGCTGTGAGCTATACCATGCTCACCCAAGATGAGCAGGTCATAGCAGAGAGGTCAGACAAATCATGATCCACTGGAGAAGGAACTGGCAACCCACTTCAGTATCTTTGTCAAGAAAACCATATGGATAAGCACAACCAGAAACAGACAAATGTGCCTGATGTGCTGCGTCCATATAGTGCACGCGAGTCGGACATGACTGAAGGACTGAACAACAACAACAGGGTTTAGAGATAATCAGGGGCATATTTAGGTTTTATGCTGCCCTAGGCATGTTCATATTTCTGTGCTCCCCAACAACCCAGTTACTCCTCTGTCTTCCCTCTTGATATATCCCAGTGGTAAGTTTACTATACACCTGTATAGAAAATCATAATGCGTGACTATGTAAGTATACAGCAAGTGCCAGGTACACTAGATAGAATATTCCTACACATAGAGATTTCAGTGCATATTCCATGGCATTACATCGGCAACTCCTGCTGCCCCCTGAAAATGAATTGCAGCTTCAACAGAATACTAAAATATTAACATTAATATTATTAAATAAAAAAAAGTGTATTTCTATTTAATGAGTGAGACTTGTACCATTGACGTGTTTGCGACATACCGTATATACTCAAGTAAGCAGAGTTCCTACTGCTCTCTCCCTCCCCTGTGTCTCCTTCCCTCCCTGTCTCTCGTGTGTCATTCCCTCCCCCTCCCTTCTCATCACTTCCGACTACCCCCCTCTCCCTTTCCCCTCACTTACCTTTATCAGCTGCTCCGCTGCGCGTCTTCTGGCTGTGACGGGACCCAGTGTATGCTAATGACGTGACGCGCATGTGACGTCACATCATTAGCATATGCCGGGTCCCGACACAGGTAAGTGAGGGAAAACAGGGGGGGGGGGGGGGGGGGGGTAATTGGAGAGGAGGAAGCGATGAGGAGGGAGGATGATAAGGGCGGGGGAGGGAAAGAGACACGAAAGGGAGGGAATGAGACACGGGGGACGGAGAGGGGGACACAAGAAAGGGGCACGGAGGGCACAAGAAAGACACAGGGGGCAGCGCATTTCCCACCCTCGGCTTATAGTCAAGTCACTAAGTTTTCCCAGTATTTCGGGGTAAAATAGGTGCCACGGCTTTTACTCGAGTATATATGGTAGTCGTTTTCCCACTTTATATTAACAGATAACACTAGCCTACAGTTAAAGTAAGGAGGAGGCATTTTCTACAGTAAACATAAAAAGGGTTAGGATTAAATATATATAAAAAAAATATATATAAAATATATTTTCATGAAGTAAGTCACCTATAGGGCTATAAGTGTAAATCTATCTAGATCTACCTCTCTATCTAGATCTCTATCTCGATCTTATATTATATATAAATATATATATATATATAAAAAAATATTATTTATATATATATTATTATATATTATTAATAACTATATTTCTCAGAATTCTGAGCTGGAAACAGGCTTCTTAACTTGTTTTAGACATTCATATGGGAACACAAATGTACTATTTATTGACCTCCAAGCCTGTAGGACTTTACATGATGGTTGTGACATGAAATTGAACATGAAATAAAGCACTTTCTTTGGCCGATTTGCGACCTTGAGAATGCTGCGCCATTAATTGGAAGACCAAACATCCCTTTCACTTTTAATAAAAGTACAAGCTTTTTATTTGCTTAATTAGTGCTAAAATTTGTAAATAAGCCCTTTTCGACACCTCCGTGGACTTAATATGGACTTGAGTATTCTAACACGTTATCACAATTTCATGTGAATTTTTCTTACTCTACCCTAACAGGCTTGTCACTGAGTGAGATGTTTGTCCAACAGGTAAGATATCGCTGTGGACTGCAGTGCTCTATTTTTTCATGTATATATTGATGTATATGTGTATATACTATGTGTATATATGTTTCCTTTACCATGTTGTGTTTAGTCCCCCTATATGCATTTACCTGATGTCTGATGCTGTCTCCACTCTCTCTGCATCTGCTGTTTTTATTCAAACTGAGGGTTGCATCTATTTATTATTTACGGATATATCATACAGCGATCCTTTAATAAATCTATAAAACTATCTAGATAAAATCCTGTGTGCACATACATTTTATATATAAATGTGCCCAGAAATCATATTGGCTTGTAAAAAATAACAATCATCAAAATTACAAGAAAGTTGTACTCCATTTAAAAATCGAATTCAAATGTTCGGATCCACCCAAGTTGTAAGAGATTGACCATGATAATTACCAGGCGAGCCATTCCCTAAATCCCCAAGGATAAGGTGGTTAATATGCAACAGACAAGCTCACCTGCTTAAAAATAAATCTTTCTCTAAGTCTCAAGTGAACATAGTCATAAGGTGAATATTTTTTTATTTTGTTTTCTGAAAGGAGCCAATTTTCCTATTATAGTTTACTTTAAAATCTAATATTCAAAATATATGTGGGAGGACAAAAAAAGTTGCTATTGCTTGTGAAAAGCTGGATTTGTATTAGCGCTACATGCCTCTTATTCATTTCAGACATTGCAAGCGCCCACATATTTGTTTTAAGCAAAATATCAGAAGCCAGGACTTGCTAGTTGGGTCCAAGTGGTAAAGCATGAGCATTCCAGCTTTGGGACTCTTCAAGGTTTAACCAAATAAAAATAACACTGAAAAAAAGAAAAATATTTTTCAACCGTCTATGGGCTGAGACTTTAATACATAAAGGTCATGTGCAATTACCTTATTGGCCAATAACTGTATGAAATGGAAATGTATCATATACTGTAAGAGCTCTAATAAGTGTGCTTTGGTTTGATGTTCCTGTGAGTAACTTTACACTTGCACGCTCCTCAAGTACATGTTTGGTAGGGAGGTGTACGATCCTCAGACTATAGTGCACAGGCAGTGCAGGGTGCTGCTGCCTTTGAAATTCAGGAGGCAACTCCCTTACGCTTGGCAAGGGCATCTTTTTTGTGGTCTGGCAGCGAAATGACTGCTTTAAGCAGGTGCTCCTCCCCACACGAATTACAGAGCATGGAAAATACATAAATGTTATGAGCTTCCACACAGCTGAAATATCCATCCCTGCCCTGACCATAAAGTGCTATTTTAAAGAAGGTCATGGAGGATGGTGATTATTTGTCCTGGCAGACACTGAACAGCCATACCTATAGACGTGAAGGTTTTGACCAGCTCCAAACCTCAGTTCAGGCTGGTACCAGTTTGTAGGCCAAAGATTTCAAGCAATTGATGAACAGTGATATCCTACAGATGTAAAGGCTGAGACTGGCTCCAAACTACAGCTCATGCATGTACTAGCTTGAAGGCTGATACGTTTATAACCAAGAAGTAATAAAACGTAGGGTTCCCTGGTGGTCCAGTGGTTAGGATTCAGTGCTTTCACCACTACGACCTGGGTTCGATTCCAGTCAGGGAACCAAGAGGTCACACCACCCTGAAGCAAGAGGTCACACCACCCTAAAGCCATCCTAGGAATACCAGGATCTGTATGCGGTGGACCACTGGAGAACAAACTGGCAAGTGGATCAGCATGACCATGGACATAAAGATGTGCCTGGTGTGTTACAGTCCATGAGGTCGCAGAGAGTCAGAAACTACTGAACAACACAAAAAAAAAAAAAACGTAATAAAATAAATGAATAAAAATGAATAAATATGGTCATACAGCAACTCAATTAAAAGGAAAGTTATTTATCATTGTGGGTAACTATTTATATAGCAATTCAGAGGAGAGAAAAAATACTTCATATGAGGATCACCGCTTTTGAAATCTTAAACAAATTAAGCGTTAATGTAGAAATCTTTGGGGTCTATAAAATTAGATTATCTACTACTAATTGCTTTTATTTGAGATCATTATGGCTATATGTACTTTTAAATTACATGGCAGTTATGAAAAGCATTTTACCAGTTTGGGGGGATGTCATAATAAGACAATTGTATAGGGTGTTTATATGTCTGTGTATTGAGTAATGAGTGATCAATCTGTATGTTATCATATATCCCATGCATGTTGAAAATGTTATAATAATATAAAATCAGTCATTTTAATGTCTAGATATGTAAAAAAATGCATTTAAAAATCAGGCAAAGGTTTAGCCATGTTCCCGGTTGGTAAACCATCATGTAGGATGTGGATGGGACTCTGGTCCATATCTAACAGAAACCTTGTCACATCTTAGTAGGCACACATCATAGGAGAACAGATAAATGGAGAGTATCTCCTGCACTTTTAATACATTTGTACCACTGCATCACAACCAACAGCTTTGAGGGTCACAGCGAATTATGGCACGGACGGTCTGTATGTTACAGTGTCACATGAGACGGTTACTATAGTGATCATTAATTTCTAAAATTTTTGTATTTAGTAAAATGTATTGGAACCTGACTTTAGCACAAGATCACTTTATTAAAATGTATGTATATATATATATTATATATATATATATATATATATATATATATATATATATATATATATATATATATATATATATATATATATATATATATATACACACACACACACACACATACATACATATACACACACTTATAGCCCTACAGGTGACTTACTTCATGAAAATATATATATTTTCATTTTCTGTAGTATTGTACTTCTGCCCACCATTAGTTAAACGATTGTTGTGGTAAACTACCTCCCCACACTGATGAGATGCATCAAGATTGAAACAGTCACTCTGTGTGGGTAGTTCTCCTGGTTTGTGCATTATCCATCTGGTGCTATGCTTAAAGCTGTGTAATATAGCGAACGTATGCTATGTTTGTCCAATAAAAAAGTTATCACTATATACTGCAATACTCTGATATATATATATATATATATATATATATATATATATATATATATATATATATATATTTAAAAAAAAATCAGAGAAAGGACAAGCCATAGCAGTTGGGGACAACTTGTGTAAAGCATCTTCACTGTGTACTATAATTATCACATGCAAAGCTCGAAACCACTGCACCAGTAAAATAAACATGGAGGCTTTTCATCACATGAAGCCTGTCTTGATATGTAACACTAAAGCTCATTATTAGGCCACAGAAGACAGAGATGGAAATCCCAAAGAGAAACAACAATCGTCTAACGCCTCAACATGTTGGGCACTCCCTTTCCATGTGGACATGTTTCTTTTATTACACTATCTAAATAAATTATTTCTGCTGTTGATGTATAGATTATGCATGCTTAAACACGAATACACCTATTTAATGAGTGGAAACCTCTCTTAAACCCCAAGTACAGTCATATATATTACTATATCATCACATCTAATAGTTGTCAAACTGCGAGACGTCAGCACACTTTGCGAGGTGCATACGACTTAGGCATCGCTGTGAGCCTCGCAAAGCGAGCCGTTAAACCATAGCACTTAGCCGAAGCGAGGCAAGCTGTTAAAATATGAGACGCGGGACTTAGAAAAAAAAAAAGATACAAGACGCAAACATTTACGAGATTAGCGGCCGAACGCCGAAAAGCAAAAAACAAGAAAAACACACTAAATACACCCAAAACAATTCCAAAAACATCACAGACAGCATGGGGCAACAGCAAGGATGTCAGTGAGTGAGGTGGAACGCAAATTTAACTCCACATTGAAGATTTTCGCCACCGGAAAATCGCCTAAGCGAGGAAAAAATGTCAGCTGAAAGAAAAGAAAACGAGGCTACACGACCCTGGACCCCGCAAAACACTGCAAACCGCGTAGCACTTTACACATCACACTACAACCTACAAGATACACTATTACAAAAGCCGGAAAATGCTCACGAGACGCGTAACACATTAATAACATTACGACTATACAATGCCGCTTTACACAATAAACCAACGGCTTTACCTTGCGCACGCAGCCTATTTATAATGCACAGTTCAAACATTCATTACACTTTATAAGCAGGGCACCAACACTCAATATGTATATTTCTATGCAGACGCAAAATACAAACAGATTGTTAGCTCTTCAGCCTATTGCTTGCTGCATATATCAATTATAAATAAAGTATATTAATTTATTGCATAAATAATGAATTATTAATTAATTAATTGAATAAATCATTAATTATTACTTAACTACATATACATAGAAATATATATCTCTCTCAGAGGACCAAAAGTACACGACATGAGAGGCTCGCAATGAGCGCCGAAGGTCCTCACAGTATAAAACGGTTTCAGTTATATCTCAAACAGCATTCCCATGGCTTCAAATGTTATTGCCCCGTCACTAGTTTAGTAATAATATCCATGATTTTACTTGCTGCATCAGTTGTGACTTGAGGTTCTATACAGAATAAAGCGACTGTATCCAATTACAAATGTAAAGCTCTGGTACGTTGCTCTTACATAAAACACTACAGGAGCTCTCTAGCACTTGCCTTTTATTGCTTCAAAAAATAAGCTACTAAAAAACACAGAAAAATGTTTCTAACTGCCACAGTGTAGAACTCATTATGCTCAGCTCAGCATTCCAAGTGTCACTGACAGAAATAGAGCTTTTAATGGCGGCTTTTGCCCTCTACAAACTTGGCAGGTTCCATAAGAGTTCCATAGACAGTTAATGGTCTCTAGAAGTGATCTTTAATATAATATAAAATAAAGTGAACGGTATATGAAAGTTTCCCTGTTACCGTTCTCTAATTTAACCCATGCTGCTTATATCAGAAACACACATTACATTGATTAATTCTATACACATTAATATTTTTGTTTAAAAAATTGGTTTCCATGCCCCCAGAGGTGCCTACATAGGCACCTCGTACTATCCAATGTGGAGGGAACAAAAAACTACACATCTCATGATGCTTTGCTGCAGAAACTGAATCCCCAGACATTGCAACTATGTTGTAGCTGCCTCTGATTGGCCACACCAAATAATGAATTTTATGCAAATTTAGCTTGGTTTTTAAGGGGCATTTCTCCTGAAAACCAACTGCCAGAAAACTGGAAAAACAAATTAGCAAACTTTAGGGTAAATTTATTTATGTTTATTTGTTCATACAAAAAATGATTGCATTAACTACTGATTCTCCTCTATTATTATTATTATTATTATCATCTTTATTTATATCGCGCCAACATATTCCGTAGCGCTGTACAGGGGTTTAGTACATGGCAAAAAACAAACGTAACACTTTATAAAGAATGGAGGGCCCTGTTTTTGAGCGTATAATCAAATGCACAAGACACGGAGACACAATTAAAAACTCGCAAACTTACAATCTAAGGGATGAGATGTATTCATAACCCATGAAATTTCTACATACCATTAAGTTAAGGTGGAGCATGATGTTTAAAGTTCTTGCACTATTAAGGTTAGTTTTCTCCCTGAGGCGCTCATCAAGGAGCAAACTAACCTTAATAGGTTAGTTCTATGGACATGAGAACCCACTCTGAGAGCAACCTCTTTTAGCTCACTTGTGCCCTTCACAGGGAGAAATATCCTGTAGTATATCAGTCTGGTCCCACTCACTAGAGTGACCCAGCCCCGAAATACCAGGCAATTCTATCCAGAACAGGAGAAACGGCAAACACAGACGCATTTCGGCCTTTATTACTCACTAGCCAGAAGCGCACATTGGCAATGAAGAGGAGTCATATGATTATATGTATCAAGCCACATTTGGCTCTTGAGGCATCCATATTATATACAATGCCTCACCCAAAAAACTGTGAGAGTAATATTTCCGCGATACAAGGACACACATATTGAAAGAATTCTGCACAATTTCACTTTATAAGCTAATAATGAGCACCTCATTGTAAAACAATATGAGAAAATAAAGATACACTCTGGAGCCATGTGAGACCTGCAGTTGTTCCTGGTAAATTTGCATCCCTGATTTCCCAGGTCTCTCAGACATGACATTCATGTAATTGATATGGTTCAGACTTGTTCAATAGTTTTAACCCTGGAATCAAGCCACCGGAGCAACAGGAAAATCAGGGCCGCTTTCTAGCATGTGAGACAGGAAAATAACCTGCTGATGAATAATTCCCAGGACGCATCCAAGGACAATGTATTTCACTATAATGGGAACTGATCAGGGTGATTTAAAGAGCCACTGAACACATATATTTTCATCTCAACAGTAAATATAAATGGGCAGCAGTTACATTGTATGAATATTGTTTTAAGAAAGCAAACATTTTCTAGATGCCTATTTTTAAAACGTGGTACAGTTAAAGGGTCATTTACCTTACTGTAAATGCTCTTCATGGTGTGAAAAAGCACAAGATTGTATGTTAAAATGATCTATTTTATTATTATTTTTTAAAATATACCAATAACACCTAAAGAATCTAAAGTCTTAGGTCTGTTTACAAACACACTGTGCCGTGCCTACTGACTGTTCCATGATTAATAACACATGCCGAACCATCCAGTGAAAGCTCAGAGAGGACAAAGATTTATAGTTTTTCCCTGAATTCAGGAATGCAGCGAGCAGTTAACCCACAACTATCCTATTTAGCGGATTCCAGCACTCCTTTCCCGGCACAGATGAATTTGTAAAGGGCTAACCTTTTTTTTTCTTTTCTTATGCTCACTGAAGAGAGCTGTTGCTGTGGGTCTGTCTGGGGGCATGCCAGTGACACATGTTAACAGAGATTTATTTTATGAATTCTTCTGTTAAAAATGCACATATTTCAAAAAATAAAAAAAAGTATTCCAACATGCTTTTAGGAGATATTTACAGTGGTGTGCTCCATTGTGCTGAATTAAATGGCCCTTTAATCTAGAACAGTGCTGTCCAACTTCTTTAGTGTGGGGAGCCAGACTGTTATTAGCAAGGAGTTAATGAGTTGGCTTTAAATCAGCTAGTGAACTGGTGGACCAGTTTTTAAATAATAAAAAAAATGGACATCTAAATATATAAATTAATATATCTATATATTACTTCATGTGTTTAAACTGTCCCAAACATTTTACTTTAACAATATTAGGTTTGTGAGAAAAAAAACAAAAAAACAAATGCAGACGTTGCAGGGAGAATTTAGTTTTGCGCAATGCTTGTGGCTCAACTACATTAGAATGATTAATGACCTCAGCAATGATAGGTCTAGTCCATACAATTTTAAGTAATGAGAATAGGATTCCTACCTAGTTTCCCTCTTAAACAATTTAATTTTCTTTATTAAATTCTTTAGTTTTACTGTACATACTCATGCAATTTTACCTGTTACTTATAAGTACTTACTATTAAGCTGACAAAAAGCACACTTGACACTTTATGAGCACTGAAATCCCATATTTATAATACACCATTTCTAAAGATGTAAAAAAAAAAAATATATATATAATTTACTATTAACTATTGTATGAAATTGTGCTGTGTAGGGAACTACCATTATAGTATTGGTTAGGAGACCAGTGGGTAGAGGACCTAGGACACTCATAAATGTTCATTTTTTTTTATTATTTTTTTTAGGAAATCCCTTTTCAATAGAAATCTATGGAGATCTTATCTGTATAGAAGGAACATCAAAGGTGATAAATCGGGTAATATTTCCCAAATGAACAGTGACATTCATGACTATTTTAAATCATGGCGGATCATGAGAACAGATTTCTTCCTGAACATTTCAGATATGTCAAGATTATGTTGCATTTCAAAGAATATATTAGACCCAGTTTACAGTATGCTCAGTGACCGCAGAAAATCAGGAATTCTTAGAGGAGGTTAACAGAGACCAATGAAAAAAAAAAAAAAGTTCTACATTTTTACTTTGTTATAAGCCCTTCTGTGTTCAACCCCCCATCTACTCTGAGTTATCTTTTATCCTTTCTGTTTCTGCCATATTTTCCTAGAAGTATAATTATTTCAGTCAGTACATGCACTGAAGGATATATGCTATGTAAATTAAATTAAAAACACATACTACAATACAGTTTGGTACTAATTTAAAACCCTGCTTAAAAAATGCTAGTAATAATCGATATGTTGGCTTCTAAAAATGAATGTTTATTCCAAGTACTTTCTATTCAACGTTTTACAATGGTGCACTTATATATTGTTTATAAGACGACTGAAAACTTCCTATCCGCATGTAAATCTGGCAGGTGGCAGTGAGACATATTTAATTAAATGGCCTAAGTTGATCTAATAATCTTGCCCACACTGCCTACCAACTCTGTCCTCACTGACGACTTCAACCTCCTAACCCTACTTTAATAGAGAGATGGGGTGGAGGAGAAGTTGTAAGATACATGCATGATGAATTAGACTGACCACTGCATCCTTATACCCAACAGTATTTAATTAAAAATATAGACCTAAATACGCAAACCCCTCCATAGCTTGGCAACTCTCTACATCTCAACACTCATCTCCATTATATCCCAAAGCTTCCTTCTGTTATACTCAAGACATGCCCCTATAGGACTTCTCAAGTTCCACCTACTCTTTGGGATTTCCCACCTCACGCCATGAGACTCTCCCATATCCTTTAGAGCAGGGGTCAACAAACTTGGTCCTGGAGGGCCGACCCAGGCCTGGATTTGTGGATATCCTTGCTGCAAACAGGTGAGTCAATCAGGATGGCTGAAGAAACAAGATTCTCACCTGTTTGCAGCAAGGATATCCACAAATCCAGGCCTGGGTCGGCCCTCCAGGACCGAGTTTGGTGACCCCTGCTTTAGAGCTTTAAAAACCCACTTCTTCAATGAAATCTGCCATTAATAGCACTAACATCTACAATTCATACAGGTATACAGATATAAACCGTCCCTTGGGCTAATTCATCACAATGACACATAGCCACCTCTTCCAACCGGCTATCAATTATGCAACCCCCACTGGTTTTATATCATTTGCCCAACCATATCCTTTACAATGTCAGGGGCGGCAGACTGTATCAGCTGAACTACTTCTCTACTACCTTAACCCCATGCCCTTCTGATTTCAAAAAAAGGGGAGACACAATAATTTAGTACTGAATAAAGGTTTTGTTCAAGTTACCTATGAGAAAATGGAGCCTAATCGTGCCTTTTTAACATTATTTTGGTGCCAGGATTTAAAAATGAATTAAAATATTAGTTTATTGTATTTTTACTTTCGATGGTTATTTACTTACATTTCAGTACTTATATTTTGTCCTTTACCTGCTTCTTCTATTTTTTTTACAAGAATTTCCTTATTTATTTATCTATTCATCTTGTATAGTATTTTTATCTAAATGATTGGTTATGATAACAGTTTCAAGGTTTGACAGCACTGGTTAAAGTGTTAATGACAACTCAAACTTAAACATACAAGAGATGATGGCCCTGTCCATGAGCAAACAATCTAGAGTATTAGAAGATTACTTTAATATCAAAAATATCACCCAATTTAGATAACGGTGTTCTTACCCAATCAGCATTTCAGTGAGCTTCACAAAGCCAACATAAGCCAGTTCAAAAGCCCCTCTGTGTCTGGACTGTAAAAGATGGTGTTTGAAATATTCACCCATCTCTTTAACCTACAAAAGGAAAAAAAAAAAAAGTTATATCAATGTATGAAATCTGTAATTATCAAGGAAATTAGATTGGTGTCTGTGGTCAATACCGATCCAATTGTAACAAAAGTATATTAAGCTTAAAGGATCAAAGAGTCCAAGAAAAGGTTCACATTTGGGAAGTATGAAAAGAAAGGAACAACAATAGAAGCTGAACATTAACCATGAACATAAAATACATCCTTTAGAGAAAAATCACATTAATATATAGAAGATCTAATGCTACAACAGTTTTATTATCATTTGTAAAGAAGCTTCTATGTAAGTGACAATAAACCTGTTGTAGGATTATTATTCAGGACTGGGATGCTTAGGAGTAAGATAATGCTTTTTTTTTTATAAATTACAAATATACACTATAGTACACACAGAAAATGTGTAAAATATGGAGCAATGATCATTATGGTAAAATACCAAGATATTACCATTATATTTTTTACTATTTCAGTTCCCTACAAGAAAATGTTATAGACTGGTCAATGTAAGAAACAATGAATACATGTTCACTGCAATAAGTCACATAGGATACCTTCTTCTGATTTTTTAATCACCCTATTTTATCTACTTAAAAAAAAAAGTTATGTTTTATATGTGTCCAATGTACTGCACATGAAATTATTATCAATGTACTTGGATGGGAGACCAACCAGGAATACCAGGAGCTGTATGCTCTGGCCCATTGGAGAAGGAACTGGCAACTCATCCCTGCTGAGCTTCAAAGTGGTATGACCTATTAATGCCCTGACAGGAATGAAACCCAGGTTGCAGTGGCTAAAGCACATAATCCTAACCACTGTAACACCAGGATCCCTAATGTAAGCATAGCTTTCCATAAATGTAAGTGCACGCATCTTCCACAACATATGATGGATTCGCCACGCAGAAGAACTAAAATTTAAATTTTTCTAATTAAAAATTAGCTTAATGACCTTTCACTGCTCATGCTCTTAGATCCATTGTACAGTGGTCCTATAAACACCATCTACACATTTGGATTAAAAAAATTAAGTATGGACCAATAAAGAAGAGAAGACAGAGATACAAGGCAGGCACATAAAATGTGAGATTTGTAGTAGTTTGTACACTATTAAAAAAAATAATAATTATGTAGAATACCTTTAAATGTTGGGTTGGTTGATTTGGGGGATTAAGGTGTCAAGGGCAGGGACCTTAAAACTTTTTGTATTGCCTGTCTTTTGTATTTATGTTATTTTTAGTTTCAGAAAATAAAAATGAATCACTCCTAGTTGTGCATATAGAGGATTATAACATTTAAACAGACTGGTCGTGTCATAAAGAAATTCAGATTGTGTCAATATTACTCAAAAAACCACAAACCCTTCCCAAAAACGTTTAAGCACACGCCACGAAAAGGAAGGTATAGTTAATACCTGTTAAATAAACAAAGTATTGTTGATGTATTAATGCACTCACCAAATGATTTAAATATTTGACAAGTATTAGTCTAAGAAAAACAGAATGGATTTCTACTTCGGATTTGTGAGAATAATCAGAAAATGAGCTGTTTGACACAGGCGAGTTTTTGGTAATGGCAAAGTGGATTATATTATCATATTAATAAACAACATTATTATATTTGATTATCACCTTTAAAACAAGAGGCACCACTGTGTTGGAGGTATATTCCGATTTTTCAATTGAAGTGAGTTTGTGATTATTATTATCGTTTATTTGTAACGCGCCAACATATTCCGTAGCGCTATACATAAGTTAAGTTACAGGCAATGACAAGTTCAAGATTCACACATTGCAATGAATGGAGGGCCCTGTCTTTGAGCTTGGAATCCAGTGTCCATAGCGCTTTCCTTAAAGTAACGCGCAGGATTGAAACTTGCATCCATTGCTTCTAGAAAGACTGCACAGATGAGACAGTGTGCGCTATTGTACCCGCATGTCCTGCATTTAACTCAAGTGTCACCTGAGCTAAGGCATACTGGTCAAGTGTGGAATGTCTTAGGCCATATCATTATAAAACGTCCTTTATATCTCAAGAGATATAACAATTGTAGCAAAGATTAGGGTATTGAGGGTAAATGAATGAATTTGAACCATAAATGACCAGAAATAACCAACTGCTCTGCAATAAAGATTTATTGATGATTATCTGATCTGAGAGAAGCCCAGAAAAAGAGAGTGACACCTCTTTCTTAGGCTAATCCTGTAGTATATCAGTCAGGTCTCACTCAGAAGAGTGACCCAGCGCCGAAATACCAGGCAATTCTACCCTGATCAGGAGAAACAACAAGCCCCAGACGTTCATTTCAGTGAGGTGTAGCTGAACTCCCTAAGGCACAGTGAGGAAGGGGTCCACATCTGAACCAGTTCTTGAAGATGTCCATTGGGATTCAAACTTTCCGGTTGAATTGCCAAGTGGCAAAGTAGATTTAGTGGCTCTGGGTGTTTTGAGTGGTACACCAGCAATGGCTTAATCTTGAAGTCGCCACTGGCGTTACCACCTGGAAGAAGGGTTAGTCGGTCTTTGACTGAAGGTGCGGCTTAGCATTCGATTCCAAAACAGTGCTGTCTTGTCTACGTTGACACAGTGTCCTTTAAAGTGGCTGCAAAGGCCTCAGCTTCGGTGTCAGCACTCGCCACTTCTTCTGCGATTTTGTTGTTGCCGAGGTTGTTCCTCTTCTTGAAACGGTCAAACCAACCTCTACTGGATGAGAAGCTTTTGGTCAAATCTAGAGTTTGGCTTTTGATATGGCCGTAGACGCTTCTGGCCTTTTCCAAGATGATGGCCTGGCTGAGAGTCATGTTGCGCTCTATCCCGTCATCAATCCATATCTCCTTTCTCCAAGCACTTCGGCACCTGCACCTTGACATCCAGAGGAATGCTTTAGTGCTTCAATTTGCCCTGGAATGTTTTGTGCTCAGTCATTGTCTGTAAAACAGTACAAAAAAATACAGTTAATGTAGATTTTTTAGACAATTAACAACCACATTATGAGAAACAAGGGAAAATGAAAAACATATTCTGTACCTTCTCTCTGGATGGTGGAGGAAGGATTGAGGTCTTCTGTCTCTTTCTTTGTCCAGGATGGCACCTTTCTACTCCTATTTGCTCTCTCTCTCTTCAGCTACGAGAGAGTGGCACTGTCTTAAGCATTAAAAGGGGTCTCACGAGGAAAAAAAATAAAAAACAGCGTTATAGCAAAGCAGATTGTTCAGCGGGGGCTCAGGAGCCAAAAAAAAAAAAACGCACTATAGCAGGATTCATCTCTAAGCGGGGAATTAGAGAAAACAGCTCTATAGCGAATCAGCGCCAAAAGGAGTTGGTGTTAAGTGAGGTTTGCCTGTATATAGTTTCATCATGTAGGGACCCTTTAAAAGTCCAAAGAAAATGTGCTAAAAAGCAATATTCCCAATAGATGCCATTGTCCTTCATAGATAGTATCTTAAATAAATATTTATAGCCATGTACTTCTGTAGAATTTTAATACTACATTAAATACAAAATAATATGAGAATCTTTAGAAGAAAGCTATTTTTCAGACACAATATGAGTGAAAACAAAATTCATTGTCTGGGAACAGAAATCTGTCCTGACATTTACAAAGGCACAAAATAACAGACTTTAAGTAATCCAGTGATCCACTGCTCCAAAACAAAAACATTACCAAATGTACTTGGGCAACTAATAAAAACACACGTTTGGGAATATGAAAGATAATAATGTATATTCTCAGTGGCTTTTAATTCTCTTTCTTTGTAGGTATAAAACAACGAACTAATAGAAAACAGGATATTGAGAGAAAGATAAAGCGAGAGATTGATAAAGATAGAAAGAAGCAGAAAGAACAAAAAAGAGTGAAAAAAATTACAGAGAAGGAAAGACAGAGAGAGAGAGAGAGAGAGAGAGAGAGAGAGAGAGAGAGAGAGAGAGAGAGAGAGAGCGCGAGAGAGAGAGAGCAAGAGAAAAAAAGAGAAAAAAAGGAAAAAAAGGTCCGACAGAGAGAAACAGGCAGAGAAGGACAGATCACTAGAAATCGCTGGCTGGTAAGTTTATTCAGTTTAAAAAATCCTCCAAATATTTCAGGGTAATGCAAAGTCTCACATTCAATCATAGTGAAGATTTGAAGGCAAGAAAGAGACGTGGGTTTGAAACACAAGTTACAGACATGAAAGGTCTGAGTGGTTTCTTTTAGAAGAGTTTTCATTCACTACCAATGTAAGGTATAAAACCACTTAGTGAGAAAGACACTGGAACAAAACACTTAGACAAACCCCATACATCAAGAGAACTTTTTGTGGATGGTTCCCAAGATACCTCAAGATTTAAGGTAAGTTTGAAAGTTTTCAGTCTTGTAAGGTGCTTTGGAAGCAAGCACTCTGTACGTTTGATTTTAAGTTCAAAGACAGGGCCTTCCATACTTTTGCAATGTGTTAATATTGTTTTTGCCTTGTATTTAACGCCTGCTACAGAATATGTTGGCGACTTACAAATAAAGGATATTAATAACTAGTAACTTGCCCGTCAAAACCAACGGGATAATATTTATTGTGTCTTCTCCCACCCCCCCCTCCCCTGTGTCTCGCCCCCTCTCCTGTGTCTCCCCTTCTCCCTCCCCTTTATCTCTCCCCCCCTGTCTCTCTCTCCCCCCCCCCTCCCCTGTGTCTCTTCCCCCCCTCCCCTGTGTCTCTCCCCCCCGTGTCTCTTCCCCCCCCCTCCCCTGTGTCTCTTCCCCCCCCTCCCCTGTGTCTCTTCCCCCCCCCTGTGTCTCTTCCCCCCCCTCCCCTGTGTCTCTTCCCCCCCTGTGTCTCTTCCCCCCCTCCCCTGTGTCTCTTCCCCCCCCTCCCCTTTGTCTCTCCCCCCCGTGTCTCTTACCCTCCCCCTGTGTCTCTTACCCCCCCTCCCCTGTGTCTCTTACCCCCCCGTCCCCCTGTGTCTCTTACCCCCCCCTCCCCTGTGTCTCTTACCCCCCCCCTGTGTCTCTTACCCCTCCCCTGTGTCTCTTACCCCCCCCCCCCCCCTGGGTCTCTTACCCCCCCCCTCCCCTGGGTCTCTTACCCCCCCCTCCCCTGGGTCTCTTACCCCCCCCCCCCCCCCCTGTGTTTCTGTGCATTGCTTAATAGTTTTCATAGTGTGCATGTGCTCCTGCCTGGAGCGTTACACACTATGAAAACTATTATAGGTCATAATGCTCTATTTAACAGAATAGATGATGGATATGTGGAATAGTTTTCTAGCTAATGTGGTAGGTACAAGTAAAATGAAAGGATTTTAATTTAATACTAACTATTAATAAAGCTTAAGTGGTTTAGGTAGAAAGAATGGGTACACTATATGGGCCTATCTACTAACAAGAGCTTTAGCTCTGTTGTTGTTGTGTTCTGAGATGTTAAATGACTTAAAGAGCCAACATAGCCCTATATCTTTAGTACGCTCTTTTGAAGAAATAGACTTTATAACAGGTTAAATATGGGAGAACGTGAAAACAAACACTATCTTTAATTAAATAACTATTTATGTGCTTTTTATCCTTTATTGTGAGCAGCCGTTGCTCTGTATAGCCGCTTTATCAAAAGGGCTTTCTATTACCCCTTTCAGAGCACTGGCCCTAGGAGCTGTAGCTCAGCTAAAGCCGTATAAAACGTATTATACATTCAAGGTCTCCTCCATTCTGTAGAAGCAGATCAGCATAAACAAACATGGAAAAAGAATAACTGGACCAAATAAAAACTGCTTATAATAATAGATACATAAAGATCACATTATTATTCTTTCTTTCTAAAAGGATTCTGAAATATAATTAGTGTCCGAGTGGTCCTCTGTTACCATATATTTATTATGAGAGCATGTATGTAGACACATTGGTGGGAATGCAATTTTAAATGAAAAATGAAAGATGTAGTCATCACCATAAAAATGCCAATAGGCATAATTCAAGAGGGTACCCGCTTCTAGTAGAGTAGAACTTTAGAATTTGTTTACCCCCAAAGACTGGTATATTTAATAAAAGCAGAAAAAAAAACATTTTTAGTTATTTCATTGCATTAGGTATAAGTGCAATTTAGTAATTTATGTAAAATGTCTCTAGAATTCGGGCTAGATTTCATGGCGCCTGAATGTCAGGCATGGTCTCGTATGTGTATAAAGCACATAGTTAAGCTTACACATGAGAATAAATATTTTTCCTAAAATAAAAGGGCCGAACGAAGGAATTACCTCATACAAAAATATACCATCAAAGTCTGGGAAAATTCCTTTGTTTCAACTTGGATTTCTTAAAGCTGAAGCCCAGAGCGTCTTTGTAACATTGCAAATAAATGACATTGTAGAAACAGTACCAGCCCAAATGCTTTCTTTATTTCATACAATACATACAAACCCCTTCCTTTTTCTGCGGGATCTATAGGAGAATTAGCAAATCTTACAGATCCATACAGTGCAAATATTTGCATTTTTTGTTGAGTTTAAAGAATGCTACATATTTTTATAGTTTTTTTTTTTTTTAAGTAAATGTTGCTTTTAGTTGAAGGTGCAGTTCTAATATAATCAGCGTTTTGTGAAAATTAAATGATCCTTTTTAATAATAGTAGATGTAATAATAGTAGATGTAATAATAGTCGATGTAGTATTATTAGTCGATGTATTAGTATTATTAGTCGATGTATTAGTATTATTAGTCGATGTAGTATTATTAGTCGATGTAGTATTATTAGTCGATGTAGTATTATTAGTCGATGTAGTATTATTAGTCGATGTAGTATTATTAGTCGATGTAGTATTATTAGTCGATGAAGTATTATTAGTCGATGAAGTATTATTAGTCGATGAAGTATTATTAGTCGATGTAGTATTAGTCGATGTAGTATTAGTCGATGTAGTATTAGTCGATGTAGTATTAGTCGATGTAGTATTAGTCGATGTAGTATTAGTCGATGTAGTATTAGTCGATGTAGTATTAGTCGATGTAGTATTAGTCGATGTAGTATTAGTCGATGTAGTATTAGTCGATGTAGTATTAGTCGATGTAGTATTAGTAGATGTAGTAATAGTAGATGTAGTAATAGTAGATGTAGTAATAGTAGATGTAGTAATAGTAGATGTAGTAATAGTAGATGTAGTAATAGTAGATGTAGTAATAGTAGATTTAGTAAAAGTAGATTTAGTAATAGTAGTGGTAGCAGTAGATGTAGTAGTAGCAGCATAGAGTAGTGTGCGTCTATGCACAGTAATGTCTGTCTGTACATGTGCCTGACATTTTTGACATGCTGCAAATAAACACAAATACACTTATGTTTCTATATACAGTAATCCATCGACATTCGTGGGATTGACATTCGCAGATTCAGCATTCGTGGATTTGTTTTCCTCTCACACATGTGAGAGGCCTCCGTTGAGGGACGCTGAGCCCCACATACCCGGGAGACCCTAGAGGAGGGCCTGAATGCTGTATTTGCGGGACGGGAGAGGGACACCGAGCCCCATACACTCCCCAGGCCCTAAAGCTGCATTTCCCCCGCGGGCAGTTCCAGCAGGTTGCAGTTATTCGCAGATTTTGTGCATTTGCGTGGTACCCGGGAACAGGACCCCCGCGAATGTTGGGGGATTACTGTATAGCGTAGGAATGGGGACAGAAAAAGGATTAGTAAATGGGACATGGAAGGTGCAAAAATCTGAAAGGGCCTAGTGGAGAGGTAATAAAATAAAGAGAGGTAATAAAATAAAGAGAAAGAATAATACAGAGGGGATTAAATGGACATGGAAGGTTTCTGTATTTTACTTGATTAATAAAGGAATATAATTTTCCCTGTTTTTACCTATATCTTATCGAACACATGCTGCTTATATCAGAAACACACATATTACATTGATTCATTCTATACACATACAGACTTACTATATTTAAAAATAAAATTGGTTTTCCACACCCACAGGGCTGCTTACATAGGCACAGTGTACCTACTAATGGAAACACTGCATTTGGGTACAGATTGTAAACCTTTACTAACCTTTGAGCCAGTAGCAGCTGAATGCAGAAATCCACAGAGCAATGTCTGGTTTCCTCCTTACTTCCTGTTCCCAGGTAAAAACAGGACTACACATCTCATGGCTCTTTTGTGCACAAACTGGCTTTAAAGATTTATACAATGTATTGGCTGCCTGTGATTGGCCAAAATGAATTATGACGTTTATGCAAATTTTTGCAGGGATTTCCAAGGGTGCTAACTCACAAAATGAACTGCTTGCAAACTCAAGAGATTTAGAGAACATCAGGTATTTTTTGGTATTTTTCATGCAAATGTTTTCATACACTACTTATTCTCCTCTCAGATGCATTCATAATCCATGAAACTTGTATATGCCTTAAATGCTTAAGAGTGTGCTTCCAAATACGTGGGTTGTTTCACAGTATCCAATCAGTGGCAACATGCTACTTTAGAGAGGTTACTGAAAGGCTAATTTGCACTTCACAGTCTGTGCATTCATGAGTTGCATGAGCTACAGAGGGCATGACCTAAATAAGTACAAATTGAATGGTATTATGCAGAAACTAAACAAAGTTTTAAGCACTCCTGCAAAAAATAAAGTATATAAAAAGTAAATCGATACAGGAGGTATATTATATTCTTACGGAAATAAGAAACTGACCATGTCGTTTTAAGAAAGTAGGAGAGAAGGAGAAAGGGAAGAAAGTCGGGTGGGAGAGAGCAGGGGAGATTGTCATGTTGGAAATGTTAACAGCTTTTCCGTCTTATTTTAACATTTCTCCAACTGTTCTATGTCTTTTAAACCCTTGCACATTTATGACTAAAACTAAAAAAAGCTTAAAATAATTAGTACCAGTGTAAGCAAATAACATAAAACAGTCTCACATAAAGTCAAAGTTATTGCTTTTGAAAATAAGGTGCCATCATGTCTGATTTCCCTACTCAAGCTCCAGCTATCAGTAGAGGGATGGATGAGGGAAAAGGGGAGTACATTTGTCATTTAATTGGTTCTTATTGTATTTGATACCTACCACCTTCCTTCCACATGCTCAGAAGCAGATCACGTGCATCAATAAGTTCAAGCCCTGTTCCTCCAGAAATATAAACACACACAACCGCCTCCAAATTTTCATGGCATAATTTCTTTCTATTTAAAAACTAGTTTTAGGATATGTTTCCAGAAAAAATATTAAATTGTATAGGAACCATTCTATTCTCAGGTCTTGGTACTCTACAGAATTGGTCTTTTTTAAATATCTAAACAAAACTAAATCTCAAATTAAATGAATCACAGCAGCTTCTAGCAAACTCCTTAAAAAGGAAAAAAATCTTCATAACTGAGATCTGCTTCTCAAAGAAGAACAAAAGCAAGCTTTCCTGGAAGGATACATGGCAACATCAGCAATGTTATGTTTACATTTAGTGCCACATGTGGCACCTTTTCAAAGCATACTTTTGCCTTTTTTTTTTTTTTTTTTTAATAGAAGCAAATCATAAACAACGCTTTCATCACCAGGATGAAGAAATCCATAGATTGCAAGAAAAACAAAGCAAGGATAATATTTTTCAGACTGGTATTTATTACATCTGTAAATATTGATGATCAGCCATCTTTCTGATCCTTGTGAGTCTTTTTTGGCACTATGAAATGTCCTAGGTTTAATTCAGTATGTGCTTTTCTGATGCCTATACAATGTATATAAGGTAGCAGATCTAGCACATGCTCACAGGGATTTATGAAAGGTCATGTGAGGCTGAGAACCTCTCAACTTGACACCAAATTGCGTAAAAAGGCATATGTAACGCAACAAAAGAGGACAGACTTAAATTTACATAAGAAAGATGTTTAAACTGGAGTAAGAATTTACATGGTTAGGGGCATTTTTGTTATTTCTTGTGTAATCCTTGAAATCCTACCTCAAGTGGCTACATATGTATCAAGGGTGGAGGCTTGGCTAAACAGCCTATAAGCAACTTGCTGTGTTCAATCAAGTGAATGGAGCTGGGCTGAGATAAGCAGCCGCAAGGGAGCCAACAGCTGTAACAGGGCGAATAATGTGAGACAGATAGAACAGAATAATTCCAGTCTGAGGGTAAACGTCTATAATGCAACAACTGAATTTTTCAGTCATACATAGAAGGTTCAAATACTCATTTGGTCCAGGCACTAACGGGTAACAAAACCTCTAACTAAAGTGCCTATAACTCCATCAATTCAACAGGAATACCAAAAGAAAATATATTTTTTCCATATGTCTTTCCACTAGCTATCCGATGGCGCAGAGCATCACGTCAATTGCCCACACCATTAGTATCGGTTTGTCTGGCAGCTTCCCATGGAGTGGTAACACTTAATAACAGACAACATGCAGATATGGGGGCATTTGAAGCGGATTAATGTATACAAGATAGTAAACTTTAACTTGTTAAATGTATTTTTATTTAGAAAGTAAGCTCTCAGAAGCAGGGACCTTAGCTTCTCGGTATCAACACACTGTTATATCTCATATTTACTGTACTCAGTGCACTTACCCATTGTGTATAGTGTTGCAAAATTCACTAAAGTCCAAATATATTTGTGCAATGTAAGTTAAAGTTCAAAATGCATATTTTGTTTTGGGTACAAATAAAAGGGCACAGGAAGAACGTTTACATACAGGAGACCAGGGACAGATTGACATTTAAAATATAGATTATTTAAGAATTTGTGAACTTCAGATTACTTTTTTACATAAAAAAAATAATGTAGCAGATTTCCCAAAAAAAGGGGGCCCAGGTCCACTTACTGACTACTCTCTGCTCGGGAGTCTTTGTCTACTACAATATTGCCTGTCAAAAAAGGACGGCAATGAAATTGTAAGTGAGCTAATGCTGTTTGGTGTATGGTAATCAAATAAATAATACATTAATAAAGTAATATAGTTTACCTATTTTGAAGTAATAAACGCAGGAAGCATTGTGTTGAAGAGCTGGCAATATGTTTTCATGTTGCTGCAGTATACAATGTGTGTTTTGAGTGTTGTGGAGCTGCTGTGTAAGTGTCAGCAATGTGTGTAGTGTGTAGTGTAAATAGTGTGCATGCGCGAGGGGTAGCTGTGTACTTCCAGATTGTGTAAGTTAGTGTTGTAAAATGGCGCCTAATGTGTGGTACGCGGCTGTGGCGGATTTTGTGTCCATGTTCTTGGATCTCTGTTTTTTTCGGAAAATCTGTATGTTTTTGGTGGTGTTTTGTGTCTTTAGAGTCCTGTAGCCTCGTTTTCTTCGGTGGCCATTTTTTCTCTCGCTTAGGTGATTTTCGGGTGTCTAAACTCTGTAATTTGGACTTAAATGGAGGTGTAACTTCACTTGCAGAGGTCCTGGGTGCTCCCCTTGCTTTGGGTAAGCTTTTTATGTGTTTGTTGTGTGTATTTATTGTGTTTGTAATGTTTTCAGGTCGTAGTGGTTTTTTTTCTAAGTCCTGCGTCTCGTATTTGTTTGTCGTAAGTCTGTATATGTTGCGAGGTCCGCAGTTGCTGGCAAGGAGCGCCTGGGGCCCCCTTTTTGGTCCATATCAATTTTCATATGGATACAATAATGATCACCCTCCTTTTTATTAATGTCAGATTTTCTTCAGTCACAAAAATATGATATCTATATTATAAAGTAAGAATTCAAGTTATTGATTAAGCCCTTGTCACAATAGGAAATAACTGAAGTCAATGAGACATAATTTGGGACAAGAGGAGAGAAAGTCCCAGTAAGATAACCATCTCCATTATCCAGGCAAGGCAACCAAGTAAAATGAAAGGTTAAATGTCTATAAACTGATAATGAAAAACAAAGAGTCTGCCCAATATACACTGTCTCCCACCCATACTAACAAGGTTCAGTAATACATAAGTATTTGATGACACTGCTTAAAATTATGCTTTCCCAGTCTCAAAATGGGAGTTTATAAACAAAGACAATGAGAACAACTTGTATGAATACTAACAGCTTCCAACACGTTTCATATATGTTATACTTCATCAGTGTAAGAGCTTTTGGTGAGGAGAAGTATTCCATAAAAACACAATCTGTGTTCGTTTTAGTGCAAGGTTTGCTTTTCCCCCTGCACATACAATGTTTATTATAGGATAAACACAAGGATAATTCAGGAAGTTGTGGCTCTAGTGTGCTGGCTATCGGCTGGGATCCTCTTACTCTGAACACTCAGAGCAGGTTATCACCAAAGGATTTGAGTACCCTTCATATGAAACATAACTTCACCTTTATTGGAGCAGTAGTCCCTGAAATTGTATTTGCAGTTTTTTTTGTAATTTTGGACACTTTGCATACAATTTACTGATCACATATGTTATGCACAATACCGTGTTGCTATACATTTTTAGAATTTATAGTTGTTGCACTATTTTAGGTACATTTTTCACGGTAACTTTTTTAAATAATAAATATTATAATATATGAGTAACCGTAACCATTATTGTTGTTTAGTCATTCAGCCGTGTCTAGCTCTCTGTGATGCAATGGACCGATATGACACATCTATCATTATGTCTCTGGTTGTGCTTATCCATAAGGTTTTCTTGGCAAAGATACTGGAGTGGGTTGCCAGTTCCTTCTCCAGTGGACCACAATTTGTCTGACTTCTCCACTATAAAATACCTATCTTGGGTGACCCTACATGGCAAGTACACAAATCTCTTCACCAAGAAACAGTAAATTAGAAGGGGAACCGTAACCATAAGATTTTGCTGCTATGACCGGACGAACTCAGCAGCTCTTACAAACTGTGTACAATTTCAGCAGCACCATCTAGCAGCTCCTTACTGCAACTGCTGGAGTACTCATAAAAGGAAAGATCCAAGACCTGGGCAGATGTATTCTGACAATGATAGTGAATTCAGACACTTGAAACACTCTCAGCCTTATTAAATTGCAATTCATCAAATTCTAAAGGGCTCTATATAAGCACATAGCATATTTGTTTTACAGAAGTTTATAGTTAGTGAACTTCTATCCAAAAGCAAGGTCTTCACTAACTAAAAACGTCTGTAAAAAAAATATGCTCTGTGCTTATATAGAGCCCTCTATGTATAAAGAAATAAAAAAAGCTAAGTAGACTTAAAGTCACTAATTTTCCAAGCTAAAAAAAAATTAAATGAACATTATAGTTACAATTAAATGACAATTTGGGACTTTATTTTCTATTTACTTTGGGTCATGAGCTGGCATATTCTTCTTGTGGCTTCAAAAATACCAGTGAAATTTATGGGTGACTGGGACTAATGAAGAATAAACATATTGAGTCCAACAATTACATGAACCAGACACAGCAGTGCTATGAAAAACATACAGCTGTTGGGCAGATGTAAATAGACAAGCTAGGGCCTGTATACAGAAAACTATTACAATTATTTCTGGTTTTGCAAAGCAGTCCGTATCAGATCACTGACAAGCCGCAAAGATGGTTACTTTCTATAAATTATCACCACATCTTACAATGAATAAATGCTTATTCTGAAAGTTTTTTTTCTAATTAAATGGTAAATCCTAAAGTGTGGGAATTTTTCACTATTCCTCACACTGAAAATGTGGGTTTTGTTGAAGCCAGATGGAAAGGAAAAGGTCAAGAATTGAAAACAGAGACCTAATAAATCCATGCGATTTCCAAATGAAATGCTTGTGGTAAGTTAATTTCTTGTAAACACTGAGCTTATGTCTGCTGAACAGTCCCAGATGCTGGGCTAGCTTTCATGGTTCAAATCTAAAAACTAGCGAAAGAAAAATAAAGAATATGCCGCTTTTTATCATGTTAAATCGAATATAATTGGGCAAAAAAGGTTTTGGTCTGTCAAAAATTCATAAAATGCAACTGAAGTGCCACAAGCTAAAAGTGAAATGGCATATCTGAATAAAATAATGTGCATAGCTGCATCATTTATTTTAAAATAACATTATAAGAGAGTAACACTATCAGAGTGATCCACCTTTCAGTTTTCAAGGGACTAAATGGATTCTTCTAGGTGAAAAATATAGCACAGCAGCCATTCTAGAAGTTGTGGAATAAGGGCTGTTGGTTGCAAATGAACAGCCCTTGTTCCACTACTTCTAAAATGGCTGCTGTGCTGTATTTTGCACTTTCATTTTACCTCTAAAGGCACAAAAGGACCTATAGTTTACCTCACAAAACTACCCCAATAAATCTATAATCCCTTATCCACCTAAAATCTTCCCTGGCAGAAATTGTGAATTTTGGGCATTTATTTTGAAAATATGACTGATGATGCAAAACAAATGTATTTTATTGAAGGATAGTGATCATATGAAACCATTTATTATCACATTTTTAAATCATACAGATAACAGAAAATCACCCAAATGGGCCTGATCAAAAGTTTACATACACTTGAATGTTCGGCCTTGTTACAGACACACTGGGTGATACACACAGGTTATAATTAGTTTTCTGTAGAGAGCTTTTCTCACTCTTGTGCTCACCATACACTAAATGATTGTTTTATATATATATATACATACATACATATATACATACATATATATACATACACATATATACATACACATATATATATACACATATATACATACACATATATATATATATATATATATATATATATATATATATACACACACACATACACACATACATACACACATACACACATACACATTTTGGAAGGATAATCTAGAAATCCCCTAATCACATTTTACAAGGTCTTAGAAATATACAGCTGATTTATGTACTCATCATAAAAAATGTAATGTATGAGTAATTACTAATGAAATGTTATAAAGGCAAGCTTTGGACCGTATGTTATATTCCTTCTGTACTACAGCCTTCACATACTGCAAGTTAAGGTCACCTTGCTTTGGATACTTTAACAGCGAGTACCACTTCCATCCAAGTTGGGGGTGAAATGATAGGTATTATAGGTTAATATGTTAAGAGTGAGGTAGCCGTGAGTGTCAAGTAATCTGGACGAATATTCCGAGTATTGCAGTATACTCACAAGAAGTTGTGTGATAAAAATACCCAGTCATTATTAAGTCAGTATCTTTTGTATTACAGAATTTAATCTTTTTCACTACAAACATTTTCCTCTATGTATGTATGTATTTTGATTATCAGGTTCTGGATGGAGTGATCTTTCTGGGTAAAATAAAGTCTGTGTAGATTCACCCTTAGATGTAGTTTTTAGCTTGTTTTCCCCAAGGTAACAGGTTATTTCACATACAGTGCATTGTACTATGGAAACTACACTGGAGGATGTACATGAATACAACACTCTGATGTTATAGGTCTTGTTGTTATGTGTGGCTATGCTCTCTTTAAAGGTGTGTGTGCATATTATAGATAGACAGATAGAGTAAATAAATAGTACATTTGTGTTCACATTTGAATGTCTAAAACAAGTTAATAAACTTGTTTCATGCCCAGAATTCTGAAAAATACAGTTATTACACTTCATTCTGGGAACCTTGGCAGGAACATGCAAATGTGCCCACAAAGACTTCACTCTTGCAATCCATAACCATAATAAATATGGCTTCCCTTAAGCATATGCCCGCTGTATTAAACAGCTTTGAGTTTTGCAATCCAATACCATTTTAGAGATAAGCTTTTGGAAGCACACTTGCATGTCCCCTCGCAGGTTCCCAGAATGCAGTGCAATATCTATATTTCTTAGAATTCTGGGCAGGAAACATTTTTTTTTAACTTGTTTTAGATGTTCAAATGTGAACACAGATGTACTACTGTTTATTTAAATACTATTTATTTACGGTGTGGTGGAGGGCTTCGATTGTTTTTTGGCCCACCATAAATTAAAAGATTGTTGTGGTAAACTACTAACCTTGAAATAGCTGTCTTTGGGTAGGGTTCTTGGTTTGTACATGATCTATCCTGGGCTTTGCTTAAAGCTGTGTAATACAGCAGTCATATACTTATAAACACACACACACACATATAGTGCCCTGTTCGGATTCAGTTTCTCTGGGTTACTTTTACATATGTATATATTTTTATTTGTATATTTTGTCATTTTTAAGCCTAGCATCATTATAACATATAATTTGTAGTATATATATATATATATATATATATATATATATATATATATATATATATATATATATATATATATATATATATATATATAATTAGATAGGTGAGGAGACACTTACCTGTTCCACAGATATTAGTCCTGAAGGAGAGTCTGGCTGGGCCTGCAGAGGAAGTCGCTGACACATCATTCCCAAAAGCAGCGATACTTCCTTCATGCTCCGCCAGCAGCACACGAGCACCATCTGGGCAGTGACATTGCATGAAGTGCCCTCTTTGACTAGGAGAAAAAAAAAAAAAAAAAAAAAATTGACAGTGAGAAAACTATGGCTCGTACATGTATGTGTATATATGTAGACGATCACTGTAGTTACGTGTATTTCATATAGCCTTTTGAATAACTAAACCTTATAACGGTAAAATGGTTTTATAAATCAAAAAACTAAGCCCAGCCTTAATATTCAACTTATATGCAATTACTCGATACTGGGATGTTCCATTTCCTCTTAGGAGTTGCTTCATTTAGTTTCTCTCTTTCGGGAGGCTGTCTCCTTGCAAACCAATGAGCTTTCCATTAGTTCTTTCGAAAGCACTGGTACTGTTAGTTGCCACATTTCTATTCTGCAGATAGAAGCGTCCTCAGCATGTAAGGTCTCCTCCGACAATCACAGAGATACAATTTAGTTGTTGGTTCTCAGTACAAGATACCCAATAATCTACATCAACATCCCTATTAATTTGATTGTGTATATATTCTGCTCAGAATTCGAGAAATACAGTTATTACACTGCATTCTGCGAAATTCATGTGTATTAATAAATATATTAGTCAACTGAAAAAAAACAAGTGGAAGACATCAATTTAATATAAATTACTTTTTTTTTTTTTTTTTTTTTTAAATAGTCAAAAAAAACAACCACAAAAATGGTTCCCTCATTTTGACATATATGCTTTATTAGATTACTTAAAGAACAAATTTCTGTTTTTTTTTTTCTAATGGTAAAAAAAAAAAAATCTGTCTTTTTGGGGATTTGAACCCAGGACCGTCAGCATCACAGACTGCTGCAATTCCTACTGTGGTATCTGATCACTTGCTGCTAGAATATATTGAAGTAGTTAAAAAACACTCAGCCACTGCCTCATTCAAAGCTTCTATAGCGGAGTCTGATTAATATTCATTATGTCTTGCACGGTACAGAGCTCATTAAGGCAGTGGCAACACACTGAAATAGCCGGACTTCAATTGATCGTGACTCTGCATCAGTTTTAAAACACTTTTCCATAGCCTTTTTCCACATACAGGAGACTTCTGTGGTCCTTTAATATTTTTTTTTTTTCATTCAAAACAACTTTGGTAATGTTAAAGAAAGCTTTTTAATTATATGAAGAAAAAAACACTGCACCCCATACTTCTTTAAGGGGATGGTTAAAGAGATGATGCTGTCCTTTATCTTTAAAAAAAAAAACCTCTTGAATATCTTTACTTGAAAATAAGCAAACTAAGGTTGTTTTTTTTTTAAAGACTAAAATAGGAAATAATAAAGACTCCAATTTATTAATATTTAACATGAAAATATGCTTTAGTGGAATCTGTCATTTTTTTCCCACTGATCATCTTCCTGAGGTAGAAGGAGACTGTACAGAAAGGCTCTATCTGCACAATGTGAATGTGGCAGCTAAATCTACCAGTGCTTTCAACAGGGCCAAGATTAATTCATTGACAAAGACACATCCTCCTGACAAAAGTAGCACTTAGAATCAGTTCAGAAAATAAAATAGACCCACACAGTGACACATATTTGCATAAATATATTTTTATTATGGCCTTAAATACATTTAGCAAACAATCTACCCTAATAATATCAATGATTTAGACACATTATAGCCACAGATGTTTTCTAGACTTGACCCCTAGCAACAAGGGATTATCTGGAAATAAACTCAGAATAGAAGCTTTACATGTATATTTCTCAGAAAGCAATAATAATAATCTATTGAATTGAAATACTTCATAGGTAATTAAAGGATAAAGAAATGCTTTTAATTGTAATGTCTGTGCAGCAGAAGTCTGAGTACTAGAGATTATAAAGCAGTTTGAGTATTTTGAAAAGATGTTATACAACAAGTAATTAAGTATTAAACTAAAGAATCAATTTCACATAGAAAATGAGTCTCTATTATGTATAAAGTGCAATTAAACCCCATAGCTCCCCGAGCTAGACAAACTGTAGCACCACAGCTCCATCTAGTGGACTACTTGTAAACAGCAGATTTAGGATTACATCTTCACAGGTATAGAAATTAAATAAGCAGACAAAAGCAAAACTGATCTTGATCTAAGAAGAACTAGGAGGTACAGCTGAAATCAGGAAAATGAGTCTGCTGTATAGGAACAGAGGCACATGTCTGGTGCCACAATGCAGACCCATCTGTTTTATATACATCATACAATACCATACATCATACACCATACCATGCCATACAATACACCACACATCATACATCATATCATACCATGCCATACATACATCATACCATACACCACACACCATACAATACAACACATCATACCATGCCATACAATACAACACATCATACCATGCCATACACACATCATATACCACACACAATACATCATACCAAGCCATCCATACATCATACATCATACCAAGCCATCCATACATCATACCATCCATCATACCAAGCCATCCATACATCATACCATCCATCATACCAAGCCATACATCATACCATACACCATACACCACACACCACACAATACAATACATCATACCATGCCATACAATACAATACATCATACCATGCCATACAATACAACACACCATGCCATACAATACAACACATCATACCATGCCATACAATACAACACACCATACCATACACCATACATCATACATCATACAATACATCATACAATAAACCACACACCATACAATACAATTCATCATACCATGCCATACAATACAACACATCATACCATGCCATACAATACAACACATCATACCATGCCATACACACATCATACCAAGCCATCCATACATCATACCATCCATCATACCAAGCCATCCATACATCATACCATCCATCATACCAAGCCATCCATACATCATACCATCCATCATACCAAGCCATCCATACATCATACCAAGCCATCCATCCATTATACCAAGCCATCCATCCATTATACCAAGCCATCCATCCATCATACCAAGCCATCCATCCATCATACCAAGCCATCCATCCATCATACCAAGCCATCCATCCATCATACCATACACCATACCATACGCCATACCATACGCCATACCATACGCCATACCATACGCCATACCATATACCATACACCACACACCACACAATACATCATACCATGCCATACAATACAACACACCATACCATACACCATACAATACAACACACCATACCATACACCATACACCATACAATACATCATACCATACACCATACATCATACAATACATCATACCATACACCATACATCATACATCATACAATACATCATACCATACACCATACATCATACAATACATCAAACCATACACCATACAATACATTATACCATACATCATACCATACACCATACATCATACCATACATCATACCATACACCATACATCATACCATACATCATACCATACATCATACCATATACCATACACCATACATCATACCATACACCATACACCATACAATACATCATACCATACACCATACACCATACAATACATCATACCATACACCATACAATACATCATACCATACACCATACAATACATCATACAATACATCATACCATACACCATACATCATACAATACATCATACCATACATCATACCAGACACCATACACCATACACCATACACCATACACCATACACCATACACCATACCATACACCATACCATACACCATACCATACACCATACACCATGCCATACGCCATGCCATACGCCATGCCATACGCCATGCCATACGCCATGCCATACGCCATGCCATACGCCATACATCATACCATACACCACACACCACACAATACAATACATCATACCATGCCATACAATACATCATACCATGCCATACAATACAACACACCATACACCACACATCATACAATACACCATACATCATACAATACACCATACATCATACCATACGCCATACCATGCCATACCATACCATACGCCATACCATACCATACGCCATACCATACGCCATACCATACGCCATACCATACCATACCATACGCCATACCATACCATACCATACCATACGCCATACCATACCATACATCATACCATACACCACACACTACAATACATCATACCATGCCATACCATACAATACAACACACCATACCATACATCATACCATACACCACACACCATACAATACATCATACAATACACCACACACCATACAATACAATTCATCATACCATACAATACAACACAACACATCATACCATGCCATACAATACCATACATCATACCAAGCCATCCATACATCATACCAAGCCATCCATACATCATACCAAGCCATCCATACATCATACTATGCCATCCATACGCCATACGCCATACGCCATACATCATACATCATACCATACATAGGAAAAGGTGGGTGCTGTACTGGTGCCGTTCATCCTTATTATTCTTCAGTGCTGCAACATTGCTCGGAAATTTCTTCAAAATATTCTGCTTTCTCAATAACTCTGAGTCTGGCTAATTCAATTGCAATAATGCCATATAAAATAAAGTTACTGACAGCCTGACGATATAAGCTGCCATGAAAGCAATAGTAAATAACTGAAAATATTAATTTGACATGGGTAGGTAAATGGGTTCAAGCGACTCAATACCTGTGTATCTTGTTGCTGCATCAATATGTTACACAATAATAACATTTTCTATTTAATATGCCCTCTTCTGGATTGCTACCTTGTCGTGGAGAAGGGGCTTGTGTACTTTAATGAAGCTGTGAGATATACCATGTAGGGTCACCCAAATGGGGTGGTCATAGCAGTGAGGTCAGGCAAATCACGGTCCACTGGAGAAGGAATTGGCAACCCACTCCAGTATCATTGCCAAGAAAACCTTAAGGATTGGCACAAGATGTACCTGGCATGCTGCAGTCCATAAGGTCATGAAGAGTCAGACGCGACAGAACACATTTAAAATGCACAGTGTGTCTGAAGTACTATTCTAGGTTAGGAAAAACTTGACAAGGTGTCAAAATAATAACATTAATAGCCATTTGTTCAAGACATGATGGTGACCGTACAAAGCAAACTTATATTAATGATCAAATCAGGCAACAAACCCTCCTCCTTCATGAGTGGATAATATTCAGGTTCAGCTGAACACACCCTTCAAGCTCCAAGCCAACAAGAAGTGTTGGGGTAATCAGACACAGAAAAGTCTGCTCAAAGCATATGGCATTAGTAATAATGTTGTTAAAAACCATGACGTTGTTATCACTAACCACAGTGGTATTTTAATATATGGTACAAGATCTCTGTACCATTAACAAGACATGCTATCAGCAGAACAGCCAGTACTTTATAGATTCAATGCAGTACAACCTGACCGGTTTCAATAACCGATTACATTTGGCTAATAAAGTTTTAATTGCAGTGATTAAATATAATTACCTTTCATTTCTGCACAAAGCGTATTGGATGGGACGCAGTCTTCAGGGAGGGGCTGGGAATGCAGGTCACAATGTTTCTGTAATATTCTTGGCTGGCTGAAGTAATCATTTGTGTCTCGTGGCTGGATCTCATTCATTATCATGTGCAACTGAGCCGCAGCTTCTGAATAAAACACAATAATCACAAGTAATAATGTGCTGAAGGATTCACCTCTGCACCCGGGTTATTACAGGAACAAAAACAAGCACGATGGAGAAGATCAGCAATGGATGCACAACTAAGAGTGCACGCAATAAGTACACACATAAAGGATCAATAAAGCAAGTTTATAGTGCAAATAATGGAAAGTAAGTAAATTCTCTCAGTTGCCTAAAAATGCAAAGGCTCTTTCGAAAAAAACGTATTTATAACTAGCAACTTGCCCATCAAAAATGACAGCAATAAAATTTGAATGGGAGCCTCTCCCCCACTGTACTTTACTGGCCTCGCGATGAGCGCCTTTGGTGCTCATTGCGAGTGTCTCCCTATGTCTACTTCCTCCTTCGTGTCTCCTTCCCCCCTCCCTTCCCTCCCTTGTGTCTCCTTCCCCCTCCTTTCCCTCCCTCGTGACTCCTTCCCCCCTCCTTTCCCTCCCTCGTGTCTCCTGCCCCCTCCTTTCCCTCCCTCCCTCGTGTCTCCTGCCCCCTCCTTTCCCTCCCTCCCTCGTGTCTCCTGCCCCCTCCTTTCCCTCCCTCCCTCGTGTCTCCTGCCCCCCTCCTTTCCCTCCCTCGTGTCTCCTGCCCCCCTCCTTTCGCTCCCTCGTGTCTCCTGCCCCCCCCTTTCCCTCCCTCGTGTCTCCTGCCCCCTCCTTTCCCTCCCTCGTGTCTCCTGGCCCCCTCCTTTCCCTCCCTCGTGTCTCCTGCCCCCTCCTTTCCCTCCCTCGTGTCTCCTGCCCCCCTCCTTTCCCTCCCTCATGTCTCCTCCCCCCCTGTGTTTTTACCCGCTCTTCCTCCCCTGTGTCTTTCCCCTCGTCCCTCTGTGTCTCTTCCCCCCCTTATGTCTCTCCCCATCCCCTGTGTCTGTTCCCCCCTCCCCTGTGTCTGTATTGCCCCCCCCCCCCCCCCCCCCAATGCACATGAGGGATAGTACTGAGAAGGAGAAAGGAGGCAAAATGAGTAAAAATAAGAAAAGGAGAACAGGTGCAAATGCAGAGTAAGATGGGAGTGGTTGCAGGATTGCATGAAAAAAAAAAAAAACAGAGGAATCCTCTTCTCTACTACCTCCTTCATTTCCTGCTATATTAGACCATGGTCTTCTGGGTTCTTCTATACTTTCAAAACTTTATCAAGCACTGGGACTATAATTAAAATAAACTTAAATATTTACAAATACCCTCCTTAAAATTCACAAAGAAAAAACGTGCTTTCAGTGTCCATTCCAGTGTCAAAATGCAATATTTTGGCAAAGCTTAGATTAGTGCTGTAAAGCAGTTATTCACAACAACTATAATAGTTGTCGTAATTGCGATATGTCGGTAACGCAATGTTAAAAATTCCGGGCTGACGGCGCTCATCACGAGGCCCGCAAGTTAGAGGCGGGAGGGAGAGCCTCGCATTGTGTGGCAAAGAACAGCATTGCCAGGCTTCACATTTTATTGCTGTTATTTTTTGACGGGCAAGTGGCTAGTTTGTAATAATGACGGATAGTATTCACAAAACCGGATCTGCATCCTGCATTTAAAAATAAAATAAAATGTGCTGAACATTTAGGGCAGGTCTTAATGAGCAGAGCAATGACACTACAAAACTTCCAGAAATCAAAATCCAACATAAGGAGAAAACATTATATATATATATATATATATATATATATATATATATATATATACACACATATACACACATATACACACACACACATATATACATATACACACACACATATACATACATATATATATATATATATACAAAATCATTGTTGTGCTCTCTCACATTATACATGCAAATGAATGTTCCCATGTGAGCATACATTGTGGACACTAAGCATAATGTGTCATGCAAATACATTGTTTTACATCAGCAATTTACAAAACACAGTCTGTGTAATAATCTGATTACTGTGACTCCCAATCCCTATACCTCTCCTACATGAATAATAAAAAACAGAGCAATTATCTAAAATTAAAATTCTGTAACACAGATCAAGTGATGCGGAGCAAACTTATTAGTTTTAAGTATATGAGAAGTTGCATCCTTAATAAATGGCAGCGCCAGACCAGTAAAGACAAAAATATACTGTATTCATGGACTAGCTTTTCCTATTTCATATACAGCAAATCAAGATGTCCAATCTGAAATTGTATGCATACAATATACATGCATTATTACATACAATGATAGGAAAAAAATAAATACATGCGTGTACCAGTGTCTGTGTCCATTGGCATGAGGCCTTCTGGTGATGAACTGTGAACAACAGGAGATACGATCGCGGAGAGTCTGTAGGACATGGAGATCAGCTCCGAGATCATCAGACGCCATTCTGACACCATCGAGAGGTCCCTGGGAATAACGATACACTCAAAATATGGAATTAAATCAAATAAATGAATCTGACTTCAGAAACTATGAATTTAATTGTCAGCAGAGAGCTAGAAAAAAAAACTAAATAACTGGCCTTAAAACGACATGACATTTTTTACTATGCATTTAATAGAAATTTCAACCAAGTTCCTTTTTTTGCATACAAATCAAGCCATGCAATGATTAATACAATGACTTGTTAATCTCTCTGCCAACTGCTTTTGCAACAATCTGGAGACTTTGTTCTGTTTAACGCTAATTAGGGAATGTCAGGGCATTGCAACAGCGGAGTTATGGAGCTCTACAGAGAAATGACTTAATATATCCCTATAGATTGAGAGACTCAAACGGACATCAGAATTTGGCAAAGAAAGGTCCTGAAATGGCCGTAAAGCTGCATTCCCACATTACAAGTTTGTTTTTTTACCATTTGCAGAACTTCTATTTCATGGGAGTAAACAAACATAATGTTTAAAATGACCCGAGGGAACGTCACCGCGTAACTGGAATCTAATGCAAACCTATCTGGGTCTGTAATGTTGCTTTGCAGTTGAATGCTATGAGGATTTGATGTAAATATTTTACAAGGATTCAAGCAGACTGCACCAGTTTGTACTAAATAAAGTGTTTATATAGTCCTATTGCTATTGAGCCATTACTATATATATGTGTAGACGGTAATGTTTAGCCAACAATGTAATCAGAATTAAGGCTTTCCATAGACCAACCATCTTGTCCAACAGAAATATTATTTGATAAACCTATTACAAAATAAAATCGATAATTTCATTCATAAGGGGAAAAAAATAAGAATAAAAAAATTGAGAATGGGAGGGAAATTTAAACATGGAGGCTTGGCTTATCCATTACTTAAGGAATACCAGGAAGCTATATTAGCGGCAAATATGCTGGAATGGCTAGAACCCACAAATGTTAACAACTGGGTCCAAATTGAACAAGAGCTAACAGGTTTAAATAGTATTAAAATTCTCTTATTCCAAAAGAAGATCAATCTTAATTATATGAAACAGGGCGAAGCTATGGTTAGAGGAAATGGGAATATATGGAATAAATTGAATGCTAAATATGATCTGATTCCGTTCCCTTCGCCCATTACCCCGTTATTAGATCTAGCAATATATATTGAATCGCCTATTTTAGGGAGGATAGCTAAAGCAGGTTTTAACCTGCTGATGGAACTGTTCCCTGGAAACACACTTTCATTGGAGAACATAAAATTAAAAGCCCCTCAACTAAAGATCTCCTGGTTAGAATATCTTATGTTGGAAAAAGCCCTGAAGAAGTCAGAGTTTTACTTGACCACACCAAGAGATTTAACCAAATTTGAAAAATTGATTATGGTAGAATCTAAAAATCATCTTATTTCCAAATGTTACGAAATCATCAGAAGGCCACAAATGGAGAAATCCAAGAGCATGCAAGACTGGGAGGGAGACTTGGAGTCTAATTGGACCATAGAAGATTGGCATAGATCATATGCAATTACGGATAGATTTTTTTAAAATCCCTCCTATAGAGAACTCCACTTTAAAATCTGCAATAGGTGGCACTACACGCCGGTTAGGATGGCAATGATTAGTGGGCTAGATCATGTGAAATATTGTTGGCGTAATTGTAGCCGGATAGGTTCCCCTCTGCATATTTGGTGGCAATGCCCATATATCTAAAAATTCTGGGCTGAAGTTTTCGCCCAACTGACAAAGATATGTGGGGTAGAGCTAAGTCCAGATCCAGAAATAATCTTATTACATATTTTTCCTCCACTGTCTTTAAAAGTTAAAGCCCTTATGTTGCAGGTTTTGATGGTAGCAAAATCATTGATAGCCTCCAAGTGGAAGCAGAAATACGTACCGTCTTGGAATGAGGTTAAAACAAAAGTGGATAAAAACCGTCTGCTTGAATTAAACTTTACGGACTTGAGGGTTATAAAAATAAAAAAAAGCAGCCTCTCCTGGTCTCTATGGGATAAATATTTCCCTAGTATGTAACTGATGAAGCTACTGGTCTTACCCAGGATAGTCTGGCTACCTCACCTCGCCCCGCTCCTCTACTCGCCCCTACCCGCTCTCCCTCCGGACCTGAAGCCACAAATGGAAGAAGTATGAATGGAAGTGTGTTAAGTTTGAATCTAAATTTTAAAATAGCAGTTCTTGTTATCATTGTGAAGCTATTGGCACCCTATTGAAAATTAAACTATGTAATGAACTTAATGGAGCAAAGGATCAAAAGGGGATGGAAGGCTTTAAAAAGGAAAAAAACTAAAATAATGGAAGGAAAAGTAAGAATGTTAACAAAGTAAAGGCTGGAATTCGTTTTCTTGATATTACTAACTAGAATTATGTTATGTATAGTATTATTATGTTTCCTCTTGTAACATTATTGCTATTTTTGTAAAAAATGAAAAATTATAAAAAAATAAATAAATAAATATTATTTGAGATCACTGGAGCATACATCATTCTGGATCAACAAAGAATTAATAACTATGGGCCATATTCAATTGCAGTTCCGGGCGATCTGGGAGCCCGTAATGGAGGTCGCAAGTTAATTTGCTATTCAATTGGCGTCTTTTTGCGGGCTCCAATCGGCTTACGAGCTATGGCCTTGAGAACATTGCGATGGTTAAACCTGTAACTTACAGCCTCCAGAAGCCTTTAATCTTTACGATGGCTAAAATCGTAAATCGCTATTCAATTGTTCAATTTCCCCAAGCCCGCAAATGTTTTCACATTGGCAAAAGAAGGAGAAAATCCTACGAGTGCTTGAGAGGACTCGCAAGGGGGTTTAACACCTGTTCATAGCACTGTAAATGCAAATAAAAATTCAATACTGCACTGTAAATAATGACAGACATTAGAATTAATTGCACAACAGTCTCAAGCCCGCAAATCGGCAGTATATAACATTCATTTTTTAGGTTTCATTTTGGGGTTAAAATGATCTTGGGTATCAATGAGTTAATAAATATCAGGCCACCCACATGCACTAGAACAGTATTGGCATTAATATTCATAATTCTTTTTGCGGGTTTGCGAGTCTGATCGCATATCGGACACCCGAACCTAATTGATTGTAACGTAACCTCCATGTTTTACTGCCGGAATAATGACAGTCTCATTTTCTATTGGCTCATTTAAAATGGGAGTTTACGGGCTTGCTTAATTGATCATGTTCCTGCCCTGGAATGCTACGAACCAGTGCATGGCTTAGGCTTTGGGACAGTAACTTGCGGGCTTGAGCAATTGAATAGCAACGCAATCGGAGACGAATGGGAGCCCGCAACACACCAGCAGACATACTATGATGGAGATACGGGCTTCAAATTGAATGTGGCTCTATATTCCAAAAGTGGTTGAAGACTAAAACAGCTTAACTTATATGTATAAATAAATAAACATTCCATGTATTCTTTTTTGTATGAATAATGCTAATTTTGCATAATTCAATCATAATATGGCCAATGATATGCCTCTTTCTATCCAATGACTAATATACGGTATCCTTCACTTTAATATATATGATTGTAACCAGAAGAAATACTTTGATTGCAGTTATGCCTAGAAGACGCCCTTGTACAAGTATAATAAAGATACCACCTGATTGGTTAAATCAGCCCTGTGCCAGTCTTGATGGAGTGAAATGCACCAGTAACAACCTCCCCTGTGGAGTGCTGTAATACTCAGAATTTAAGTCTAAATTGATCAATTATTTATTTCATGATATTTGTAAAACCTCACTTTAAGTTTGTGGCTAGCTGAATGGCTACTGAAAGTTTGCAAGAGTCATATTGATCAACTTCAACCATTTCCTTACCGCTCACCGGTACCGCAGCAACTCCATTTATCTGCATTTCTGGATAAATAAATCATATGACCCTAGCTATGTATCACCCTGTACTTATGGGATAGTGATCGGGTCCGGACTGCTGTCCCTAGGCTCTCTCACTAGCTGTCCAACTAGCCAAGCGCTGTGGGTCTCCGGCGTGTGTCAGTGATGCCACCTAACAATTACCCCGCTGCCCACTATCAAAGCTTGAATCGCCCACTAGTGGGCAGTAGGGACCAGGTTGACTACCATTGATCTAAACTCCCACTCCACGTCCAACTTTCTGTATTTAAAGTTGTAATACTGTGTGCCAGCAGCTAGCTGGTTACCCCATATAGTTTCACTTTGTTTTAATCCAGTAGCTCCATTCTGTCAACCTCTTAATGTGTATATATAAAACAGAAGAACAGCCACAGTCTCCGTGTGAAACTATAGCTCACTTGTTGTCTTTCCACTTTACCAGATTGCCTATCCTGATAAGTACATGCCACACACAGATTACTTACCTGAAGCAGAGCTGCTGTAGTGCTCCTATGATACAGTGCACTCGGCCATACAGTGGGAATGAGGCTGCAGCCTGCAACAAGGACTTCTCAGCTTGCTTGATTTCATCATCAAGGCAGGACGTCAAGGCCCGGACAACTGTAACAAAAACGTATGCAAAAATAACTTATAAATAATCATCATCTCTTCAAAATGTAATGTATATAATTCAAAGGTGGTAAATATTATATAAAGGATCAGCGTGGTGTAGGGGGGGAGAAAATCCCACTTGAAGGATTTAGCAGCTATATGACAATGGCATACAGGAATTGTAGAGAATATCTAACTGTGACATCACTGGAGATTACCTAAGATCTTTTTGTATGAATTTCATCCCCAGATTTATTCCTTAGAAATTATGAAGATGGCTACTTATTTTCTACACTATATTACACATAATTCATTTTGAAATACACTCAAAATCCTCATGCAATCAACAAGGAAGTTTTGACCTTTTAAAAAAATGCATTAAAAATAAGGGATTTGAAGCATTGGATATTCTCTCCCTGACAAAGCATTGGGGTGTATCAAATTCAGCTGGTTACACCCTGCAAAACAAACCTATACTCATGTGGGGGTATAAATCGGTGTGTAAATGAATGATTTGGCAGCTGCACCAAGGGATTCTCAGGTACAAGCCGTAATTTTGTAGAAATGAGCAAGGGTGGAACCGACGTACAATAAATAGAACATTTGCTACAGTTTAAATCATTATCTTTTCACCCAAAAAAAGCATCTATACTCTACTGTTTAAGATATTAACGATCATTTTTCAAACACCGGTGTCTAGAAATATACTTGTACGAGTCATAATTATCTGCCAACAAGATATACAAGCATAAATACCATATGTGCACAGTTAGCATGTACTGTTAGTTTCAAGGACGTGTAACCAATAATACTTTTGAAAACACAATGTAAATCAAACCCCTTTAATCGAAAACAAAATCATCCCTTTAAGAAGAACATGCATTCAACAGTTGTCAGCAGTAAATAAATGCATGCACTATAATAACTAACCAGCTAGGGTGTTTCTCTCCATGAAACTACCACAGTCAGATCTAACCGTCTGGCCCCCAGAGAGTCCCTGCTGGCCCAGCATCCAGGCACTCAGGGCCGCCTGCAAGTCTTCTTGGTATATCAGGAAGTTCAGGAGGTAAGAAGCAGTCACACAATCAAAGTGCTTAGTGCTTGAACTTAGGTTCATTGCAGCTTGAAGTAGAGAGAGCAGCTTATGAGAGTCCTGCAACAGAAATACATATTTGGTAAAGACTTAATGTGATTAAATGTAAAAAAAAAGATTGTATATCAGTTTGGTGGACAGTTGATGCAAGTCTAGTATACAATTCAGTTGAAAACTCATTAGAAACAGAATAGGGGTCGGATGGGCAAGAGTAAAATGGGCAAAGAGAAAGAAGCTTTGGTATGTAACGAATGGCAGTCCCCAGTTTAAAAGGCTACCTAATTCAGACCAATTAGACCACATCAATGTAAAGACCTCCTAAAAGCATGTTGGAATACTTAGAAGTTTTAAAGCATGTGTATTTTTCATGGAGAAATAAAATAAAATAAAATCAGTGTTTACATCTGTAACAGAATGCCCATATGACGCATCATTATTGCAACCAATCAGGTGGCAGGTGTCTCCCCCCTTTCAAGTGAAAGGTCAGACTGCTTATATTTCAAGTTTGAATGTGACAGGTTCGATTTTTTCCTTTCTGCTCTTTTGCATCTCTGGAATTTGAGCAATGCCAACAAAAATGTATCCCTTACCCTCATCTATCTGTGCAGGCATAGAATACTGGACTCACCTAAACAGGAAAGCAATGGCATAACTCCGTGTTCCTCAACTCCAGTTCTAAGGGGCCACCAACAGGTCCCATTTTAAGTATATCCCTGCTTGAGCACAGGTGAGCTAAAATCGGCAGGTTGTTAAACAGAATTACTGAGCTCACCAGGCCACAAGCAGCATATACCCCTGTTCCTATCACCACCCCCACTTTTTTTTTACACCCCCACCCCCCCTACTCTAGACTTTTTAGCTAAACCAGAGGTCAAGCAACCTTTGACTCTATAACCAAGTGTGGCTCAGTACAGATCCCCATGTGTCTCTTCTGCCCAGCCCAATAAAGGACAAAGAAAAAATAAGACAATTGTGAAATATGTATCAAACCAACAATATTAGCAGCTGCATAATCTATGGACATACATTTTTTTTTAGGGAAAATCTGAATTTATGAGTACTCTGTGCAGGAATCCATTCTGTGTTTGTTTCATAACATTCTGAGAGATGGAAGATGTGTGTGTGTTTGCAGTTATAAGCAGAGGGAGGAGTGGTGGAGGAAACAGGCAGAGGTCCCGGATACGACTGAAATTCAGACCAAACACCTTCCTTCTCACTGGCCCAGAAGTAGGACATTGTATCAAAGGATGCAACCACAGCTCTCAAAAAATGTAAATGCCCCTCTCACTCCCACAACTTCCACCAATGTTTCATGGATCTTGCAGAGACATCAATTTGTTTGCTTATTAAAAACTCGCTGTATGACTTTTTTCCTGCTCAATTATGCTCTTTGTTAGACTCCTTTTAATCATTGTGAGCTTAGAATTCAGTAAGTTTGTTTCATTGGTTAATAAAATGGCGCCTAATGTGTGTTACGAGTCTGTTGCCGATTTGGCGTCCTTTTTTCTTGGATCGCGTCCGTCTTTTTCGGAAAATCCGTAGGTGTTTGGTGGTGTTTTGCGTCTTTAGAGTCCTGTAGCCTCATTTTCATTTCTTTCGGCGGCCATTTTTTCTCTTGCTTAGGGGATTTTCGCGTGTCTTTCGAGTTAAATTGAGGTGTAACTTCAGTTTCCAAGGTCCTGGGTGCTCCCCCTTGCTGTAGGTAAGTTTTTCATGTATTTGTTATGTGTATTTATTGTGTTTTTAATGTTTTCATGTGCGTCGGTTTCGGGCGGTAAGGTCGTATTTTTGCAAGGTCGTAATGTTTTTTTTTTCTACGTTCTGCGTCTCGTAATTTTTTTCTCGTAAGTCCGTAAATTTTGCCTTTGGCGCTCCTTGCCAGCAACTGTGGCCCTCGCTTTGCAACGACCTGCATGCTCACAACTATATATGTGATTGGAATAGCCAAGTTCTACAGTCTTACACTTTTCTTAGGTCTATTGCTCTATGGTTTCCATGAAGTGGGACCCATTCGTTATTAAAGGTTGCAGATGCCTACAGTTACTTATCTTAGTTTCTGTGCCCTTAGAGCTCTGAAAATATTTTGCTACTTAGAAACACACAACCTCCTAGCTGTTATTTTGTAATGGATATGAATGTTCAGCAACAAAAAAAATTCAGGAATTGTGCTAATCCATTAATGTTTAAATCAAAGTGTCTGACACACAGTATTATTAGGAATATGAGAACATTAACGTGGACCTTGATAAAATGAGGCAATGGACAGTTCATCAGCGTCCAACCCTCAGTCCAGGGCTCAAATCTATCTCCTCATTAAAGCAATGAGTGATGGATTTGTTAAAAGATTTAAAAAGCAGAGCAAAGCCATTCTTCCCAAGTCATATTTTCCATTAATAATCAGAAGGCTCGGCCAATATGGGCTATGAAATTCCACATCCCATTGCATGAGGCTGGAGCAGTCTCTTTGATCTCCATCGTTCATGTGGCAATACATATTCAGTTACATTCGCAATACAGTAAATGTTTAATACCTAATAAGATTTTTTCATGGCCATTATTTTATACTGTTTCCAGTGTATACTGCCAGCAAAGCACATAGCGCTATTCGGAAAGCTTATAATCTATTTGTATGGCCAAAGGGGCTTACTAAATGGGCAAACTGCATATTAGTTCAACCACTTAAAATATGACTTTTACCAATAAGTATCTATTTTCTAGGTGAGATATAAAGCTCATACTAATCTGTTTTTAGAGAGATTGTTTGAAATGGGGAAATGTTTTAACCCCTTCTTTTTTAAGTTGGTTTATAAAAATATCTTCTTATCTAGAATGAGATGGAATCAATGAACAAACATTTTAAAATTATATAAAAAAGATAATAAAGAGACGTAACTGTGAAACGTCTAAGGAAAAGTATATCCAGATATATATTATTTAAGTACAGTAAAGAGTTCACTTTCCATATCACATTATTATTTTATAGAGAAATAAACCCAACCATGTTTATTTCTCATTGATCTTCTTTTGTGTGTGAAGACTCAAGTTAATGTTCAATTGAACATACTTATTCTTTTTTTAGTTATAATCTTCTATTAGGTGCAGAGTTGAATTAAAGCTCACTCGTGCAAGGAGGCTGATGCAATTACAAACGAAAAAACAAAAACTAAGAAACAAGTGCAAAACCAGCCTCAAAGAATATTCATTATAAAACCAACTTACACACTCACAAGGTTAAAATGACTCCTTAGGCAAAACTGAAAAATGGATTTAACAAGGTTATTTAATTCATTTTATTCTCCTCAAAATAACGTTTACAAATTATACTTCATCTACTTATAAGAAAGTCTACAGAGCAATAGTTTTTTTTCACCATATGGGACTGCACTCTCACATCCTGCTCTCTCAAATGAAGACCTGCCATATTACACCTATGACCTAAGGCCACACCCACAGGGAGGGGTTTCACACTATTCACATGTCCCTGTCTGCATGCTAAAAGCATTACTTTGTGAATATGTGGGAGTGGCCTTCACAACTGTGAAACATGGCACCCTTCATGAGAGAGAACAGGAATGGTGGCGAAAAAATGCTATGTTGTGGAATTAGAAGTAACTGACGTGCTGACTATATATACCAATTGCATTCAGGAGGAAAAAATGGTTAACTAACTTAATTAAAACAAATATATAAAAAAGTATATTAAATTTAAAGGGTTCATTAAAATTGCTGCTGACTTAGTTTAGATAGAAAATTATTATCCACAGTAAAACACATAATAGTTGTCAAACTACGAAACGTCGTCATGACGAGGGGCCGCATTTGCGGAGGTGGAGGCTCTACTGCGGCTCACAAGCGGTTACAAACACCCACAGAAGTGGGACTTTGAAAAAATACAGACTTACACAAAAAAATACGAGCCGCAGGACTCATTACAGAAACATTACGAACTTGCAATAATACGATCTTAACGGCCGAACCGCACGCAGCTGAAAATATTAAAAAAACAAAAAATACACAAACAAATAACATAAAAAGCTTACCCACAGCAAGGGGGGGGGGGGGGGGGGGCACCCAGGAGCTCTGCAAGCGAAATTACACCTCAATTTAAGTCCAATTTACCAAGTTTAGACACACAAAAAAAAAAACCTAAGAGAGAGAAAAAATGGACGCCGAAAAAACCCGAAAATGAGGCTACACGACCCTAAAGCCGCAAAACACCAACAAGCACATACGCTTTTCCAAAAAGCTGTACGAGGTACAAGATACACTATTAGCAAGGACGCTAAATCATCAACACACGCGTACCACATACACATTCGCCGCCATTTTACACTAACTTACACAATGTACAAGTACACAGCTACACTAACGGCTTCCCCTCGCACACGCAGCCTATTTACACTACACACTGCACACATTGCGGACACTTACACCTCAGCTCCACAACACTGCAAACCTACATTGTATGCTGCAGGAACATCAAAACAGATTGTCAGCTCTTCAGCACAATGCTTCCTGCATATATTACTTACAAATAGGTAAAGTATATTAATTACTTATCTAATTAGCATACAAAAATACATATACACAAAAAAAAAAAAACACTATCGCAATAAACGCAAAAGCCATTCACCGCGTGACTCACAACGAGCACCAACACTGCTCATAGCACACAAACTACACCAGGGGACAGCCTTGCAATAAGCGCAAAAAGCAGATCAGCGCAGACCTTACAATGACAACAAAAGCGACACTCATAAAAAAAAGTACAACAACTAAGAGGCTCGCAATGAGCACCGAACCAACTGTATTATAATAGGTGAGGACAATAGAAGGAGAGAACATTCCCTGTGTAAAGGTTGAAAGCGGCTGTCTGAACAACAGCAACGACCAAAATAGAGGTGCTTAATCAGAGAACTAACCTTAATATATTAGGTCTATGGGCATGATCACCCACTCAGAGAGCAGCCTCTTAGCTCCCTTGTGCAGTTCACAGGGTTCACAGGGTAAAACATCCTGTAGTATATCCGTCTGGTCTCATTCAATAACAAACCATGGATTTTCCATAAATAACTAACGTTTTGTAATGGTTGTTTAAGTGCATTGTAGAATATTTGGAACCAGTGGCCCTTTTACTGTTAAGGTAAATCTCTTTTAGTTGGACTAAAATAACACATTTCTGTATCTTGACTTTAAAACAAATTCAGGAAAAAAAAACGATAAAAATAAAAATATACATTTGCTGCACACATGGACTGAAAGTGGTTAGCTGAGACTGTAATGGCTGGCCCTGCAGATCTTAGAGAAAGGCATATCTAAGTTTCTCTGTTTTTACCTTCTCTAATCTAACACATGCTGCTTATATCAGAAACATACATTACATGGAGTCATTCTATACGCACACAGATTTATTTTATTTAGAAAATGTAATTTGTTTTCCACACCCCCAGAGCTGCTTACATAGGCACAGTGTACCTACCAACGGAAACACTGCATTTGGGCACGTCTTTTAACCCTTTACTATCCTTCAATCCAGCAGCAGCACAATGCAGGTACACAGCAGTGTCCGACTCCCCCTTACTTCCAGTTCCCGGCTGAAAACAGGACTACACATCCCATGATTCTTTGGTGCTCAAACAGACTTTATAGATTGATAACATTTATTAAGCTGCCTGTGATTTGCCAAAATGAATGATGGACTTTAGGCTAATTTTAGCAGGGATTTGCGGAGGTGTTCACTCTGATGTTTGCTATTTTGCTATTTAATTTTGGTATTTTTTCATGCAAATTTTTTTGTCATACACTACTGTTTCTCCTCTATCAGATGCATTCATAATCCAGGAAACTTAAATATGCCTTGAAATTGGCGTTGCATTTATAGAGAAGTTCATGTAGGAGGGTGAAAAACAATGAACTGCCAAATACATCATGATATTTTGCATAATTTTATAACTGGTGTGCTGTGATGAATACACATTATGATTTCAACCATATTATATTAAAGGGCCCCAGAAGAGTATAAGATTGAAAATGTTAAGTCTGACTAAGAACATAATTAATTAGGAAAAAGGTCATACAGCTAGTTTTTAATTAAAAGAAAATGGTGATGCCTTTGCAAGAATGTGGAGGAATTCATGATACATTGGTAGAAAATGTGTGTAAGGGTGTTTACATTTCTGGAAAGTTGTGATTGCATTGAATGATGCAAGGTGTCTGCTTATAGGCCCGTGACAGGGGAGGGACTTCGGAGTGTTCCCTACTCCTTGACCCTTCCCTCTACTACAAACACACCCATCATCCAGCTTTTAGGATGTGACATAACACAAAATGGATTATTGGATTCCTGTACTCATAAATAGAGTCTTCAAAAATTTTTATTTTCCCCCAAAAAATGTTTTATGTACATGGCTTACACATATGCTGATATTCAACAACGATCAATACCTAAGAAGATTTGTTTTCTAGCTTTGGTTACCTACTCCGAGAGTAGCCTCTTTTAGCTCACTTGTGCCCTTCCCAGGGAGAAATATCCTGTAGTATATCAGTCTGATCTCAGTCACTAGAGTGACCCAGCCCCAAAATACCAGGCAATTCCCTGAACAGGAGAAACCACAAACCCCAGACGCGTTTCGGCCTCTGTGGGCCTCGTCAGTGAGGTGCACCTTTACTCCCTACGGCACAGTGAGCAAGGGGTCCATGTCTGGTTCCCCCTCTCACCCTTAGGGTGAGAAAAACCCCTAAGGGTCATCTGCATACACAACAAAGAAATCAGATACATACTTATATTGAAAGTTTAGTACATGCATTTTTTTGAACTGCAGTGGTCCTTTAAAAATGAAAAACCTAAAGGCATGCAAAATGTGCTCTAAGAAACAACACAGAGCAGAATGGTGCAGTTTTTAATTAATTTTATCTTTTAATATATTTTGACCTTTTTTTAGCTCTACAAAGTAGATTAGTTTAAGACTGGGTTTCTGTGTCCTGTTAAATAATTAAATTAGAACACTAGAGAGAAAAAAGCTGACGTAGTTAAAATAAAAAACTTAAGTGGGAAGTTAAATTAGCAAAACATCCACATACTTTCCTCTTTTGGATAAAACAGCTTTGAAGAATATTTTGTGTATTCTGAATTCTTTTTGTTATAAGTGAACTGTGACTATTCTGATAACAATGTAATCTAATAGCCCGAGAAGAGTGTTAGTCCTAGGACAGATATGATCACTAATGATAATATTTGCAGTTTAAATTAAATGTGCACCATATGTGTATAATTACCTGGAGATCTAAAGAAGATGGAGGCAGCTTTCTTAGAAGTTCAAAAGCCAGCAACTTCACTTCCTCAAAGGTGTTACTGAAGCACTCTAGGAGAGCCTGGACCTGCTTACTGGAGACTGACCGAGAAAACTGAAATACAGCTGGACAGGACCCTGTGCAAACCAACAGAAAGAGACATTTTTATATTTTCTATACAATATAATATTTTATTGTTTTATGATTATTTATGTTCTTATCAACAATGCAGAATTGTCTTGCTTTTGTGTGCAAGAAGGAAATTATGTTTTTCTTTCAAGAACACAAAATCCTGAAATACGTAATCAAATACATGTACAGAGAAGGTCCTGATATCAGTTTGTCCGCACAGAATTATTCTCTGTACAATGCTTCCAGGGTGATGACATACTAAGGAGACTCTCTCTGTAAAACTGTACTGTTCGGCTCATACAGTAGGTTGTTTATGTAATAAATGTTACCAATAAAAGCAGTATTTGAAGAAAAAACAAACAAAACAAGATACATTTTAAAATGTAAAAGGTAATATATAGTCTAAAAAGTTTTAACATTGATATAAATGAATGTATTTTAACCATTACGAAGTATTTTTGTATACAAAATAAGTTGTCTATAGCAGCGGTTCCCAAACTTATTCTCAGGACCCACCAGAAAGGCCATGATTTTGGTTTAACACTGTGTGAACACAGTAGAAGCAATTAGCTTTCAACAGACTCAAACTGCCTCATCTATATCTCTCTCTCTCTATATCTCTCTCTCTATATATCTCTCTCTCTCTATATCTCTCTCTCTCTATATCTCTCTCTCTCTATATCTCTCTCTCTCTATATCTCTCTCTCTCTCTATATATCTCTCTCTCTATATATCTCTCTCTCTATCTCTCTCTCTCTCTCTATCTCTCTCTCTCTCTCTCTCTCTCTCTCTATCTCTCTCTCTCTCTCTATCTCTCTCTCTCTCTCTATCTCTCTCTCTCTCTCTCTATCTCTCTCTCTCTCTCTCTCTCTCTCTCTCTCTATCTCTCTCTCTCTCTATATCTCTCTCTCTCTATATCTCTCTCTCTCTATATCTCTCTCTCTCTATATCTCTCTCTCTCTATATCTCTCTCTCTATATCTCTCTCTCTCTATATCTCTCTCTCTCTATATCTCTCTCTATATCTCTCTCTCTATATATCTCTCTCTCTCTCTATATCTCTCTCTCTCTCTATATCTCTCTCTATATCTCTCTCTCTCTCTATATCTCTCTCTATATCTCTCTCTCTCTCTATATCTCTCTCTCTCTCTATATATCTCTCTCTCTCTCTATATCTCTCTCTCTCTCTCTATATCTCTCTCTCTCTCTATATCTCTCTCTCTCTCTATATCTCTCTCTCTCTCTCTATATCTCTCTCTCTCTCTATATATCTCTCTCTCTCTCTCTATATCTCTCTCTCTCTCTATATCTCTCTCTCTCTATATCTCTCTCTCTATATCTCTCTCTCTATATCTCTCTCTCTATATCTCTCTCTCTATATCTCTCTCTCTATATCTCTCTCTCTCTATATCTCTCTCTCTATATCTCTCTCTCTATATCTCTCTCTCTATATCTCTCTCTCTATATCTCTCTCTCTATATCTCTCTCTCTATATCTCTCTCTCTATATCTCTCTTTCTATACCTCTCTCTACTACTAATTGGCTGACAGGAGCAAGCCCTAGATCATTTTTCTGGTTTGAAAGCATTGATTGAAAAAGAAAAAAATGCAGCGTTTCAAATATCCTCTTTCTGATGCAATAATAATAAAAAAATGCTAACAATGCGAGTGTTTTAGACTTTAGCAGGTTTGCTTCCCTGACCACTATCAGATATCTAAAGTGTGGGTGAGGTTCTGCCCATGGGTTGTTCTGCCCATGGGTTGTTCTGACAGGGGTCTATTGCTGCTAAGTCTATACTAGTCAGAAAAGATTTACGACAGTCTTCTGGGCAGATCCTCTTTCTCTCCTTGGACACCTAATAGGAAGTAGAGAGAAGTGTATCTGCTGGAAGTTAAAACGCTAAGTTCTAAACATTAGTTGTATAAGCTGCATTACATTTATTTTCTTTAAATGCTGATTTTATTACTAATCATTTACTATATAAGCAACTTAAAGGGACTTCAAATTGTGTTTTTTTAGGCCATTCTTAAACTATGTTTTATTATTAATAATAAAAAAAAAGACCTGCAATGTTATCTGTCAGTTAGGCCTCTCTCCCACCCTGATCAAAACACATTAGCATGCTGGAGCAGCAAAATCAATCCTTAATATTTCAGAATGTATTTAATGTAAAGAACATCTACATCTACATCCTGGTGGTGTGATAGTGCCCATTTAAACCTTATTACTTGACCATGGTTCGCTGGTGGTCCAGTGGTTAGGATTCAGAGCTTTCACCCCTGCGACCTAGGTTCGATTCCAGTCAGGAAACCAAGAGGTCACACCACCCTGAAGCCATGCAGGGTTGGGCATGGTAGGTACTTGGATGGGAGACCACCTAGGAATACTAGGAGCTGTATGATGTGGCCCACTGAAGAAGGAACTGGCAACCCACTCCAGTATCTCTGCCAGGATTACCAAGTGGATCTGTATGGTGTGTTGCTGGCCATGAGACAAGCCTGAGTGAAAACCAAACTTGGCCAATAGGGCATCCCTTTAAGGTTCTGTTCACATTTACAATATATCCTAAAAGGGTCACTTTAGTGGTCATTCAATCCTAGCAGTGTTCATCACCGGGAATTGCCAGCAGCCGGGGGGCACAAAGGAGCAACCAGGTGGGCACACAGCCACCCAAAAGCTGGGCGGCACCCCAAACAGTGTCCTAAACTGCTGAAATCTAAACATTAATGTTCCCATACTAAGCTTATGGCTAAACAGGCAGTAAATAAGTAAATTAACCTACTTTATGACCACTACAGCTGTCTTTTAAAGAGACAAATGATTATTCCAACTGTTACAGTACTATAAATAAATAACATTTATGGATTAAATTAAATTCTAAATAATTGAGCACATTTTTAGTTTTAATCCGGACTGGGATTATCCCTCCTTTGCACCAAAAAGGGTTATTAATGGGGATATCTAACTATAAACAACAAAATATGGATCTGAGTGCCATAATACACTCAAAAATGTTCATAAAATTATAACAGACTGTTAAATAGATGACAAAATAAAAAAATAAAAAAAAATAAAAATAAAATAAAAGCCAAGAATGAAACGCGTTTGACTACACTGATATTATCCCTTTTAAGTGCTGCCTCACCTTCAACAGGAAATATTTCGGCAATAGATCCTAAAATAGTCAAGGCCGAAAACCTGGTAGGATGTGAGGAGCCAGCAAAGAGAGACCCAAACAGACGTTCTGTTACAGATGCCATGAATTCCTGAAAAACAAACAAAAGGCATTAAAACATCTGGGAATTTGTTTGCGTGTGGGAAAGAACGCTTAGTAACAGAAAACAAGGACATGAATGTAATATGAAGCATCACATTAATCCCAGACATCTGTACTACATAACATGTTATGACCACTTGTATTAGACAAACAAGTACACAGAAGTGCAGGCCGTGCTAACCAGCTATGCCGTGTTTACATACGGGATAAACATACATATCTCAATCCATGTATGGTTTAATTAAAACGTTATTAAGGGACCTACAAAACATATTTGCGAGTGCTGGATATGCAACAGTGGTGTATAAAATGTATATAATTGATTATTTGAGCTGTTCAGCAGAGCTATACGGTGCTGTTTTTGCCGTGCAATTATCATTCCAATAATTATTATTATTATTATTATCTTTTATTTGTATCGCGCCAACATATTCCGTAGCGCTGTACAGGGGATAAGAACAAGGGAAATACAAGTTTAACAAAATTAAAAAGTTGAAGAGCCCTGTTTTGAGCTTAAAATCTTAGCAGAAAGTGCTTTATCCCAAAGCACCCTACAAGACTGGAAACTCGCTACTTACAATCTAAAGGGAATTAAAGGGCAGAGAACTGGGGAAGAGTAACAAATAAGGAATAGCAAGGGCAAGGAAGTAAGTGAAAGATAGAAAGAGTTTTATTTTAGAGGGAGAGGGGAGGGATCTGAGGTGAAAGATTAGTATGTTGGCTGACCCCTAGTGTTGAGATGATATATCTGCAAGTAGGAAGTCAGGTGTTTTCTATGGCTCTATAAATTTAATCTGAATGAAAATGATTGAAGGTTCTTTTATTTTTATAGTAATAAAATGTTGTATTTTGTATACGGACTTGGAAATATGTAGTTTAACTGTATATCTAAGTTTCCCTGTCTTTACTTTTTTTTACTTTTTCTTATATCAGAAACACACATTACCTGGAGTCATTCTATACACAGACTTATTTTATTGATTTCCACACCCCTAGAGGTGCTTCCATAAGCACCCTGTACTAACCAATAGAAACATGGCATAACCTTCAAGCCAACAGCAGCACAGTACAGAGATCCAGAGCAGGAATGCCTGAGCTGCTTCCTTGCAGTGCTTTGCTGCAGAGACTGATCGCCAGACATTGCAACAAAGTTGTAGCTGCCTCCGATTGGCCAAAATAAATTATTAATTTTATGCTAATTTAGCTAGGGTTTTCAATGGCATTCCTTTTCAGATTCAACTGCAAGAAAACTTGGCAAACTCTAGGGTAAGTTTATTCATGATTATTATGGGACTTTGTTGCAAAATATTTTTGTATACACTACTGATTCTCCTCTATCAAATGCATTCATAATCCATGAAACTTCTATATACCATTAAAGAAAACATTTTATTTATTATTATTATCTTTTATTTGTAACACAACAACATCGGCCACAGTGCTAGATTATGGGCGTAATATAAATAAAATTAAAAAATACCATATTGTCCCGAATATTTTTTTCTCCAATTTCGGAGCTTGGAATTTACGGGTGTGGCTTATATTCGCAGCCGTAAAAAAAAATGTATTGCGGATTGCGAGCTTGAGACTTTCCCCGTATTTTACAGTGCAGTATTGATTTTTAATGAATTGATGGCTTATAATCAGGCCAATATGGTACATAAGAGTTTAAACTAAGGGTAGCATAAAGAGGAGGTATAATTGGAGGAGAAATCTAAGCATCGGTCCCTCCTGATAAAGCAATAATGTGAAATGTTACACGGAGGAATCTGGAAACCTGCCGATGACCAAAGGGATCCAGAACATGCTTGCGAGAGAATGATATCCCTGACAATACAAACATTACATTAAAACATTAAAAGAAAATGGGGAATTAAAGTCTAGGGTGTTTTGCTAAATGTTATTCATCTCTGTTATTATTTGGGGTATACTGTCAGAGAGCAACAGTGCTGGTAAATGTATGGAAATGGGTGAATTTAAGGAAGATTTTGCTCCCCTTTTGTTAGTGTAAAATCTATTGATGGGCATAGTACTGGATTAGAACAGTCTGCATTATTTTATTTTTAGATGCAAACTGGGCACAAATTAGAGGAAAGTAGGAATTTGGGAATTAGTAGGTCAATTTGCCCAGAACTGAAACAGCATTACAAGCAATAGTGTTTTAAAGAATAAGAACTTTATACAAAATGTGAGATCCAAAAAGGTACAAAACTGCATATAGTGAGAAATATGTCTTTCAAGTATAAAAAAGCACTCATATTACGTTAAGTTATTAATATGCAACTAATTTAGCAATGCAAGTTGCTGATTACTCTAGTCTTTAAACAGTGTTTGTACACATGGATTGAAGAGCGAGGCATTTGTGGGCACATTTGCATGTTTCACCTCAACTTCCCAGAATGCAGTGTAATAACTGTTTTTCTCAGAATTCTAAACTGGAAGCAGGTTTTTTAACTTGTTTTAGACATTCAAATGTGAACACAGATGTACTTTTTACTGTACGGTGGAGGGCTTCTATCGGTCTTTTGCCCACCATATTATAAATGATTGTTGTGGTGAACTATATATACACATATACAGACACACATATCTACGGCGCCTCACACGCGGTTACAAACACCCACACAAGCGTCACTTTACCAAAATAGATCTAACATGCAATCACTATATACGGACTTACACAAAAAAATACGAACCGCGGGACTTAGAAAAATAACCATTACGACCTTGCAAAAAAATGACACAGAGAGGGGCAAAGGGGGAAGGAGACAGAGAGGGGCAAAGGGGGGAACGACACAGAGAGGGGCAAAGGGGGAACGACACAGAGAGGGGCAAAGGAGACAGAGAGGGGCAAAGGGGGAACGACACAGAGAGGGGCAAAGGGGGGAACGACACAGAGGGGGGGGGGGAGGAGGAACGAGAGGGAAAGAGACACAGGGGAGGGAGATAGAGTGCATATGGCTAAGCCCACCAAGCCTAGGAGAGCACATTATATGTATACTAGATGGTATAATATTACATGTGTCTCTCCTCCTCCCTCCCCTGTGTCTCTTTCCCACCCTCTCCCTTCCCTGTGTCTCTTCCACCAACCTCTCCCTCCCGTGTGTTTCTCCCCCCCCCCCTCCTCTGTCTCTTCCCCCCTCTCCTTCCTCTGTCTCGTCCCCCCAAGAGACATAGAGGAAGGAGAGGGGGGAAGAGACAGAGGAAGGAGAGGGGGAAGAGACAGAGGAAGGAGAGGGGGAAGAGACAGAGGAAGGAGAGGGGGAAGAGACAGAGGAAGGAGAGGGGGGAAGAGACAGAGGAAGGAGAGGGGGGAAGAGACAGAGGAAGGAGAGGGGGGAAGAGACAGAGGAAGGAGAGGGGGGAAGAGACAGAGGAAGGAGAGGGGGGAAGAAACACATGGGAGGGAGAGGTGGGTGGAAGAGACACAGGGAAGGGAGAGGGCGGGAAAGAGACACAGGGGAGGGAGGAGGAGAGACACATGTAATATTATACCATCATTTATGACGGGAATACAACTAGTATACATATAACGTGCTCTCCTAGGCTTGGTGGGCTTAGCCATATGCACTCTATCTGAATGAGACATTATTGTATGGACACCACGGAGTTCATTTAAACCCGGTGAGAATATTCCTTTAATGAAACCTACATTTTGATTCAAGGCATATAAATAAGTGTTGGCAACAGGAACCTGTGAGCACAACTAACATTTTATGTACAATGCTGAGAATATAACAAATAATAATTTCCCTGCTTGAGTGTTATGTCTAAATAAAACCTATATTGCCCATGTGTACAAAATGCTACTACTTATAACAGAGGCCATCCTCGCACATCATTACTTACTCTGTACTGCTGAAGAGCTCTTGAAGGATCCCACACAGATTCTGCTTCAGATCCTCCTTTTAGCTTCTTATTCTGTTCAAGTTTGTAGAGAACTTGGGAGCTTTCCTGAACACGACAAAATAACTAAGAAAATAAAGAATTGGAAATATTATAAAATGGCTTCTGTGCTTTATCACTACAATACACCCATTTGGTTTGGCCCATCTAGTCTTCACAATTTTACCATCTACCCAAACCGCTTCGGCTTTGTTAAGACATTAACCTGTTATTTTCATTATGCAAATTTAAGGAACAAATACTAATAATTGGGGAAAACCTTTACTATGGTAACAAAATAAATGCAACTTTGCACCTATCTATGCAACTAACTATATGTTGCCCCTGGTATCTCCATTGTTGCCTTCTAATACCTGCCCTATCTGAGTATATGTTACCTGTCAAGAAGGTGGAAACCTTGGAGGCTGAGATAAGCTCTTTAACACCGAGAGAACTGCTATTTGCACTTATTTATCACTTTGCTTATCTGCCCTTGAAGCAAGAAGTTAAGTTGAAATAGCAGAACATTTTTAGAAGACAATGATGTTGATTACCCCCCCCACTCCCCCTGCACATAACATGTAAAAAATTAAAAGTTGTTTTTATTTTTTAACAGTGTAGAACATTTAGCACATTATCACATATATAGTTTTGGACCAAGAATGCTGTTCGGAACATTTGCAATGTTGGTCGCTCAGTTGCAACCTCGGGAAGCGATGCAAGCCGTGTACGGAGCACGACTTAGGCTGGATGAGCGCCAAAGGCGCTCATCTGCAAAGCAAGGCAAGTCGTTGAAGCACGTGGGACTTAGGCTGCATTGTGAGGGGCGCAACTGCGAACCAAGCACGGAACTAAAAACAAACAAAAAAATGTAACAAACATAATAACACTCACAGACAGAACAGGGCGAGAGCCAGGAAGCCTGGGAGTTAGGTTACAAGCGATTTCAAGCAATATTTGGGGGTTTTCGTCAATCCAAAAATCGGCTAAGCAAGGAAAAAAATGGCGCACGAAAAACATAAAAAATTCTGAAACTATGAAAACGAGGCTTCGCAAATCCAGGCACGCAGAACTTTAAAAATAAAACATACGGCCTTCAGCGCGTAACACGCAAACATTCAGCAGACACACAGAGGAAAAACACACAGGGAAGGGACAGGGGGGGAGATGGTGGAAAAAGACACATGGCATTCCCAAGCACAAAACTTGCAGGTTAACAAAACCTACAATGAGCGACCCATACAGTAGGCGGGAGAAAAGGCTCGCAATGAGCACAAAGGCGCTCATTGTGAGCCACGAGATGAGCGCCGAAGTCGCTCATCGTGGGGCTCACGATGAGTGCGATCAGTGCAAAGCAGGAAAGTTGAAGTAAACGGGAGAGAGGCTCGCAATGAGCGCCGAATGTGCTCAGAGGAGCAAAAACCTCACATTGCCAGCCTTACAAGGGAAGGTATAGTGGGGGAGAGATACAGGGGAGAGAGTGGGGGTAGGGGCAGAGAGACACAGAGGAGGTTGGGAAGAGACACAGGGGAGGGAGAGGAGAGGGAACAGACACAGGGGAGGGGGGTTGGCGGGTTTAAAAATAATAATATCCTGTTATTTATGGCGGGCAAACAACTAGTTAATAATAAAATGGCACAGCACATCCACTCCCACTCCAGGCCAATAGCAATACTCTGGTCTGATATAAATGGTTGAGTCACATTATTAGGACCACCGCCTATTTTTGACGTCAGCAGTGTGTAGCCAATGAAACATGGCACGCGTCGTTAGCTGGCTTGGTGGGTATATACGGAGACATGTAGGCATTCTGTAAACATATCAACCATCTCGATCATGGGTAAAACATGCAATTTATCCAACTTTGAAAAAGGGATGATCACTGGCTTTCAGGCCAAGGGTGGCAGTACTTCTGAAAAAGCGTGAACGGTTTGTTTGCTGCTATGGTTAAAGCGTACCGTGACTGGACAAACGGCGCCATTGTGAATAAACTCAGTAGAAACTAACCAAGGGGCAACTAGATGTGTACTAGTTAGGATATATTTTTTTACCTATATTATCCTCATGACTAGCAATTCATCCTCTTTTTTTCTACTTGAAAATGCAGTTATTTGATTCCAAAAATGATTTTAAAAAAAAACAGATATTAAGGAGCTAAAGCATGGCTTAATTGAATATTTTGTCTAAACCACAATTTCCGGTTTTGAAACGTCGACTTTCCTATGAAGAAACAGACAGTTATCAAGGCGTTAAAATCGTGCCTTAATTGACCTCACCCTATTTAATTCGCAGCGTCGGATGACGCAAAAAGCGAAACGTGCGCATCAGGCCCGTGAATGTACCAGAGTGATGACGTCAATGAAGTATATAGAGATGCGGTCTTAGCATCCATGTGGCTTGGACCCTGACTTTACGAATTTATACAGGAAAGTAATATATTGAAACTTAAATGTTATATTGAGTTTATATACATGTATATTGATCTGATATGTATTTAGGAGGTATAGCTAGCCATTAACCACCATGTTGATCTGGCCATATCAGTGCCCCAGGGTGTTAATGCGGTACACTCGGGGGTGCTGACGCAGCCAGACCGCCTTGCTCCGCCCCCTGCACTGCTACGCTTGCGTGGATGTTGGCGTCGGAGGAGGAAAGCGTGTGATCCCGAGCGTGGCTCGGGGTTGCTGCTTTAGGTAATGAAAATTAACCCTGAGCCACGCTCGGGATTACCGATAAGGCGGTTAAAGGGAATTCTTTGATGACATCATATGATTAAATATATAGGTATTTAACTCATTTTTACTGGTGTGTAATTTGATGGCATTAATATAGGTGATCAGTGTAGGTTTGCACCCTTTTTTATTTTTTACAGGGGGTAATTGGTGACCCCAAGTGCCGTCACATTTATATTAGGCTGTTTATGGTTTAAGACTAGTGCAGTCTGTTTATTATTTTACAAGGGAGCAAGCGACGGGTTCCAAAAGCCACCAAACTAAATTGTAGGGAACCTAGTATTATTGATGTCATCCTATTTATGGGGTCATTGATCCTCTTACATTTTGCACTTTAATTATACTTTTACTACAGCACCTTATAATTCACTATAAGGTTCATCTTTATGTATGTGGATGGTTTAATATTTTATTTTTTCACCATCTATTAATGTTATCATTATCACTTTGGGTTATATGTTCCGTTCTTGATCTATGTTCTACTGACTTCAATATACTGCTGATCATCATTCTGGGACGTATTTCAATTTGTTTTTATTTGTAATTTTTAATTATATTTTAATTTGTCAATAAAGTATATATTTTAGTTCAACTGATCTGATTCTTTCATTGTGTCCCTGGTTCCCTGTGGAGGTTTCTTGTCTTTTTCTCTAATTAGTAGTGCTACCAGACATGCGTCTAAAATGAAATTACAGCCAACCCTGTTGCGTATAGAGCTCTGAAGCAAACAGCTGGCCACTACACCCATGTGGATGAGGGTTCATCAGCAGAAACCACTTCAATTTGCTCAACAGTACAGAAATTGGACCTCTTTCGATTAGCAAAGGCTTGCCTTCTCTGATGAGCCATGGTTTTTGATCCATCGATAGACGTTGGCATGTCAATCGCAAATCCTCAGAGAACAAACACTCTGCAACCATTGTTGGAAGAACACAGGCTGGTGGCGGCAGCGTTATGGTCTGGGGAATGTTTTATCGGCATTGTCTGGGTCCACTCATACCTCTGGAAGGCATTCTCAACCAATTGAGTTATCTATCCATTGTTAATCTTGCAGATTAAGTACACCCATACATGTTGACTGCCATCCCTGGAGAGGATGGGATCAAGTTTGTTACATACTACAGTGGTCCTGTAGGATAGAATATTTCCACAAATGAATTAAAGAAGAAGATTATCACCCTCCCAGCAGACAACCAGGCAGGCAAATAAATAACCAGATAGGCAAATAGATAACCAGGCTCAGCACAGAATGAACTGCATGTAATATTTAGTCATGTAATATAGTGTTCATTGACTATTTTCTAAAATATTTTTAAATTATCCAGACAAATTGTGTAAGTAAAGAACTAAAGTAGTCCTTTAACACTCAGGAATTGTTGTTGATTAGTCGTTCAGTTGTGTCCGACTCTGTAACCCTTATACCAAGCACATCTGTCAGCTACTGAACCTCTGCACTCCATCAAGCTCATGTTCATTGCTTCAATGACCTCATCTATGCATCTACGTCCCCTTCTTGTGTGCCTTCAATCTTTCCCAGCATCTGAGTCTTCTCTTGGGAATCCTGCTTCATGATATGGCCAAAATATTTGCGTTTTAGCCATATTATCAAACCTTCCAGTGAACGGTTTGTCTTAATTTCCTGCAGAACACTCAGGATAGCCTGACTCTGTAATATTATTGTCTATCGATCACAGTTGAAGGTTATTTATACTTTCAGTAAAAGTTATTGCAATATTTTTAACGTATTAATAAAATGATTTACCTTCTTAATTAAATAACAGAATTGCTGCCGCACAGAAGGAGACTGGCAGTTTAAGTTGTATGTCAGACAGAACTGGACCAGCTTCATCTCATCCACTGAAACCACCTCTGTACTCCAGTGACTCTCACACAGCAGACCCAGAGCATCAACACGAACCTGGAAACACCCAGAGAAAGATAGAAATACAATATCGTCTTGTGCTTTACTAAAACAGCAGTACCATGATCATTTGAAATAGAGAAAATGTATTTAAAAGAGCAGGTTATAAATGAAACAAACTATTTAATTACATTTAAAAGTGAGCAGTATCATATATAGCCAGAAGAGGGAGCTATTCATTTTTCCATAGAGCTCTGGTGCACTCACTACACACTAAATAAAGTCGGAAGTGCTCCAAAAGCAGTTAAACATGTTGCAGCACCCTTTTTCATGCAACTGGAGATCTTGTTTACTTTAAAAAGACAATAAAATCAGAAATTTGTGACAATGCACCACTCGAGTTATGAAACTCAATAGAAAAAACAGCAAAAAAAAAAAGAAAAAATCATAGATTTTTCTCTATAGAGCCTCATAACTTGGGTTGGTTCTGAGCCATGACACGAGTATAGCCTGGTAGAAGGAAGTCGTAAACAGCCACTGTAGTGGTCGTACAATAGGGCTTTATTTGATTACTAGCGACTTGCCCGTCAAAAATGACGGCAATAAAAACTGAAGCCTGGCAATGCTGTTTGCCACACAATGTAAGCCTCTCCCCCTCTACTTTACTGGCCTTGTGATGAGCGCATTTGGCGCTCATCACAGGCCTTGCAATGAGCCCCTTTGGAGCTCATTGCGAGTCTCTCCCTCTGTCTACTTCCTCCCTCGTGTCTTATTTCCCCCCTCCTCTCCCTCCCTTGTGTCTCCTTCCACCTCGTCTACCTCCTTTGCATCTCCTGCCCCCCTGTGTTTTACCTCCCTCTCCCTCCCGTGTCTCTAAACCCCTCCCCTGTGTCTCTTTCCCCCTTCTCCCTCCCATGCATCTCTCCCCCCCCCCCTCTGTCTCCCCCAACCCTCCCCTGTGTCTGTTCCCCCCTGGCCTGTGTCTCTTTCCCCCTCCCCCTGTGTCTGTTCCGGCCTTCCTCGTGTCTCCATTTCCCTCCCTTGTGTATCTTCCCCCCTGCACTCTCTCCCCTGTGTCTCTTCCCCCTCCTCTCACTCCCCTGTGTCTCTTCCCCCTCCTCTTTCTGTGCCTCTTCCTCCCTGTCTCTTCCCCCTCACCCTCTGTGTCTCTCCCCACTCTGTGTCTTCCACCCTCTCCCTCTGTGCCTCTTCCCCCGCCTCTCTCTGTGTGTCTCGCCACTGTGTCTCTTCACCCCTTCCTCTGTTCCCCCCCCTCTGTGCCTCTTTCCCCCTCTCTCTGTACCTCTTCCCCCCCTTCCCTCTGTGTCTCTTCCTCCCTCACCCGCTGTATCTCTCCCCCCTGTGTCTCTTCCCCCCTCTCCCTCTGTGCCTCTTCCCCCCTCTCCCTCTGTGCCTGTTCCCCCCTGGCCTGTGTCTCTTTCCCCCTTCCCCCTGTGTCTGTTCCCCTCTCCCCCCCCCCCCATTTACCTCCCATGTGTATCTTCCCCCTGTACTCCCTCCCGTGTGTCTTTTCCCCCTCCTCTACCTCCCCTGTGTCTCTTTCCCACCTATCCCTCTGTGTCTCTCCCCCCTCCCTCTGTGTCTCTTCCCCACTCTCCCTCTGTGCCTCTTCCCCACTCTCCCTCTGTGCCTCTTCCCCACTCTCCCTCTGTGCCGTGCCTCTCCCCCCCCCTCTTCCCCACTCTCCCTCTGTGCCTCTCCCCCCCCCCTCTTCCCCACTCTCCCTCTGTGCCTCTACCCCCCCTCTTCCCCACTGGGCCGCGCTGCGCGCAAGCGCGGCTTGGGCCGCGCTCTGCGCATGCGCGGCTCGCGCCGCGCTCTGCGCAATGCGCAGCAGTTTGTAATTGTCTAACTGCGATTCGTCTGAAGCGTGACGACGAATCGCAGTTAGACAATTATAATATGTGATTCAGTAATCTATTTGTAATAACATCAGTATTGGCCAAAAATACATTCTCTATAGTTTTAAAAATTACCATTTAACTTTACAGTTTTGGGTCTAGCATAGCCGCTTCTCTCCATCCATATTGGATGTTCTTGGGATAGGACAGGGTCTGCCCCAGCTGTCCTAATGTTTCTAACATGTACAGTGCCTTGCAAAAGTATTCAATTAATGCCCTCCTTGCCCGGTCCGTGAGTTTTGGTGGGTGGTCGTCTCTTGGCAAGTTTGCTGTTGTGCCATGTTCTTTCCATTTGGTTATGTTAAATTTGATGGTGCTCCTGGGGATCATCAAAGATTTGGATATATTGTTTTATAACCTAGCCCTGACTTGTACTTCTCAACACCATTGTCCCTTACTTGTTTGGAGAGTTCCTTGGTCTTCATGGCAGTGTTTGGTTAGTGGTGCCTCTTGCTTAGGTGTTGCAGCCTCTGGGGCCTTTTTTAAAAAAGTGTGTATATGTAATGACAGATCATGTGACACTTAGATTGTACCCAGGTGGACATCATTTCACTAATTATGTGACTTCTGAAGGTAATTGGTTGCACCAGAGCTTTTTATGGGCTTTATAACAAAGGAGGTGAATACATACGCATATGCCAATTATCTGTTTTCTATTTCTAAAAAATAGTTTTATGTATATATTTTCTCATTTCACTTCACCAACTTATTGTGTTCTGATCCATCACATAAAATTCAGATTAACAAAACATTGAACTTAAGGCTGTAATGTAGCAAAATAGGTAAAAAGTCAAGGAGGGTGAATACTTTTGCAAGGCACAGTAGTTAGTGGTCAGGGAAGGAGGCAGATAAAGACTCCTATCAGAAAAGTCTCCTGTGCAGATCATCTCCCACTACATCAACACCTAGTTGGGAGTAGAGAGAAGCACATCTGCTTAAAGGTATATGGAAGTTTCATGAATGCATCGAGAATCAGTAGTGTATGCAAATCATTTTTGCATGAAAAAAAAATCCCTAAATAAACATTAATAAACTTACCTTAAAGTTTGCAAACTGTATTCAGAATTCTGGCAGTTGATTTTGAGGGAATGCCCCTGAAAATCCATTCTAAATTAGCATAAAATTCATAATTTGTTTTGGCAAATCAGAGGCATTTACCAACATTGCAGCAAGTATGGGGATTCAGTCTCTGTAGCAAAGCATCATGGGATGTGTAGCCTTTTGTTCCCACCCACACATCTCTTCTCAGGTTTTCTGCACTGTGCTGCTTTTGTCTTGAAGTATAGTATAGGGTTAAATGCAGTGTTTCTTTTGCTAGGTTCCAGGTGCCTACATTAGTCACCTCTGGGGTTGTGGAAACTATTTTTATTTAATAAAATAAAAAAATAATCTGTATGTGTATAGAATGACTCAATGTATTGTGTGTTTTTTATATAAAGCATGTGTTAGATTAGAAAAAGGTAAAAACAAGGAAACGTCCATATAACTTTAAGTCTAAAAACACTAAAGTTCAAGTTTTTACTTAAATACTAATTTTATTGATAATCTGGTATTAAATAAAAAAAATTAAATAGTGGACCTTTAACATTTTTGCCCACACAGATTGCAGTAGGAGTAAACATTTTCTAAAATTACATCTTGTTTTTAATGCAAATTAAAAGTTTATAACGTGTAAAATCTGCATAATAGCCAAATATGTGACTTCCAAGTCCATTAAAACCTACAAATGTAATGTAATTGTTACCTGATCGTGTCTGTGGACCAGACCTTGTTGTATTAAAGCTGTAGAGACCTTCCCACTCCACACATAGTTTTCAGTAAACTTGAGGAGCCCATGAGATCTGGCTGTCCTTAGACATGCCATCAGGGCACCAAGAGCCCCCCGGTTATTACCAGAACCTACAAAATAGGCAGAAACAAATAAAAAAAAAAGTTTTGTTTTAATGATAACCTCAAACATTCATTGAGAGGAAAGAATGTTACAAACACAAAACGCCAACCCATCCAATACATGAGTGTTGTGATATTAAGTTAAGTATCAAGGCATTCAAATAATTAAAAAAAAGCTTTTGTATTTAGATTAAATATAATGACATTTCATTATCACAATGATAATACCATTCAATCAAATTGTCACACTCCAACTGAATTAATGCAAATCACAAAAAAAGAGAAAAATTATTTAATAAAAATATAAAAGTATAAACTATATTAGAATTAAATGATTTTTGTAAATTAATTAATAATCAGTACAAATCTGTAAAAAAAATACATTTAGTGCTTATTGTATTATTTTTGTAATGTATGTGTAAAATAATTATGTGTGTGTGTGTGTAATATATACATATACCGTATATACTCGAATATAAGCCGACCCGAGTATAAGCCGAGGCACCTATTTTACCACAAAATACTGGGTAAAATGAGTGACTCGAGTATAAGACGAGGGTGGGAAATGTGCTGCCCCATGTGTCCCCCTCTCTCTCCCGTGTCTCTTCCCCCCCCCTCCTCATCCTCAACCTCCCTCCTCAACCCCACTCCTCATCCTCTAAACCCCCCCCCTCCTCATCCTCTAAACCCCCCCCCTCCTCATCCTCTAAACCCCCCCCTCCTCATTCTCTAACCCCCCCCTCCTCATTCTCTAACCCCCCCCTCCTCATTCTCTAACCCCCCCCCTCCTCATTCTCTAACCCCCCCCTCCTCATTCTCTAACCCCCCCCCTCCTCATTCTCTAACCCCCCCCTCCTCATTCTCTAACCCCCCCCTCCTCATTCTAACCCCCCCCTCCTCATTCTAACCCCCCCCCCCTCATTCTACCCCTCTAAATACCCCCTCTCCCTTTCCCCTCACTTACCTGCACCTGAAGCTCCTGCTCCGGCCTCCGCTCCTTCCGGTGCGCATGTGACGTCAGGGCATTAGCATATATTGGGTGCCGGCACCCGGTATATGCTAATTCAGTGACGTCACATGCGCACCACGTCACATGCGCGCCGGAAGGAGCGGAGGCCGGAGCAAGAGCTTCAGATGCAGGTGAGGGGAAAGGGAGAGGGGGGGGTGGTGGTATTTGAGGGGTAGAATGAGCATGCACGGTTGTGCGTCCCATTCTAGTCAGTGGTAAGACTGCTTACATTTCCAGTTTGAGGGAACACAACTTGTATTTTTTGCAATTTCTTATGGCAGAAAATTCAGGTTTGTGGTCTCTTGCCTCTCTGGAATTTGAACAATGCAGACCAGTGACCTGCTCTCTCCGGGGCTGTCCATGTAAAGATCAAAAATAAAAAAAAATAACCCTTAGCAAATCTATTTGTGCGGAGTCTGGAATGCTGGACTTAAACAGATCAGTTATGGGTTAACTGGTCAGTGCAGCCCTGAGCCCAGGGAAAAACTGCTATCAATCACTGTCTTCTCTATAAACAATTACAACACCGCTCTAGACTGTCTGCTATCACTCATGCAACAGCCAGTAGGCAGGATACACTTTGTATGTAAACAGAGATGTAAAACTTTAGATTTTTTTGTGTTATTAGTGTAATTTAAAAACAAAAAAATAGATCATACAATCGTGTGCTCTTTCACACCATGAAGAGGTAAATGGCCTGTTAAGGCAATATCGTTTTCTTTTTGATGAATTAACTTAAAGGACCACTGTAGAAAAAGTTTACAAGTTTGTGAGGTGTGAAACAAGCTAACAATGGCAGCTACATGAGGCAAGGATATAAAACACTTAAAGACAAGACATCTTAATTTTAGTAGACTCTGATAATGCATGGAAGCTGCCATAATTGTAATACTTTCCTTTCAATGGTTACACAGCAAGGCAGGTGGGTCTTGCAAGCTGCCGTCTAATAAGCAATGGTGGGAGAGTGGAAAATGTTAAATGTTATAAGCTTATCTGAAGAATGAGCAAATTAATTGTTTTCCCTCGAACTACAGTGGCCCTTTAGATCAGTTGGAGTGCAGAGGACCTCCATTTTTTTTTATCTCATATATCTAGAAGTACATCTTACTCACAACACCCACAGGTCAATGACTGGAGAATGTCCTCATGGCCAATCTGTGGAACACAACAAATGTTTTCTCCATAAAAGCCCTCTATAATCATGCTATTGCAATACATCGGACTTACCAACGTTGGTAGAAGCAGAGGTCTGCAGAATGTCTATCATGTAACTTAAGCTTTCAGGGTTGCACTTCAGTAATTTAGGTAAATAGTAATCAATGATATAAGTGGTTTGATTAATGTTTTCTTCACAAAGTCGTAAGAGAAGAGGAGAGACCCAGGTTTCATGCCACCGATCAACCCAACAGCGTACTCCAGGTCTTGCCATCAGCTGATTCTTGTGGTTCACAAACATGGCTTCCAAGAGGTTACTTGCGTACGGAGCAAAAGACTGGTCCCCCATTACATCCAGGATTTGTGCTGGGATTGTCTGATCCACAGACAAAATACACTCAGTTCCTACACATTCCACAAGACACGCAAGTGAGGCATACTTCCCCTTTGAATGCCACTCTAAATTTAACAAATTACGAGTAAGTTCTGAAAGAAATGGGTCCACATCCTCATCTGATACGTCAACTGCTGTCCGGTGGATCTGGAGGAGGTTCTTGAAGATAAGCTTGGTCTGATGTCGTACAGCATCTAAAGGATGTTCCCAGTGTATGTACACATACTCCAGAAGCTTGCACATGGCACTTGAATGTCCATGGAGGTTTTCACGTAGGCTTGTAGAACAGGAGTGGAGAGCATCAATTGCTGAAATAGTCCACATACCCAAAATCCTGGAGAGTAGCATCGCTGTGCTAGACTCTTTAAGACTACAAAACAAAAAAGGACATGTAAACATAAATATACTAAACAATCATATTCTAAAGTGTAAAATAAAAGCAACAGTCATATTAAGTTTAGAGACCATGAAAGTGTAAAGCCTCTCCCAAAGGATGTTGTGAAAATATGGCACCCTAAATGAAAGTGAACTGGATAATGGGTTGGTTCCAGAAGCTAAGAAACGGTTACACTAGAGGCTTCTTGAAAGAATGTGAAGTGTGCGACGTAGGAGGAGAAAAATAATTAAGGCTCGTATAAAAAATGTTTTAATTAAAATTGGTTCTTTTAACTAACAATATGACTCAATGGGATGAATACAATAAAAGCTGAAATATTATAAACATGCTCGCTACAAAGGATCTGTTACACAATTTTACTATATAAATATTAAACAATACACTGTGTGAAAAGAACATAACATATTACATGAAAATGCACAGATCTAGGAAAAAATACCGTATTTATCGGCGTATAACACGCACTTTTTCTCCCTGAAAATAGGGGGCAAATCCTAGGTGCGTGTTATACGCTGATATTCCCTCCGCCCTCCTCATCCTCAACCCCCCTCCTCCTCAACCTAAACCCCCCTCCTCCTCAACCTAAACCCCCCTCCTCCTCAACCTAAACCCCCCTCCTCCTCAACCTAAACCCCCCTCCTCCTCAACCTAAACCCCCCTCCTCCTCAACCTAAACCCCCCTCCTCCTCAACCTAAACCCCCCTCCTCCTCAACCTAAACCCCCCTCCTCCTCAACCTAAACCCCCCTCCTCCTCAACCTAAACCCCCCTCCTCCTCAACCTAAACCCCCCTCCTCCTCAACCTAAACCCCCCTCCTCCTCAGCCTAAACCCCCCTCCTCCTCAGCCTAAACCCCCCTAAATACACCACCCTCACTTACCCGCTTCTGCTCCAGCCTCCGCTCCTTGACCCGGTGACGTCACATGCGAGCCAGCGCGCCACGTCATTAGCATATACCGGGTGCCGTCACCGGGTCAAGGAGCAGGGCGGAGGCCGGAGCAGAAGCAGGTAAGTGAGGGGGAGGTATTAAGTTGGTTTAGGTTGAGGAGGAGGGGGGTTTAGGTTGAGGAGAGGGGGGGGTTTAGAATGAGGAGGGGGGTTAGAATGCGGAGGGGGGTTTAGAATGAGGAGGGGGGTTTAGAATGAGGAGGGGGGTTTAGAATGAGGAGGGGGGTTTAGAATGAGGAGGGGGGTTTAGAATGAGGAGGGGGGTTGAGGATAGGGGGGTTGGGGTTGAGGAGGGAGGTTGAGGATAGGGGGGTTGAGGATGAGGAAGGGGGTTGAGGATGAGGAGGGGGGTTGAGGATGAGGAGGGGGGTTGAGGATGAGGAGGGGGGTTGAGGATGAGGAGGGGGGTTGAGGAGGGAGAACAGTTCCCCCTCAATAGCCCAGAATAAGCCTGCTTGCATCAGGAAATGCAAGCACTGCTCTCCAGAAATGTTAACAGCTCTCTCTACTGTCACATTCATTTATGCAGATGGAGCTTCCGCTCTGCATTTAAAGCCTCCTCCCACCTCAGGAAGTATGTCAATGGAAACTAAAATGGCAGCATAAACTGTATAAAAAATATTAAAATTAGAGGCTGTATTATTTTTTACCTTCTAAAAATATCTTGCCTTTTATCAAGGGCGGTTTTTCAAAACAAGCATATTGTAAAATGTATAACCACAGTAGACCTTTAATAAAAATAAACTACATTATTGCACCTTTTTTGCATTTTTAATCAGTTTGGACTGGCTATGTAAAAGAAAAAAAAAACAACCTTTATGTTTTTAACTTTTGCATACAATTATTATTTTTACTGGGGGGGGGGATTAATTTCAAGCCCTTATTCTGTTACTTTTTTATGAGGGTGTGTACTTGTAAACTAGTGAGCTTTCGATTATTCCTATAGAAAGCACTGGAAGTTTTAGATGCTACATTTACACTGTGTAGATATTAACTTCCTGAAAGAATCCACCCACCTCAGTTGATCAGAAGAAGTAAAATGGTAGGCCACATAACCGTATGATTTCAAACAAATGGTAACAATACTGTGGCTGTATTTTATTCACATTATAAGTGCAGTTCTATGGAACAGTAAATTTGAAATATAGGACCACCGGTGTACTTTATTATTAGTGTTTTATATTGGTATATAATGTATTGCTGTGGCATTTGCCAATACTGGCACTGTGTTTGGTAGAAATATCACTACACTACCTTGTGGTGAAGGGGATTGTGTATCTCAGTGAAGCTGTGAGCTATACCATGTAGGGTCACCCAAAATGGGCAAGTCATAGCAGAGAGGTCAGACTAACTGTGGTTCACTAGAGAAGCAACAGCAATCTCCTCCAATATATCTGCCACGAAAAACATATGAATAAGCACAACCTGACACATGGTGTGCTGTAGTATATAGGGTCATGGAGAATCGACACAACTGAACAACAAACTCTAAATGTCAGTAGTTTATATAGATGTTATAGAACTAAACAATACTACTAACAATGTATATTTAGTTCATTACCGTGCACTGAGCGAGAGTAAAACTGTCAACAGATCAAGCAGGAGTTTCTCCCCACTCAGACCCAGGCTGCCATCTTTCCATTCCAGCATGGCCAGAGCTCCTTGGCATAGGAAGAGCACTGCAGTGTCAGGGAGACTTTTGCACAGAGAGCCACAGCAACCCACAAACCAGCTGGGTACATCATCTGGATCCACAGAACGAAGGATTAGGTCACTAACCTAGAAGGACAGGATTCTGTTAAGATAGTACATTTCATTCAAATCCCAAAATGTAGCACTTTTGTACACTATTTCCTCCAGTAAAGTATGCATTTTAACCACTCAATCAGCCTTTATGATCCAATTACCAAACATAGCCTGTTATCAAATTCTTAGGATTTTTCCTAATTATCCCAGTAGTCTGGCTCTTCTGTTTGCTGTCTAAAGCCACATTACATTGGGAAGAATGAGGGATTGAGGAGTCCAGGGTGCAACAAACGTGATTAGGGGATTACTACCTGGGGTCTGCACACTCTTATTCTCAAACTTTCAAATTATTGATGATTATTATTATCTATAGTTTTAAAATTACACCAAATTTGGAACCTCCGCTCCACATAGCAAGATGCCATGATTGACGGGAAAGATTCCAAATATACGGTAGGTAGTAACAACTACTTAATCGACTGTATTTAATAAAATGATTTTCTTATGTAAGCTTACACTGAAGTCTGTAATTCCTCTCTGTCAATCAACCTTTCTGATCGTCCAAATATGTTTACATCTTATCTTTGTTAGCATCTAATGATTGCCATTTACTCCCTAAGTCTTTGCTCATGCTCCTCAGAATAGGTGAAGTACATAGCAATGGAAATTCTAGACATTATTTTCAGCCCACATCAACTTACTACAATCATTCTGACCATATGCAACCATACACGGACTAATTAACAATGATTAGATGCTAACACACAGGTAAGGGGTTAAAGGGACATTGAAAGTATTTTTTTTTCTTTGTTGCATCTGAAAGAGGATACTTGATAATGTACCACTGTGTGTTTACTCATTCAAATAATGCTCCCAAAGCACATAAAACATATTCAAATGTATAACTGATCTGGAGGCTTGGCCATAACAGAATATAAATGTATTATAACGGATCTAAAAGCTTGTCCCCATCAGAATATAGATGTACTAGCGACTTGCCCGTCAAAAATGACGGGACAATAACGTTTTAAGCCATAGGAATGCTGTTTGACACACAATGTAAACCTTTTTGTTCTCTGGAGGACCTTCGGCGTTCATGGCGAGCATCTCCTCTCGTCTACTTTTGCTCCTCTGAGCATCTTTGTCACTCATTATAAAGAGAGATATATATTTATCTATCTATATTTAGTTAAGCTAAAATGAATTAATTAGTTCTTGAATAAATTAATATACTTTACCTATTTGTAATTAATATATCCAGCAATCAATAGCCGGAAGAGCTAACAATCTGTTTATATTTTCCGTCAGTATACAATGTACAGTTTGAGTGTTGGTGCCCTGATGATAAAGTGTAATGAATGTCCCAACTGTGCATTAGAAATAGGCTGTGTGCGCGAGGGAAATCCTTTGGATTAGTTGTGTAAAGCGCCATTGTAGATTCGTAATGTTATTAATGTGTTACACGGATCGCAAGCATTTTCCGTCATTTGTAATAGTGTCGTTCGTTCCTGTGTGAATGTGCTATGGCAGTGGTTCGCGCGGTCTGGGGTCGTGAAGCCTCATTTAAAAAAAAAAAATTTTTGTCGCCCACTTTTTTTTTTTTTTTGCTTAGCCGATTTTCGAGTGACGAAAGTCGGCAAAATCGCCTTCAATTTGCGTTCTCACTCCGAGACGTCCTGGCTGTTCTCCCGTGCTGTGGGTGATGTTTTTGTGGGGTGGGGTTATTTTCTTTTTGTGTTTTTTGGATGTTCGTGGTTCGGTTGTTAACCTCGTATTTTTTTTTTTTTTAAAGTCCCGCGTTTGTCTAGTGTTTGGAGGCGTCACTGCCTTCACTACTCGCCTCGCTTAGTTTCCAATAAATACGTTCTACCAAATAAATTTTCATGACAAAAAAGCAACTTTTGTAATGTTTAAAAAAATGTTTGTTTGTTTTTTAAATGCAGGATAGAAAAAATAACGTATTCTATATCCCTTTAATGTATAGTAGAAACACACTTACCAGTTTTGGAAGTTTCTCACTTTGTCTAAACATAGTCTTCAGGTAGAGAACGATGGCTAAACCCGAGGTGCTTTGGACATTTTGCAAAAGGTCATCTGAGGAGAGAAAATTATCATTTATGTCCAGTTACAAAGTTAAATATCCATTAAGTCTGCATCTTAGATCTAATAGGAAATACGACTAAGGACCATACGGTTTATGAGATGTTGATATAGGGATTGATATGTTATACTATGCGGATACATTGTTGGCTTTAATATTGTATAATATACAAACATATCCAGATAGAAAGACCATTGTCAAGTTGTAAGTCTGATAAGAAATGTAATTATGGACTGAAGACAGGACACTTGAGCAGAAAACGCTTCTGCGCTTCTGCCGGTTACTTTATTGGGATGCTAACTTCAGCTATCTCGGGATGGTGTGTCCTTGTAAACCAATTAACTTCATATTTGTCTGTTGAAAGCACTAGCAGTTTTTGCTGCCACATTTCCACCATTCCAATGGATTCATTCTCGGCATTCAAAGTCTCTTGCCAATATGGGAAGAAGAACTAAAGTGGCAGCATAATTGCATATAAAAAGGTAATAAATTGAATGCTTAATTTTTTTTACATTCTTAATAAAAAAATAAAAAAATTGCCTATTTTAAATTGTAGCTCTTCAAATAGAGGACTACAATGGTAAATTTAACTAAAATTAACTCTGTGGGTCATTGAACATGGTGAGAGCCATGAGAGACAGCAGTAAACATGGCAACACACAATGAGTATTGGAGATCTCTTAGAGCAGCAGTTCTCAACAGCTCCTCAAGACTTACCAGACAGGCCATGATTTTGATTTAACTCTGTTAACACAGGAGGAGAAATTAGCATTCAGCAGACGAATTGCTTAATTCCTATTCAACCAGTATTAAACTGAAATCATGGCCTGTCTACTGCGTCTTGAGGAGAGGTTTGGGAACCGCTGTCTTAGAGAGCCTCTCCATTGCTATGTCATGTCAAATAGCAAATCGAGATCCGAGTAGGTGAGGGTGTATACAGTTTGTCTATTTTGGGCATGTTCAAGAAAATACAGATAATGAAACCTAAGGGAAAAAGACCATCATGTAAGACACTAACATAGGATTCATAATTACCAACCCTTTTAAATAAGCAATGAAAGCAGATTGCACTGAGGTGCTACTGTATATATTTGAAATTCAAAGATTGCCACACATTAAAAACATTGGAAATTGTGTCTTTTTTTCTATTTTCCCATTTTGGGCCTAATTTTCCTCAAGATATGTTTTATGTGATTAGTGTACCTTTAAATGTCCTGCTTTTGTAATAAACATATTATTGTGAGTGATATTTTTTGGTGTGTATGGCCCCTTTTTGATGTTTCAGATCCTTATTTGATTTGTACGCTGGTTCTTTTGAACTGGGTGCTTTGCTTTGAATATTGGAATATATTGGGGTTTCTTATCCTTATTGGCTGTATTTATTCTGTCAAAGAAAGGACTTTAATCGGTTGTAAATTAGCCAACTTACAAAAATTAATAAGGCCTTTCTAATATACACTATTTTAAAATTGGCTTCCATTGTGTTATGCAAATGTTTTAAATTAAATTATATTATTGAGAAATGGTTAAATATTCGTAAGCTAAAAATATAATAAAAAAAATAAACATAAATTGGATTGAATTGTCTTTATTATGTTATGCTTGTGTAGTCACCCTTACAAAAGATGGGTCATACTTACCATCCAATACAATATTAGTGAAGCAGGACAGCAGACGGCACATAGTTTCCCACAGAGCAGACTGGGCATCCGGCTGAAGAGTGACCAGAACCGGCTCTGGAGCTTTCTGTACCAGCGTCATGGAAACTTTCACAGCAGTTAGCAGATCATGCATCAACTGGGTCTGAGCAACACCATCTCCAAGGACTTTTCTGATCAGTGGGGGGAAAAAAAGGGAATATAATGAGAACTAATGCAACATCTTAAAGGAATATTTAAATTTCATGGATTAGGAATGCATCTGATAAGGGAGGATCAGTCAAATAAACGTACCCTAAAGTTTGCTAAATCAGTTGAGTTTACAAGTAGGGTTGTAAATACCTGCAAAAATTTGCATAACATTCAAAATTCGTCTTGGCCAATCACAGGCAGCTAATACATTGTATCCATCTATCATGGCAGTTTTGTAGCAGTGTATCATGGGATATGTAGTCCCCTGCACAAGGAGGAGCCAGACACTACTTGGTGGATCTTTGGATTGAGCTGCTGCTGGCTTGAAGTTTAGTAAAGGGCTAAAATATGTACCTAAATGCAGTGTTTCTATTGGTAGGTACACTGTGCATATGAAAGCAGCTCTGGGGGAGTGGAAAACAAGTTTTATTTAAATGAAATAAGTTTGTAGGTGTATAGAAGGACTTAATGTAATGTGTGTGTCTGATATACGCAGCAGGTAAACTTGGATATACCTTTAATATTTAGTCAGCATTAGGAAGACAAGTATCTAAAAGACAGGGCAAAATATATTAATTCTAATTAAAATATTTGCCAATCTCTGCAACTGTTGCTACAATAAGATCAGGCTCTTAAAAAGGGACTCTGCACCATCATGTTGAGCAACCAAAATCAGAGAAGATGAGTATTAAAAAAAAAAAACTGTACATTTGAAGTATAGTTTTATAATAGTTTTATAATTCTTTTGAAATGCTCCTGTGTTACTGCACTCTGTTTATTTACTGTGAGTCTTAGCAGGAGTTCTCTGCACCGCACAATTTACTGGGTTTATAGGGACAAAATCACAGCCATGAAGGGACCATTAAACACAATCTGCCTCTAAAAAGCTTATTCCAAGTTATAACTGCAATAATACATTTACATTTGTTTTCAGTTAGGAGAGTGTTTTGCCATTTGCAAGGTTTTTGTAATGTTTGGTCCATGCAGCAGATGCTGAGTCTGGGTAGCTCATTAGCTAGAATGGTTTTAATATTAGAGGACCACTATGTCCACATTTTTAAGTATTTTTCTATGAATAAATAAATACATTTGACAATGGGCAAATGTTTTCAGAAGGCAAAAAAAACCAAAAACCTTTACATTGTTATATTTTATACCTAATTATGATTTACTGCAGGAATTATTTTCAGTTCTCAGCTGATCCTGTCTGTACTTTCTCTGGAGGATGTGTCCAAGTAAACTGATTAGCTTTCCATTAGACCTAATGATTGCACTGATTATTGTCACATTCCATTGTGCAGACAGAACTTTCTAGTGTATTCAACAACTCCTCCCATAATCAGCAGAAACTAAAAAAAAACTAGATCCCATAGCTGCAAAACTGCATGTAAAAAGGAATATATTACAGGCTCTATTTTATGTTCAAATCTAACAATATAACGTATTTCTTTAAAATGGTATATTATAAATATATGACAATCTTGGTATGTAGGTTCCAAAAAAATAAATAAAAAAATAAATAAATTTTATATATATATATATTATTTTTAACATTTATTTTTCAATGTTCTGTTTTATGATGTATTAGTATTATGTATGTATGATAAAGTAGTATTGATGAAGTCCATGTCTATTTAGGGCGCAGAGCTGCCATTGTGTCCTCTAATTCAGACAGGTGCGGCAGCAAGAGATATGTTGTACTGGGGATACAATTATACACCTACAGCGTAACACTGCACCCTAATATTAATGCTCATTAGTTATGGAATTTATGTAAGTTATTGGGATTTCAGACAACTGACAAACTCTAAAAGCCTTTACTTACATGTACTAGTTATACAGTCATTTCAGATACATCCTGCAATTATAGTTGGTGCTCCATTAATAATTAGTTAAATTCTGTGTTAATACACACCTTTAACTTCAAAGATGTTTTCCAGTACTTACTTATTTTGGCTTTGGAATGTACGCAGCACATTTTCTAGAAACTGGAGTACTGTAAAAAAAATTAAATAAAAAAGTGTTACAAAGTCCCAGAACTACTTATTCTTGGGTAGTCGAAATATAAAGGAAAACTGTACAGGAGAGGACAAAATAACACAACACAGCATGTCAGTAGGAGACAGAGACAGTCCTTACAAGCAGATACAATAAATGATTATTGGGGCAGTAAAAAAAAAGGAAAAAAAAGGCACTTGTTTGTCAGGTACAGGCATACTCCGCATAACGCAGCCCCTTATATAGCCGTGTCGTTATAGCACGCTTTCCCCTGTAGTTGTCCGCTTAGCGCTAAACACCACTATAGCTCTGTATTTGCCCGCCAATCCCGGTATAACACTGTGACCCGCTATACCGCTGTTTTTTCCTCGCCAGACACCGTTTAATGCTTTGATCCATCTGCCATTTAAAGTTGACTGTTTAGTTAATATTTGCAGTTTATTTAAATTGTATTTAAAGAAAGGTTCAGTTTGTGCTGTTGTTATTGTTATGTTTGCGGTTTCTTAAAAGTTCATATAAAATAAAAACATTCAATTGCTTTTGTGTAGTTTATTCCATGAGTTCCACTATTCCTATTTGTGCTATCCTTCTTGTTTAGTTGTTCACTTGAGTCCAACAGTCCATGACCCTATGGGCCTCAGTATGCCAGGTACGTCACGTATCCATCTCTGTCTGTCTCCCCCTTCTTCTAGTGCCCAGTATCAGAGTCTTCTCTAGTGAAGCGTTTTTTAACTCCCAACAGAAAATTAAATTAAAACATAGTAAGGGGTAGGGCCATGTCTGTGTCTCTACCTTGTCGTGGTAAAGGGACATGTGTACTTCAATGAAGCTGTGAACTATACCAAGTAGGGTCACCCAAGATGGGCAGGTCATAGCAGAGCAGTCAAGCAAATCGTAGTCCACTGGAGAAGGAAATGGCCAGGAAAACCATACGGACAAACATTAGGAAAACAGACAGATGTGCCTGGTGTGCTTTGGTCCATATGGTCACCGAGAGTCAAACATGACTGAAGGACTGAACAACAACAACAACAACAACAACAACAAGGGGCAGGAAATAAAAATAACAATCCATTGCAACCAATATTCTCTCAAATAAATCAGTAAATATCTTCACAGAAGGAGACTTCTCCAAATCATATTTTATTTCATTTTCAAATTGAAAATATTATTTCAAAATGTAGTGGATAGGTTTTATAAAATAACTGGAGAGATATCACTTTAGTGAACATAGTCATTTTCAGGAGGAATCTGATCACGTAACTACACATTTGGCCATCAGGTGACATACACAGAAAAAAAAGCCTTAAATAAAAATTATTACATGGCGGTAGATTTGTAGTATAGACATCTGTAGCATATGAAAAACATGTAAATATCCTTTACAGCTGGGATCATGGGCTACATAAACACTGAAGGGCCTCTTCAACAACATACAATGGGAAATAATAGAATAATATTTGACGGCACACAAAAGAATAAAAAAAGCCCATTTATTCCATCAGCCTAAAATCCTTTCCCAGGCATGCTTACATTTCTTAAAGGACCACCGCAGTACAAGAAAAAAAAAAAAAAGTACCAAACTAACACTATTAACAGTTGTGTGAGCCATGGACGTAAAAGCTTTTTTTGTGGAAAATCTGAATTCTTTAAGACTCTGTTTTGTTTATTAGTACATGAATCCATTTTGTGTTTGTTACATCACTTCCTCACAGATGGACCATGACATTGTGTTTTTTGGCAGAGGAGTAGAGGGAGGGGTGGGGAATGACAGAACAGCGAGTCCTTGTTAGGATAATTGGATAATATTGAAATTGACACCACACTGCATCCCTTTTACTGGCCCCAAAGCATCCACCTTGCATCATAAATAGCAACATGGCTATCCAGAAATGCAAACGCCCCTCTCTCACACAAATTATCTTAGTGTCTGACTAACGCTTCCACTGAAAGGATGTTGCATTAATCTACTACACTTTCAAACATTATTCTTCCAGAAAGTACTATTTAACATTAATCAGTAGAAAAAAATAAATGTACGGCACTTACTTTCTAGAAACAGACTTGTAACACACGAGGTTCCTTGAAAAGAAGAACAAAATGGGATATTTATAAGACAGACATTTGGAGTTTTAACAAAAGCATCCATTAAAGGGTCACTGTAGTGCTCATATTATGATGACAACTTTGTTTAAAGGGATGTGGAGCTAATGCATTTATAATATTCGGCGTTAAACATTACAAAAGTTGTGGTTTGGACAAAAACATATTTAGCAAAACTCGTTTGAACTTCATTGAAGCGAACAGCAAATGCACAGAGCATACATATGTTTATTAGATTTAATTGGCAGATAAGTATGACATACATCACTATTACATTTTAAAATGTAGTGTTTTTACTCTCTAGCCCAGGGGTGGGCATGTTCAGTCCTGGAGGGCCACACACAGGCCTGGATTTCATGATATCCCTGCTGCGCACTGGTGAGTCAATCACTTCTTTAGTCATCCTGATTGAATCATATGTGCACAGAAAGGATATCTTCAAATACAGGCATGTGTGGCCCTCCAGGACCGAGTTTGCCCACCCCTGCTTTAGCCCGTCAAGTGTTCAAGGAGTAGGAGCAGATCTTCTGCTCTAAAATTTTTACTAGACCGTTCTAGTATTGCCTACTGGTGCAGCAGGTGCAAAACACCAGGGTCAGCAACATTGGTGGGGACCACTGCTACTAGCAAAGGATAGGAATAAAAAGGGGCTTTCAATTTGATAGTGGTGGAGGCAGATAATTACATTTATAGAAAGATGATGTGATCTCACTTTCTACATATATTTTGGATTTCCTTATTGACGCCTACAGGGTATAAATATGTTTCAAGTGGGGCTATATTCACTGTTGCCTACATCAGCCACTATAGGGAAAGAGGAAGATAAAGACACATATCTAGTCCTATCTGATCCTCCTACCCCCTGGACACCAAAAAGCAAGTGCAGAGAACATACTTACTGAAGTCTGAAGTACTACAGTTCAAATGTAAGAGACACTGAAATTATTTTCTCTAATTACTGGTATTGTTAATCATTTGTTAAAAAAAAAAAAAAAATGAAACAGAAGAAATCAGATGTGGATTATTTGCTCACCATGCCTAGGCAGATGATCTACACTTTACGGATTAGACCCAATAAGACCAAAACCTATGTCTGGGGATTACAGTTTTTCCTGTTCTGTCATTTTGAGACTGGCTCTTTCTTCTAAGTGAGAACAAACTGATATATATCTCCTGGGAAAAAGGGAGCAAAAAAAAAAAACTATTCTCTGAGTGGCTTATAATTAAAATATGTGTTATATATATATATATATATATATATATATATATATATATATATATACACATATATATTTATTAGTGCCTTGCAAAAGTATTCACCCCCTTGGCATTTTTCATGTTTTGTTGCCTCACAAACTGGAATTACATTAATTGTTTGAGGATTTGCCTCATTTAATTTACAGAATATGTCAACAACTTTGAAGATGTTTTTTTTTTTATTGTGAAGCAAACAACAAATAGGACAAAACAACAGAAAAAGTCAATGTGCATAACTATTCACCCCCCTAAAGTAAAAAAAAGGCAGAACTTCCTTTTTTGGCAATCACAGCTCCAAGTTGCTTTGGATAAGTCTCTATGAGCTTGCCACATCTTACCACTGGGATTTTTGCCCATTCCTCTTTGCAAAACTGCTCCAGCTCCTTCATGTTGCATGGTTTGTGCTTGTGAACAGCAATCTTTACGTTTTGCTCATGAATATCCCTGTATTTAGCACCATCCATCTTTCCCTCAACTCTGACCAGTTTCCCAGTCCTGGCTGTTGAAAAACATCCCCACAGCATGATGCTGCCACCACCATTTTTCACTGTGGGGATGGTCTTCTTTGGGTGATGTGATATGTTGGGTTTGCGCCAGACATTCAATTTTAGTCTCATCAGACCAGAGCACCTTCCTCCATACATTTTGGGAGTCTCCCACATGACTATGGAGAGTACGGCTTATTGTCGTCCTATGTACAGATACTCCAGTCTCTGCTGTGGAACTCTGCAGCTCCTCCAGGGTTACCTTAGGTATCTGTGATGCTTCTCTCATTAATGCCCTCCTTGCCCAGTCCATGAGTTTTGGTGGGTCGGCCGTCTCTTGGCAGTTTTGCTGTTGTGCCATGTTCTTTCCATTTGGTTATGATAGATTTGATGGTGCTCCTGGAATAGTCAAAGATTTGGATATTTTTTTATAAACTAACCCTGACTTGTTTGGAGAGTTCCCTGGTCTTCGTGACAGTGGTTCACTAGTGGTGCCTCTTGCTTAGGTGTTGCAGCCTCTGGGGCCTTTCAAAAAAGGTGTCTATATGTAATGACAGATCATGTGACACTTAGATTGCACACAGGAGGACATCATTTCACTAATTATGTGACTTCTGAAGGTAATTGGTTGCACCAGAGCTTTTTATGGGCTTCATAACAAAGGGGGTGAATACAAATGCACATGCCAATTTTCTGTTTTCTATGTCTAAAAAAAAGTTTTATGTATATATTTTGCTCATTTCACTTCACCATCTTAGACTATTGTGTTCTGAAATTAAATGTGAAACTAAAATGATGTGACTATTTCTGCTAGTCTTACCCAGGCTGAATTTGTCCAAGCAGGAGGCCAGATTGTCCACCACAGTCCTGTAGTATTTAGGTTCTTTGGTCCCAATGTCTGTTTTTAGACAAATAGTAAAAGCGGACATGGCATCTTCCCTACACTCATCTGGAACACTATTTAGTAAGCTGGAATACAACAATAAAGAGAACAATAAAATATTATACATAAAGAGAATAGATCAACACAATGTTAGGAACAAAGAAAGTGTGCAAAGGATCAGTAAAATTAAATATATGAAACCAAACATTTTATTTATCACACGTGGAAACAAAAATTTACTTGAAAAATGGTCTAAATCAGCACCTCTCAACTGTCTTGGATCTAGGTATAGGCTGGATACTGCCCAGCGTTCATGGGGATCACCCTTTAGACCCAGGACATTATTAACAGGGTGATACTGTATGTTACACACTCAATTTTCATCCAGAAGTAGTGATATCATTAAAGTGTTAGGCTCTCCCCATCCCTGTTTTGTGCCTGAGCACCAGGCAGGTAATGCCAATCCTCAATTGTCAAATGCAGACCAGGATTAATGAAATACTTGGGCTGATTTTCATTTCCCTTTTAATCATTTCCTAATAATTTCCCTTTTAATAGGTCCAAAGTAGTTTAGGAAAAGCTTTAAATGTTTGTGAAATATGTAACAAACTTACAACATTAGCATCTGTGTAATCTATGAGTATAAGTAATTTTAGATAAAATATTTTTAACTGATGATATTTATAGAAGGCTTTATTAAATCTGTCTATGCACTTCCTGGGTTTCCTAGGGTTCCAGTGTTTAGGATTCCTTGCTTTTACCGATGCAACCTGGGTTCGATTCCAGTCAGGGGAACCAAGAGGTCACACCACCCTGAAGCCATGCAGGGTTGGGCCTGATCAGTACTTGGATGGGAGACCATCCAGGAATACCAGGAGCTGTATGCAGTGGCACACTGGAGAAGGAACCGACAACCCACTCTCTGCCATGAATACCAAGTGGCTCAGTATGACCGTGGACATAAATAAAGATGTGCATATGCTCGCTGTATTACACAGCTTTAATCAAAGCATGTGAATGGATTATGCACAAGCTAAGGTGCACATGGATACCTTTTCCTTAAATTATGAACATAAGATTCTGCACCGAACAAAACTTTGTTTCCCCACCATCTTGTACCCACTGGAGCAAGTTGAATATTTGCACATGCATTTTTCTGATTAAATAATAACAATCTCCAAACAGTTCCTAGCTATACTATAGTTATGCTACCAATATTCAGATAAGCCAGACCTTTACCTTGCCAGCACCTTTTTCAGTTGATTCTTGGAGGCTACTGCAAAATACATTTCAGCCAGGACCTGTAGACAGCAGCGTGCCATGTCTGTACTAATAGAGTCTGTGTGTAGGTTTTCCAAGACAGGCACCATCTGTAAGAAAGAATGTTAAACCTTGGTAAGTCTTGTGTGATTTGTTTTCACATTTAAAGTAAAACCTTGATTTAAAGCAACAGAATAATGCATATTGCTTCCAGGTAATAGAAACGTTTTAATTGTTGAAGCAGCAAAAAAAAATGACCAAGTATTTTTAATGACTTTGAAGTCTATAGAAAAATGTACTTTACAACAATCATCTAATGCGGCTACATTACAGCTTAGCACAATAGACATAAATAAGATTATTGTTAAATAGGAGGAGAGAATTGGTGGAATTGAAGTCACAAACTAAAAAATTGGCAGCAATTCTAAATGTTTTTTCAGGCCTTTATTTGATGATGGAGAGCACTTTGGGTGTGATTCAGTGGTTATTTAACCCTAAATATGAAGGTGTTGCTTTTGGTATATTTCTTATTGTGTAGGGCAGAGGTGGTCAATGCTTTCCTATGAGATAAACCAGAATTTTGAGATGTTTTTGCCTGTGTATTCAGCATTAGCGCACCTGCGTTACTCAGTTCACTTGTGCTCAAGTAAAGATGTTGAAATAATGGTCTTTTGGTGGCCCTAGTAGGATCAAGATGCCCACCACTGGTCTATTGTATTCACAAGATTCCCTGTCTAGATCTTTCTTACCTTCTTGATGCAGTGAATCTGTCCAACTCCATCCGGTAGCTGTAAACAATGAAGCAGCAATGCAGGCAGGTTCTGTTCCTTGTCATTCACATAAGCTACAGAAAACATTAGAAGAATATATTACTATGTCGCTACAATACCATATGACTATTATAGGAAAAAACAAAAACATTATGTTAGATCACATATATATGGCACTTTGTGATCTATGTAAAAAGTGCACGTTTTTAATAAATATCAACATTTATGAACACAGATTATTTTTTTTCTGCTATTTTTAACATTTCTATGCGAGCGAAATACACATGTTATAAAATGGTTTGTTTATTAGTGTGCACGCGTGTATACCCCACTGCTGTATAAGAGACTAGATGATCCACACTGGGCTTTCTGGCATAGATAATTGCTGCTGCACATAACATACCTTACGATTGTCCAATCTTGTTCTTCTAGGTCTTAGAATAGATAGAGCTGCTGTTCAATTCAGAACATTGACTAATTACTCCAAATATATCAATATATAGGTTATGTATTACATATTGTATTGTAATATATGACCTGGGTTATAATATGTCCTTAATTAACAGACCATGTTGTTCTTAGATCTATGTGCCATCCAATTGTTATTTTAAATTGAGCCGTTTACATTATTTGTTTAATACTATATACAAATTTACAGGAAGCTTCGGCCTTCACTAAACTTGACCTCTATCCAACTATGACTCCAGTACTGGTTTCCAAGGCAACTAAGTTACCATATAAGACTAGCGACGGCTCTACTGCCTTCCCCTTTGAAAAAGACGTCATAGCACGTTGAAACGCGTCAGGCAGAGGCATTTACACGCATACGTGCGTCATTACGCACGACGCCGTCCACGCTGTACTAGGAAGTGAAGCCATGCAGTATTAGCGTTCTGAATAAGAAGCATGGAACTAGTTAGGTAACTCGATTACAGTTTAGTATGGTTTCCTCAGAATAAACAAGGAATATTATATAGGCCACTAGATGCAGAAATAAACGAGTACAAGTAATCTGTACATACAAAGTTTAATCTGTTGGATGCCTTTACCTTAAAAAGGGATTAAACAAGGACATATCTCCCCAGAACAGGGGTTATCCCACCAAACAAGGATAGTGTTATTAAAAGGTATAGAACACAGATCACAATGTGGGTTAAAGAAGTCCTAGAAAACTAAGTTTTGCATGTTATAATTCCACAGATTATAGACAGGAGATATTCTAAAGATTAAGGCCCTCATTCAATTGCGATTTGGCCAATTGAATAGGGGTCTAAATAAGCACAAAAGCATATTTTTTTAAATAAGTTTTTAGTTAGTAAGCATCTATCCAAAAGCAAGGTTTTCACAAACTAAAAACTTCTTTAAAAAAAATATGCTTATGTGCTTATTTAGACCCCTATTCAATTGGCCAAATCGCAATTGAATGAGGCCCCCAGTCTCCTACAGCAAGCTCTTATATAGAGAAAACAACTTGCCCAGTCTCTTATCTACATCTAAGGTAGTGCCTTTTTCCTATTTACCATACTATTTCCAACAACTCACACAAAAGAAAGTCTGCATTAAATCTTTAATTGGAAGGACAAAGAATACTTGATTAAAAGACTTTGTGATATTTTGGAACAGTTACCTTAGTGGAACACTATAGTCCTCTTCTAATATTAAAGAGATAGTTTATATCTCTACAGATTATTCACAAGTGAACTATATCACAATTCCTCAGAGGAGAATTTTCTTTTTCTATGATTTTAGAGTGTTTTTAAATCTTTCTTTTTTTAATATCGTTATGGTCACCCTTTAATTTAATAAACTTGTTGGCCAAATTGTAAATATACCCATAGGATATTTCTATTCAAATAAGTGGAAAACACTACAAGGGAATAAACTCCCTAGGACTGTAAATATCTTCTAGGTCTTACACAACTTTATCTGAAGCTCTGAGTACAGTCTTGCCACACTTTACTTGTGAGGGTCCTCAAATGGCACTACATACATAGCGCTGTGTAAATGCACATACAAACATGTATTCTATACAATAAATATCACTTGCTTTTCCTTACTACTTGCAGTAAAAATGGCTGTGTAGGACAAATGCAGAAAGATATAAAGCAAGATGGGTCTTTAAGCAGGATACAGCATGTAGTAAGGAACAGCAGGGGAAGCATTCTGCCTTCTTTAAATAGTTTTTTGGGGAATGAGCAGCTAGGACAATCAGACCATTCCTGTTATGACTGCGCTGGCGGTGCAGGCAGCAGTTGCAGCAAGGATTGTGCTGCCAAAATTGTGCAAAGTTTGCAAGTGCTGTTCAGATCATATACTATTTCCAAGCCTAAACCTTTACCCTAACGCTATGATATCGGTAGCAAAATTTTGGCAGCTCCATCTAGCAGATGCTCTCTGCCACATAACAGGAAAGGACCGGACAATATATAGGACGGCTATAAGAAACATCAAAATAAAAAAATGATATATATATATATATATTTTGGGTGACTTCAGAGGCCATTTGGGGCATAGGACACGTGCATTATTACACAGCTACATATAAGCCAACTAGTACTCAAACATTTGAAGGCATATCTAAGTTTCCTGGATTATGAATGAATCTGATAGAGGAGAATTAATAGTGTATGTAAAAAAAATTGCATGAAAAAATCCCAAAATAAACATTTAAACACTTACATTGAAGTCAGCAAAATCTCTTGTCATTTTTGATAGTTGCAAATTAGGGTCAACACCCTTTAAACCCAGGCTAAATAGGCATCAATTTTAAAATGATTTGTTTGGGCCAATCAGGTTAGCTGAAACATTTGATTTGTGGTGCATTTGTGGTGTAAAGCCTGGGATATGTAGTGTATCACTGATATGTGCTATGTATTGCTGCTGACATACAGACAGGAAGCTGCAAGGAGATTGTCTGAGCAAGCACCAGCAGGTAAATGGTGGGCTAAAATTGCTCCCCTGATGCTGTATTGATTGGGGGGGGGGGGGATCAGATGCTTGTGTAGACACCCCCTGGAGGTGTCAATATAATCAGGGGGATTTTTAGATATTAATAAAAATAAAATGTTTTATGAGATGTACTGCATACACATAAGCTGTTTTTTTCCTATAGAGTGCAGAAAGGTATTAATCAATGAAACTTGGATATGCCTTTAAAGATTAGCTACATAATACTTACATTTAAGAGTGTGAATACTAGAGCTATCAAGAATCAAGGCATCAACCTTAATCTCTTTCTTCTTCTTTAAAACCATTTTCAAGCTTTTTGTCTATAAAAAAAAAACATGAAATAATTTAAGTGGTGAGCATACTATTTAAACAGAGCTAACAAAGACTGAATGCTGCTCCTCCTATTGCTACTTTCCACTCCTCGTTATTATTATTTTCATTTCTCCCTCTTCAATTAAAAGCATAATCTAAATCTCTTTTGCAGTATTATATGTTGCTATTCCATCAGTTAATTGTTCTTATTATATGTAACAACTACGCTACTTAAATGCTAGTCAGCTATATGCAACAAAAATGAACACATTTATGCATCTTTGCTTTGAGCTGGACATCCAGTGCAGGTAACAAGAAAACCTCATAACAGTTACTTATACAAAACAAGTGAAGTAGGTAAAACATTTGATTGGGTTGCTTATAGTATTAAGGAGGGAAACATGTTGGGCTTGTTCTGATTATATTCTCTGGAGTATGTGCTAAAAGCACACTATTATTATCCTTTACTTGTATTACTATCTTGTAAAGTGCCAACATATTCCATAGTGCTATACATGGGGGTCCTTTCCCTCTTCCCCTACGCAAAAGATTTGCAGCAGCAGTGTTGCCGCCAACCGCTAGATGCCGATTTTCTGAATACTACTGCACATTGCCTATAAGGCGCGCCAACAAAATAGGCCTTGAGCTATGAGAGGCGCGTCTGAGAGCCAGCGCCGAACATAGTGATGGCATTGCTGTCGATTCAGCGCCGTCAAGTTGCACCATATCGGAGGGGGGAATAATTATACGCCTTCCCTGAAACCTGACGGTGCCATCTAGCGGCTTCTTGCTGGCACTGCAGCTGTCAGTGCTGGCGATTTCTTGTGCATACACAACGGGATAGATCCTACACGGGTTAAGTATAATGCAAAAACAATATGAACACATTGTAAAACAATGGAGGGCCCTGTCTTTGAGCTTACAATCAAACGTACATAGTGCTGGTTTCCAAAGTACCTTAAAATATATAAAAAAAAAAAACGTACAATCTAAAGGTTGTATGGGAGATCATCACTAAGCTATCACAGGGACAGGAAACAGCATCACCATCTATGTTATTACCCACTGACAATGTATTCCCAAAACGTACCTGTTCATTCTAAATACGTATGTATATGAGTGTATTATATCTACCTTACAATATGAATGACACTTTTCTAATAATATTAAATAGAACAATCAAAAAGCACAGCTAAGAGTACCTAGCATGAATCATGCACCTCCCTTGTAGGTACATACTTGACAAAGTGTTTTTTTTTAAAACTTGAAATGCAGTGATCATTTAAGTGTGTAACCACGTACTCTATGATCAAGGTATACATTGCTTCCAGTATTAGTCATACATATACCTTATTTACTAACAAGTATTTTGTTATAGAATTGCAGCAGACAATTAAATGTAACTGTGAGTGTGTATATATATATATATATATATATATATATATATATATTATTACACACACATGCATACATAGAGTAGTTATCTTCCAATTCAGTACCACTGATTCTATGTTTAATGTATATAATGCTTTCAGTATGAATCATGCACCTCACTTGTAGGTACATACTTGATAAACAATATATATATATATATATATATATATATATATATATATATATATATATAGTATCAATGATTCTATGCCCAATGCTTTGCTCTCCAGTACATGAAAGAGAAGGCACATGTTTATTCCCATACATCCCCATGTGTACACCTCTCTTTACCTTGCACTGTATCTCAGGCTCAGTCTTCCTCTTCCCAGACTACCATGTGCAGGAAGTGAAGGGCGGAGCTGTATGTGCTGTCCCCTCCTCACTAAGGGCAGTGAGCTGTGCACTGTTACACGGGGCTAGTCATTCTGTCCCTCTACTCAGCTCTAACACCACTTCCTGGCTCATTCATATGTGTACACGTTGCAGTCTATATTTGTTATTCCAGTACACGGCAATAAATACAGCACACTTAGTTATTTTACACTAGTGACATGTGAAGATACGTGGGCGCGGCCATCTTTAATTTAGGCACTGTCAGCAGCCAATCGCAAGTCAAGATTTTTTTCTGTAATCAACTTTATTTAAAAAGCAAATGACAACAAGTAACTGAAATAGTAAGAGTGATGCTGGAAAATGAAATGTACAATAATTACAATGCAAATTTCACCCTATCTATCGAGATAGAGATAGCTATGGCAACAGATATATCACATATTATAATTTGCGAACGTCGTCACGCTTTGCGTGGTGCGAATGACTTAGGCAATGAGCACTAAAGGCACTAAAACTTGCAGCACAGCACTTATAATGAGCCCAGGGAGGCAAGCTGTTAAGGCACTAACATGCACAGCACTTGGGCGATGATCGCCTAAGGCGCTCATCGCATTCGAGCATTACATAGCGAGGCGAGCCATTTAGGCACTAACACACACAGCACTTAGCCGATGAGCGCCAAAGAGGCTCATTGCCTGCGAGGCGAGCAGTGGAGGCAAGGAAACATGCAGGACTTAGCCTACAAACACTTAGGAAACACAGACTTATTAAATTCACATTCGCCCAATTGAAAAGGGCTCTATATAAGCACATAGCATCTTTTAAAAAAATAAGTTTTTACTTACTGAAGACCTTGCTTTTGCATAGAAGTTCACTAAATAAACACTTCTAAAAAAAAAAAAAGCTATGTGCTTATATCCACTCCTGTTCAATTGCCCCATTCACAATTTAATAAGGCTGTTAGGCTGCAAGCAGTTGACGAACGAGCGTCTTAGAAACAAAAAACACTACGAGACGCAGGACTTAGAGAAAAAAAATACGAGGTAGGAAAAATACGAAGTTAACGGCCGAACCACGAAAAACTAAATACACGAAAAACACCAAAAAAAAACAACAACATATCACACACAGCACGGGGGAACAGCCAGGACGTCTGGAAGTGAGGTGGAACGAGAATTTAAGTTGATTCTAAAGAGTTTCATCACTCGAAAATCGGCTAAGCAAGAAAAAAAATGACGGCCCAAAAAAATGCAAAAGGGTCTACACGACCTTGGACCGCACAACACACCGCCAAACGCGTAACACTTTCACACGGGAACGTACGAGGTACAAAATACACTACTCCCAAACCGCGTAGCACATACACAAACGACGCTACTTTACACTCCGAACTTGCAAATCACAACATTACGCATCTACAGTACCGCTTTACACAAATAAACCAATGGTTTGCCCTCGCGCACACAGCCTACTTCTAATGCACAGTTGAGACATTCATAAAAATATCTCCACAGACCAGCAACCGTCCAACTGGACATTATATCCTGCGGAACAATGAAAAAAGATTGTTAGCTCTTCAGCATATTGATTGATGGACATATTAATTACAAATAGGTAAAGTAGATTAATTCATTAAGTAACTAATTAATTGATTATTATTTATAAAAATATAGACACATGTATCTGTCTTTGTAATGAGCGCAGAGGCTGCTCAGAGGAGTAAAAGTACACCAGAGGAGAAAATGCCTTATATGCATTGTGCAGCACTACTCAGAAAATCGGCAACGCCATCTAGCAGTTAGAGGCGGCACTGCTGCTGCCAATATTTTGAGTTGGGGAAGAGGCAAAGGACCTAGATAGATAGATGGATGTGCAGGGACCACCGTTTGGAAATGTCTGCTCTTCATGATAACAGCCCTCACATGTTGTATGTAACTGTCAAATCATTATGACAGCGGCCTCCAGTGTACTAATAGCAATAACAGAGCTTTTAACCCTCCATGACTACACAAGCTTATCAAACAGGGTATGTTATTTTTGCTTATAACCCTACATTTGATAGCTAAATAATCACAAGAGGTAAGAGATATGGAGGGTTTTGCAGTTTTAATAGGTATGTCATATACTTATGTATTTATTTATTATATGTACTTTGTTTTGTTAAGAGGTACTTAAAAGCTTTGTTATTACTGCCTAAAATCAAACAAATATGTGCAGTGTAGTCAGTGGCAGAGCTAGAGAATGGAGGGCCCTGGTGCAAAAATAAGTTTGGGCCCCCTTCTGGAGGGTTGTAAAAAATGTTTTGCGCTGGGCCCCGCTTGAACTAAATCACTCAGTGCTCCTTTCCCTGACCCTTCCCATAACTGCTCCCCTTCATCCCCACATAGCTCCCAACCCTTCTGAGTACCTACCTCACATAGCATCTATCCCTATCTCCTTTGCTCCCCCTCACAGTACCCATCCAACCTGTACTTTTCTGCCACTTTGCAGCCCTTGCTCTATTACTTTCTTCCCTGGTAAATACCCCAGAATGCCGAACTGCTCCACATTGCCACCTCTTGGACCAATTTCAGACTGTGGGGTGTAGCAAAGGAAGCACAGGGGGGCTTAGGGGGGCTGTGCCGTGGTGGGGGATCCCTACACTACAGGAAAAAATAAATAAAATACAAAGCACAGTTCCCTCTCCGCCCAGAGAAAGGCCTTGGTGCACTACACCACAGGTAGATCCGCCCCTGAGTCTCATGTCCTAGCGTGTCAAAGACAACGCCAAACATGTCTCTAAGCATTAATGGATCACTGTATGAAAGTTTTTTGATTTTTTTAAAGGCATTCTGCATATGTAGACAGTATACCAAAGGAGAATTCAGCATGTTATAAAAATAAACAAACTTTTTTTTATTTATTATTCTATATGACTCTAGCAGCTCTGATCAAGCACTAGGTTCCTCCTTTGCTTTTGAGTTACTCTAGGGCAGCGGTTCTCAGCCTTTCTAGCGCCGCAACCCTTTGATAACATTTCCAAAATTGTAGCCACCCCTAAAAGTAAAATTATTTTTGTTGCTCCTTCATTGCTGTAATTTTGCTACAGTTATAAATCAAAATATAAATATCTGATAAGCAGGATGTATTCTCATTCTTACAATTTTAACATAATTAAATCATAGTGGTTAATCCCAAAAACAATATGTCATATAAATTGTGAAAGTTAAAAATAGTAAAGTTACGAGAATGGAAACGTTTGTAATCATTATGATTAAATTGTCTGCCAACATCTATTGAATGACAATTATAGTCAGAAAGTACTAACTACCAGTGGATAACATTTTTACAATTACAAGTTTTACAGATTAGAATAGACAAAAAAAAAAAAATTTCTGTTGGTGTAAGGCGACCCTTGGCAAATCATCATTCGACCCCGAAGGGGTCGCGACCCACAGGTTGAGAACCGCTGCTCTAGGAGGATTCTATGTAAATTATGGGGGTGAATTCTAGTGCACACTGTTCCTCCAGAAGCAGCTCAGCGCTGCTCAGTCGTGCAATTGCCCCATAATTTACATAGCATCCTCCTACAGAGGATGCTTGAATGCAGCAACTACACACGCCCGCAGCCACGGCAAGTCCAAGACCTGCACTCCCAGCTGGGAAGGGCCCCTCTGGAGGCGAACCTTCCATACAGAGCTGCACTGAAGCACCAAGGACGGTGACTGCCGGCAGCAGAGGACCCCAGGCGACCGGACCCTGGGCCGGGGCGAGAGGAAGTGAGAGAAAGCAGGGGCCTGTAAAGAAGCGGCCACCATTTTGTGGAGCCTGTAACGGGGCCTTGCGGCCTACAACGGGAGCAACAGGAGATGGATCTGCGCCTGGAGGCCCTGAGGAGACTGCAGACCCGGAGCGGAGGGGCACAGGAGCCCAGGAGACAGACCCGGAGCAAGAGGGACGGCTGGCGGTAAGGAGTAAAAGCCTGCGAAATGACGGCCGCCATCTTGCGGCACCCCGAGGTAGGGCTGAAGCCTAGGCCAGAGCAGCCACGAGGCAACTCAACACTGCATGAAATCCCAAGGGTCCTTGAGGAAGCACACTGACCAGGGGTGCCCAGAAAAGGTACTAGGCTGCAGACAGCATCGATAGACAGGGGTAGAGAGTCCCACGAACAGGAGGCGGCCATCTTAAGTGCTCCTACTGGGGCCTGCAATACTACCTTACACCACAGACGGTGCAACCAAGGGGGAGATGCTTGTGCTAAGGGCTACCCCTAGAAATCTGGGACTACATTGCTGGAGACTATGACAAGGTACAACTCAAATAACAATACATGTTAATATGGCCACAAGACTTTACTAGGAGGTCAAACTGAGCTAAAATCGACAGTATTGCTTAAACAGTGGACACAGGATTACTCTCCTAAGGCCCTGCACCTCCATAGACTCTGTCCTAACTGTGATTCTGATAACACAAGGCCTAAGGGCAGTCAATTTCCTATTGACAAGAACATTGCAACTTTATTAGACTCAAGGGCTTGGCAGTCCCACTCATACTATACTGCAGGCTGAATCCACTCCACCTTTCCATAGAGGACCCAGCTAGTACCCTGGCAGAGTACTAGGGAAGCATACTACATAAAATCATCAGAGTGACAAAGAATCAATAAATCAGCTTCTAGCTGTGGCCATACAATTGATGTATAATATCGGACAATATTTACTCACGCTGCCATTGTGTGGTCATTCAGGATAATTGCAACTAATATTTTGTATAATATATACCTTTGTCTGTGGGTGCAACCTAATCAATTCCAGGGAGAACTGCTGATTAGACACTCACATCCTGGAGGATTGCCAATTTACCTGCCTCCCACGTGATCTCGTAGAGACCTCCGTTACAAGCTAAAAGCTTCAAGGAAGCTGTCTCTTTTGATTTCTGCAAATTGCGCTACATAAATGGATGCCTCCACCTTTACTAATGTTCAAAAGTCTCTAAATCAAATGATGTAAACAAATGCCCTAAGGGGGCTCTGACTAGCAGCACAAATGCCACTAGTCTGTCTATTGAATACAGCAACTGCAATCTAATGCAAGTCAAGTCACAGTTTTATTGATTATAAACTATCTCCAACTGCTTTACAGAGATAAAACTCAAGGGAGGAGCTGACTGTTTCCTGACTAAAAAAGTCTCCAATCTCAACCATGTGGAAAGGCAAGAGGGGACCCTTGACGAAGGGCATACAGGAACACTTTCCGCCTAAGGCTGCTAAGCCCACGTCTCAGATAGACTCCGCCTCTGACCACTCAGACTCTTCAGATCAAGAAGACATTCCTAAACTGTCTAGCCAGCACATTGATCTTTCGGCTAAATCAGTAGCCACAATTGAGCAACTTCTAGCTAAGGCGATAGAACTGCTAAGGAAAGACTTACAAACCCACTTACTAGAAGAGACAGCAGACCAGCTGGTGAAGGCACAAGAACGAGACAGGTCTTCAATCGACCAGAACACGTTCCACATCATGGAACTAACTGACAAGATAGAAGATTTAGAGAATCAGTCTCGTCGCCATAACATCAGGGTACATGGTATACCAAGAGCCGCCCAAGACCTAACAATATATCTGAAAGAGACCTTTGCTGCTATCCTTCCGGACCAGGTGGAAAGTACGCTGGAGATAGAAAGGGCCCACAGAGATCTCGGAAGTACAAGAAATCCTGAGGTACCTAAAGATGTCATTGTGAGATTTCTGAGCAATCCAGGGACCTCCTGCTTTCAGCGACCAGAAAGCTGCAGACAATCAAGGGCCCTGACAACTCCAACCTGCAATTTTATGCTGACTTGTCCCCTAACACACTGGACAGACAGAGGCAGATGAGACCTGCTTTGGCTATCCTTCAGCAGCACAAAATACAGTATCGATGGAATTTTCCTTTTGCCCTCACTTTTAATTACCAGGGTACAGCACATACCAGCCACACACTGGAGGACTGTCTGTCTGTCTTACGGCATTTGCACCTATGCTCTGGAGAGATAATGGTAGGGGGACAGGATCATCCTCCCCCGCCCATCACCAAGAGACAATGGACTTTTGGTAAGGTTTGGTCGATTCACAATCCCAAACAAAGCAGCCATTGCCACCAAGAGGCCCCAGAGACTCGACCACAGGCCGTAGAGGACAGAGTACTTGCAGCTCTTCCCGCAAGGGGGAATCCCGACTTGCTGCTGACCCAGTACCTGCCACAAGATCTGACTGAACCAGAAGTACCTTAAATCTCAGAAAGCAAAAGTGGACTGTGAGAAATGTGCTGAACACTGACTGACTTGCTACCTACTGCTTAGAAACAAGATTTCGGAAGTGACGAGATGAGAGTTTAACCTTAGCTTTTGCTAGTTAGGCCTCTGGACTAATGGGAAGCAGATTCTATTTTTTTTTCTTCAGAATCTGATATAAGTTTTCTTAGTTACAAAAGCTACAATTGTTAGAATGTTTTTTAGTTTGTTATTTACTGAGTATTATGAAAGAGAAATGCTAATCCTTTTGTTGCTGTTAAGCACCTCCCTGACATGTGTAAATCCTTTGAATACTTCAGAGTTACTGCTTAAGAGTGACATGGTTCTAACTGAATATTTATATAATGGATGTTTAGAAAACGTAAAACACTAATGTCTTTTATCTCTGTTCTACTCTTAGTCTATGCTGAAAATAGGCTGACATTCCTGCGTTTTCAGGGGATCTTCGAGCCTTCCTCCGCCTCTACCCCATCCGGGGGCTTCAAAAAGGGAAGAAAAACAGGTAATAGACAACATATGGTCCTAACCTAGAATGAGTGCATCCGGCTACACTTTTATAACCCATAATGTGAAAGGGGTTAATTCCCCCTTCAAGAGGCGGAAGGCCTTTACATTCTGCAAACAACTTAAGCCCTCAGTTATTTTTATGCAGGAAACCCACTTCTCCCATGAGAAAAGGCTAACATTCCTACATAGAGATTATCCTATATTCTTAACGGCCACCCAAACCACGAAGAAGGCTGGGGCAGCAATTCTCATCCATAAGAACTTCCCACTTAAACTAGAACATAACATTAAAGATAAGGACGGACACTATATAATAGTAACTGGGGCAGTCTTGGGTATTAAAATGTCACTAGTTTCTCTTTATTCTCCCACAACCTCACCCCATGAAACTATAATTAATTTATTAAGAAATCTGGAATTGATGGAAGTGGGAAGACTGGTGATTGGAGCTGACTTCAACCTTACCTTTAACTTAGAGATAGACAGATCAGAAAAGACATTGGAGAATACATTCTCCAAAAAACTAAGCCAAATTAATCAGCTACTAAGTAGAATGGGTCTGGTGGATGCTTGTAGGGCTCTCCATCCGAACTGGAGAGAATACACTTACTACTCCCCCACTCATGCAACATACTCAAGGATTGATACGTTCTTAGTAGACTCCCTAAGCTATCACTGCATTTGGGACTCGGACATTGCCCCCTGCCCCTGGTCTGATCACGCAATAGTATCTATTAAGTTAACACTTGGCCCTAACCATACCCTATTTAATAACTGGAAAATCAATGAACATCTACTATCTGATCCACATAGTGTGGCATTGCTAGCTGAGGATATTAAAATATATTTTGACTGCAATGCTTCCCCAGAAACTGGGGCGGGATGGCTCTGGGTGGCCCATAAGGCTTTTGTAAGGGCTCCTGTATTAAGCTTGCTTCTCTACATAAGAAATCCCTTAAGCAAAGAGAGACAGATTTGACAGCCACTCTTAGCATTCTGGAGAAGGCCAATCAACAGAATCTGTCTACTAAACTACGCAAACAAATTGATAAGACTAGGCTAGAGCTTGATGGGGTGCTTTCTCATTATACTGAAAGAGCTATGAGGAAGACAAAACATCTATATTATTGGAAGGCGAATAAACCGGATAAGATGCTGGCTAAGAGATTAAAGTCCAAAGAAACTCAATCTAGAGTTACTCAGATCAGAATGCCCACTGGTAAGATTTCATTTAGCCCAAAGGACATTCAAAAAACATTTCACTGTTTCTATCAACAGATATATTCTTCTCAGACTCAAACTGGGTGGTCAGACCTTGATTTTTTTCTGGGGTCACTTGATCTCCCTTAAATAATTGAGCAACATTTATCTAGCTTGAATTTAGACGTTTCCGAAGAGGAGGTGAATACAACCATTCAAAGCCTTAAACCGGGAAAGTCCCCTGGGCCGGATGGTTTCGCAAATCTATATTATAAGAAATGTGAGTCTTTGCTTACACCATACCTCACGTCTCTATTCAATGCAATCCTGAGGGGAGATTGTATGCCTCCGGAGTTAAACTAGGCCGATCTGGTTGTGTTCCCCAAGGAGGGTAGGGACAATCTCGAAGTAAAGAATTATTGGCCTATCTCATTGTTGAATGGCGATGTCAAAATATTGACTAAAATAATGTCATCCCGGATTTCTAAATTTCTACCTGAAATTATACATAAAGACCAGGCAGGATTTATACCATTTAGGCAAGCAGGGGACAATGTCAGACGAATCCTGAATGTCCAACACCTAGCGAGTACCAATGTGTCTCCTGGCCTTAGATATTGAAAAGGCTTTTGACACTGTAGAGTGGCCTTTTCTTTATAAAAAGCTAGAAATATTTGGATTTAAAGGACGCTTTATTACCTTACTTAAAAGTTATTATGACTCCCCACTAGCCAATCTGAAGCTGCCAGGGAAACACAGAGCTCAGATTCAAAGGGGTACAAGGCAGGGATGCCCACTATTGCCCCTGTTGTTCGCCCTTGTTATAGAACCATTGGTACAGGCAATCCGATCGTACAAAGAGATTCAAGGCCTCCAAGTAGGTTTGCAGCATTATAAATGCTCCCTTTTTGCTGATGATTTATTATGCACTCTGACTAATCCCTTGTCCTCGATTCCAGCGCTTATGTCTGTTATAGAAAAATTTAGCAGTGTATCAGGACTTAAACTTAATCTAGAGAAGGCCCGAGGCTCTAAGCTTAGGCATCGCCCAACCCGACTTAGAATTCCTGAAATCCAATACAACTTTACCTGGCCTGGGCAGTATATAAAATATATGGGAGTCAACATTACACCTAAACTTTCACAGGGCAAACTACACCCCCATGTATAAAAGGCCGGGCGAGGACATAATGAAGTAGACGAAGTACCCACTCTCATGGACTGGCCGTATAGCAGCCACCAAAATTAATATTTTACCCAAGATTGTATATCTTTTCAGAACTCTCCCTCTTCCAATCTCCTTTAAAGAATTAGACAGGTTTCAGAACAATATGTTCCGATTTATATGGAAAAATAAAAATCCCTGTATATCTAAAAAAAATATGTATAGGCATAAGAATAGTGGGGGGCTCTCATGCCCAAACTTAAGTAACTATTTTAAAGCGGCACGCCTACCTCAGTTACCCTTACACACTCTACTAAACATCAAACAAGTTGGGTATTCTTAGAGAACCAACAAATGTTTCCTCACAGCTGGGAAACGATAATGTGGGTCTCAGAAAGATTGTGCCCTCTTAAATCACACCAAAACTCAATGATACACCTAACCCTAAACTGCAAATGTGCTAGAACTAAATATCGACTAGACAAGGATGTATCTCCTTTGCTGTCGGTTCTTTCTTTCCCTCAAGTAATAGCAGATTCTAACGTAGAGGCCTTGATAGGTTTGGTTCATGGTTTACTGATGTCCGTCTAATGACCTATGATCAATTTCGCTTAAACCATAATCTGCCTCAAGAGGATTTTTATAATTATCTAAAAATAAAAAGCTGGGTCAGCGAAATGTTTAAAACCTTAGGGCCCCCTAAATCCTCTTGGATTTTATTAGTGTGTAAACATCTCTCACTCTCCAAGGGGATAGTAGGGTCATTGTATGAAATTTTTACAAATACAACTATAGAGGAGAAGCCCAAATGTATGTGTCGATGGGAGGAGGACTAGGGGAGTGGAGTGGGGGAGGGAGAAATGGGTAGATTCCTGCTCAAATTTAAGCAGAGGATCATGTAACTATGCCCACTTAGAAACATACCTCATGTTCCTTCAGAGGGTCTATTGTACATCCGATAAGCTTCAGAAGATCAACCCCCATGAAAGCAACACATGCTTTAGGGGATGCAAACATATAGGAGACCATATTCACACTTGGTGGTCTTGCCCGATGGCTCAAAACGTATGGGGAGAACTAACTCAACTTGCCACATCACTCTTTAAGAAGGCAATTCCGGCCAAGATAGAATCCTGCCTTTTGGGAATTAGGGTACAAAATCTTTCCTTAGCTCAAAACAAATTGTTTCAACTAATGGCTATTGCTGTTAAACTACATATAGCTAGCAGGTGGAAATCTAAGACCTTAAGCTTTCAAGAGGTAGTTAGAAAAATTAATTATATATTAATAAATGAGAAATTAACTTGCACTAGTTTGGATAAGATTCCTCAATTCCCCAAGATTTGGGAGTCTTGGTTGGAGTCACCCCTTAGCACCCCACTGACTTGACTTGACCCTAGAGTTTTGGTACAATCCAGTGAGAGGAGGACTCTAGGTGAAGGAGGCTTGAGGCTTGACTCTGGATTTCTCCTACAAGATGAGTGGTTGGAACGGAGGTAACCATTTAAATATTATGTTGGATGAACCAAAAGCTATTTCTTCAATGTTCAAACCCAGGTTTTAACAGACGAGCTAGAGACCTCATATCACATATATAGTTGTGAGCATACAAGCCGTTGCTCACACTTGCGCGAAGCGAGGGACGCAGATCGCCGCAAATGCAGGTCCTCGCGAAGCGAGGGGCCGCATTTGCGGTGGTGGAGTATCCCACCTCGGCTGTGTTTGTCCGCAAATGCGGACCCTCGAGAAGCGAGGGGCCTCATTTGCGGTGGTGGAAGGTCCAACTTCGGCAACACACACACGCAAGACTTAAAAAAAAAACCTCAAAGGCTGCGGTGGTGGAAGGTCCAACGTCGGCAACACACACGCAAGACTTTACTCAAAGGCGCCTCACACGCGGTTACACACACACATGCAAGACTTAACAACAAAAAAAACTCAAAGGCGCCTCGCACGACTTAGAAAAAAAAAATGCATTGTACACATAAAATCCAACTGCGTCCCTCGCAAAAAAAATACGGCCGCCTCGCAAAAAAAATACGGCCTCCTCGCAAAAAAATAGGGCCGGCTCGCAAAAAAATACGGCCGCGGAACGAGCCATTCCTAACACGTAAAACCGTCCGAAAACGGCGCGCATGAAAACATCAGAAACGCAAGAAATAAACACAACGAACACATAAAAAGCTTACTTACAGCAAGGGGGGGCATCCGGCACCTCGAAAAGTTAATGTACACGTCTATTTAAGTCCAAAAAACGAGTTTAAACTGCCGAAAATCACCTAAGCGAGAGAAAAAATGGCCGCCGAACAAAACGAAAACGAGGCTTCAGACGTAACTATACTACAGTGACTCGCAAGACTGAAACACATACTATGCGGCACGTACCACACTGATATTAACACCCATTTTCCAAACTATTACGCATAAAATGGCGGATGGAATGCAAATTGTAAGCTGGAACACAAATAGCGCATGCGTATTGCGTTCTAACGGTCTGAGGAACTTGAAAGTTTATAAATACTGCCTACTTTCCAGAAAATTCTACATTTCTACTCAGGTGATGAACGGAGTGACTGGATAGTTCACTGCTGCTGTTACTTGAGAAGATAATTGTTTCCTAATTTCCTACTTTACATTGTGCAAATTACAACTGAGAGGTAAGCTATAATATATTAAATTTTATTATCAAGACAGGACAAAAAAAAATGTAACTATGAAAATGTGATTCATGTATAGTGACATGTCACACGCACATTTATGTGTATAGCCCCTACAACAAACTAATCCTAACTCAAACTGATTAAACAAGTATATTTCAATGACATTAAAAAAAACAACTTTAACTAGGAAAATGTGATTCATGTATAGTGACATGTCACACGCACATATATGTGTGTAGGCCCTAAAACAAACTAATGTTAAATGAAACTAATTAAACAAGTATATTTAAATGACATTAATTTACTACAACTCATAGCAAAAAATAATATGACACTAATACACATGGAACCTAAAGCTGAATCTTTGCCCTTTTTTTACTATTCAAAAAGACTCTGCATCAACAGCGTCACTCAAGAATTTGCACCGTGCACTGTGAACCAGAATCCCTTTGAAAGAACACAAAGAAAAGAAGAGGTAAGATAGAAAAATACATTACATGCTCAAAAAGACCATGCTTTGCTAAATCAAAGATAAGAAATATACAATTAACCATTTCACTTTCTTTTTCAAACAGACACTACATTAAGATTGGCAGCAGGGGACCCTCTGTCATTCTGACAAGAACAACACTTCAATCAAGGTAAAGTATAACAAGTAGAAAAAATAAAGGAACTATACATGTTTAATGGCCTCCAATATAACAATTTCAAGTAAAATAAAAAAAAAAAATACATAGAAATTGAATAAGGAACAAAACACAGTTCAACAAACTTCACAAAGACCTATACAATTTAGGAAGACAGACAGTTTCACATAAACCAAAAAAAAAAAAAGAGGTGGCCACAAAACAGGATAGCATCTGAAACATTACCAACATACATACAACAAAAGTATTCCTTCTCTTTACTGTAAAATAACCTCCAACCATCACCCACAAGCCAAATGCAGCAACCAAAAAGTGGTAAACACACAAAACAGGATAAAAAAAAAAAGCACAACATGATATAGAAAAGGCAATTAACATTGATTTGAACAGTCCAACATGATTGAATACTCATAAAGAACGCTAATTGAACAAATAAAGTAGACAAAATATGGTGGACACAAAACAGGATTGTACCAAAAATCACAGAAACAGATAGAAAAGTTAAATAATATTCTTCTTTACTGTTTAAGAACCTATAAGCCTTACAAAGAAGCCTAAATAAGCATACCAAAAGTGGTGGACACAAAACAGGATAATGCTGAAACCATTGCCATCATATCCAAAATAGGAAAACATTCATTTTCAATGTACAACAACATTTAATCCTCATAAAAAAAACTAATTAAGCAAATAAAGTATGCAACATATGGTGGACACAAAACAGGATTGTACCAAAAATCACACAAACACATAGAAAAGTAAATTAATATTCTTCTTTACTGTTTAAGAAGCTATAAGCCTTACAAAGAAGCCTAAATTAGCATTGCAAAAGTGGTAGACACAAAACAGGATAATGCTAAAAACATTGCGATCATATTCAAAATAAGAAAAACAGTTATTTAACAATACAAAGAAAGTACCACTACAATGAACTACAAGCACATATAAACAAACTGTTAAGAATAAAAAATGTAAAAAAAAAACTTAGCATCTCAAAGTAAACTAATTATACATTATTTTCTTTTACAGATTAACATGGCTACTAACAAGAGCAAACAAGAAAAGATAAGACGGCAAGCTAGAGAACGACAACAGAGATGGGCCAACCAGCAGACACCAGAGGAGAAAGAAATTCGACGAGAAAAAGAACGCAAAAGAATTGCAAGCAAAAGACTATCAGCTGCAAAAATTAAAGATACAACAAAAAAAGATAATAAGCAAACAAAGGATTTAGAACCTATTCCTGAAATGTCAAATACATATATTAATAATTAAAAAACTTTCCAAACATACACATCTCATTGCTGTCCTTTTTTGACGGGCAAGTCGCTAGTAAAAAATATATATGGGAGCTATATTAGAAAACTCCAGACTTAGATTTGTTTTTCTCTCTTGTAATTACCTGTGTTTATTTGTTGAGTTTATATGACTGTTTGTTTTATACATATATACTTTCTAATATACAGATACTGTTATGGTTTACTAATAATCAAAAATATAAAATGAAAAAGCTTTCTCAGCTAAGATAGTGAAATACTTTACTGTTTCTATCGTAAAAATGTTTTTAATTGTTAACATTTTCGGTGTCCATGGGGGCTCTATGAATCCCCATGGTTATGTAGATGGGGTTGGGGGATGCGGTTTGAATGGGAAAGGGGGCGATCAGGGAGTGAGTGGGGAGGTGGAAAGCAGTTGCTGTGATTTGGAATAGTATAGCTAATGTGGGAAAATCAGTAGTAAACTTTGCCGTATTTAGCGTTTCTGGCTTGCTGTAGTGCTTAGGAGTAACTCTCTCGCAATGATTTTGCCTGGGGGAAAAGAATAGTTAGGGAGTTTTAACTTGCACTTAATTTACCGTACAGGGGAATAGAATAGGGCCCTATATTTGTTTATCAATAATATAATTCTGGCATATTTTTTGGCATATGTCGTATTACTTGAAAAAAAAAAAAAAAAAAGAAAACAACCTTTCATACAGTGGTCCTTTAATATGTTAAATGTCATTCTCATTAGAGACTATCTCCAAGGCCTTACAGAAATGTCAACCTTGTATGCCTGATATGCAGTTTGGGAACACAGTGGTGCTCTCTGGATTAGCCCACTTAACGCTATATGCCATTAAGAACAAACTATACTTTCCAAGTGTTTATTTTTCCATTTAAGTAAAAGGACATATCAAATTTTAAGACATAATCCTAACAAAAAAAAAGTAAAACTATATGTAGAGCTCTGCAGCCACCAAGTGACCAAATGTTGTACTAGACATGCCACACAAAATCAAATATATAGCTAATCAACCCAATTTTTATTTTTTTTGTTCTCACAAGCTCATTCATATATAACATTGGTAATCAAAGGCAGCCTAAAATAAACCCTTTTACAACTAATTAAATTCCAGTCTGAAAGATTATTCTAGATCTAGATAAAATAACTATATTCTCATCTGTTTTGTGTCAAAACTATTTCAAATATCATTATAGCCACCTTGCATCAGAATATTTTTGACTTCTGATGACTTTCTAAGGCACATAGGAGACTGATAACCTATATTTATAGCTTTGATTTCAAGTTTTGGAGATCTGGACTCTCCTGGGATTATATTCCATACCAAGACAAGCTTTTGCCGAACAACAGTCCTCTCACACTACCCAGTAACTCTATCGGTCTCTAAATTGGTCACCACTTCTCATCAGCTGGCAATTGCTGCATTTATTTAAAATAATTGCATATATTATCCAAAGCTCTTATCTTCCGATAGAAGGACTTAACAAGTTGCATTTGTTTGTTAAAGTCTTTTTTCCATACCACCTGGAATACTTACCATAACTGAGGTTTAATTACCCTGGCATTTAAAATTCTGAGCCTCATCTGGCAATTTATTTATCCCCATGGCAATTAAGGAATTAGCAACTGGAACATAAGCTGGCAGTAGTTTGCTGCCGCAAAGTCCCTGGGAGCGTTTGTGCCCCGATCAAATATCACCAATAAATGATTATTGATTATTTTCCCAACTGTAAGTGTGTTCATCCTGTTTAAAGCGACCTTGGTGGGTTATTACCATGATGGCCGCCCACAGAGTACGGTTTGGTGCATTTTATGATTTTGGTGTTACAAACCCTCTGGTCCACGGACACGGTCACAGCTTGAACAAGGATTTACCTTCCGGGACCGGTATTTGTTTACCAAGGATTTAGAGTCCCATGAAAGCTTTTATTAGGGACATCTCCTTGAGGCGCATTACATACCTCGTTCCGTTGAGGTCCTTACATGTGAGTTGACCAGCTTTATTTTGTTTGTTTTTTTGTTGTTTGTCTTTTTTAATCTGCACTAGGAGATGATGCACTGTTTCCCCACTCCCTCTTTCTCTATTTTGGAACATACTGTACGCTGGATATGTTTTTGTAGCAACGCCCAAAAAGTGCCAGAAGAAAAGCAGCCATCACTACTGTCACAGATTTTAAGCCTTCAGTATCTCCACCAACAATATCTACTAAGACCTCCCCTGGTACTTCTACCCCGCAAAGTACCCCACCTTAAAAGGCCAAGCTTCCCACTTCAAACTCCTCTTATTTCAGAGCACAAAAAGTGTTTGATGTTTTGCTGCCTCTATTGAATTTGAAACTTGAGAAACTTTTAACTAAACTAGATATCACTATAACTCAGTTGGCCTCATGTTCACAAATGCTTGATGTGCGATGTCTCTGCTTTGGAGGATGAACTCAAAAAATAACTGCTCTCTTAAAACACAAGTTTACTATCTCTTAGAAAAAGTATACGATCTGGAAAAAACACCTCAATAATGTCCACATTGTGCAGATACTAGAAGATGCCTTGATGGACCTATTAAGCATTTGGTTGCCACAAGAGCTCACTTTTCTGGGAGATGATGAATATTTGGGCACCGGACGTGCCAATTGAATTGGTCCTGAGTGTAAAAACTCCCACATCTGACCTCACCCATTGATGATGCATGTGTTAAAGTACACAGATGATGCTGGACAGACTGCAGCTATGGTAATATGGACAGTTGTGGTGCCTCAAAAATTAAAATAGAGGCTCCATTTTATTCTTGTCTTGATTCACTTTTCACAGATATTCTCTGTTTAATAACAACCCCTCAAGCTACTAATATTTATCTTCCTGCTATTATTTATTTCTTGTTATTATTGATTTAATACTGTGACCATTAAAAGGACCACATCAAAGTGTTTTTTTAATATAAAAATTTATATACTACCAGGTATGTCACACAATAATATTTTTGCCCTTATGACGAGCAAACAATTTACATCTCTGGGGCAAGGTGAAACTTTATTGGGTCGATAGGTATCTGCTTTGGATTAATTCTTACCTAATAATAACTTCTAATACAAGCAAAACTATTTATGAGGTCACACTTAAAATAGTGTGATGGACCAATGAAAAGGTTAATACTCCCATCAAACAGAAAAAAAACGTCTTAACACTTCTTGAATCTTTGAAACTAGATTTTTTTACAAGAGACACGCTGGACACATAATATGACAAAGTAATTAAACCATTCATGTATTGGCACATGTCTCATCTCCTTGTTATAAAAAAGAGGCACATCCCTAACTCACTTGCTGTTACTTTGTAGATTTAGTGCAACTTTTGCAAGGATGGCCTACTGATTGCATGATATTAGGTGGATACATGGATCTTACGCTTAACAGATTGGACTCATCAACAGGTAAAACACATGCAAGCTTCCATTGCCACATTGAGTTTCAGTTATTTATTATATAACTGATTCATTATGCTGTGCTAACCCAATCAATCACCAATTTTACTCTCATGTTCATAATGCCTTAACTAGAATAGATAATAACTTATGACCTACTGCCCTAAGTAATAATATAGAGGCACTGAAAATAGTGCTGTTACTGATCACATGGGTTAAAATGTATTTGAAAGCACCAATACCCATGTAATCATTGGGGCTCCTCTACATATCTTTTTAAATCTGATCACTTTAAATTATTTTTGAGCATACGTGAACAACTTTGTTGATAACAATCCAATAGTGATGTCGCGAACATCAAATTTTCGGTTCGCGAACAGCGGACCTGAACTTCCATCAAATGCTTGCAAACGGGCGAACCCGTCAAACCGCCATAGACTGTAATTGGCAGGCGAATTTCAAAACCCACAGGGACTCTTTCTGGCCACAATAGTGATGGGAAAGGTGTTTCAAGGGGACTAACACCTGGACTGTGGCATGCCGGAGGGGGATCCATGGCAAAACTCCCACGGAAAATTACATAGTTGATGCAGAGTCTGGTTTTAAGCCATAAAGGGCATAAATCACCTAACATTCCTAAATTGTTTGGAATAACATGCTTTAAAACATCAGGTATGATGTTGTATCGATCAGGTAGTGTAAGGGTTACACCCGCATCACAGTAACAGACCAATCTCCCCGTTTAATGCACCGCAAAAAAACGCAAACAGTCCCTTTGCACAACCGCAAACTCCCCATTTGCACAAGGTTGGATACCAAGCTAGCCATGTCCCGTTCCTTGTCCTCACTGATGTCATTGAAGGTCTCTTCCTCCACCCAGCCACCAAGGGTCCCCGAAAGGTGACAACAAACCCCCCGGGACGCCTGCTGTGTTTGGTCTTCCACCTCCTCAAAGCCACCTTCCTCCTCTGACTCCTCTTCTTCAGACTCCCAGAGTCTGGGGGCTTCCACTGCCCAGCATGGAAGATTATACACAGGTCAGAGTCTGGGGGCTTCCACTGCCCAGCATGGAAGATTATACACAGGTCAGAGTCTGGGGGCTTCCACTGCCCAGCATGGAAGATTATACACAGGTCAGAGTCTGGGGGCTTCCACTGCACAGCATGGAAGATTATACACAGGTCAGAGTCTGGGGGCTTCCACTGCCCAGAATGGAAGATTATACACAGGTTAGAGTCTGGGGGCTTCCACTGCCCAGCATGGAAGATTATACACAGGTCAGAGTCTGGGGGCTTCCACTGCACAGCATGGAAGATTATACACAGGTCAGAGTCTGGGGGCTTCCACTGCCCAGCATGGAAGATTATACACAGGTCAGAGTCTGGGGGCTTCCACTGCACAGCATGGAAGATCATACGCGTTGCCTCTGTCTGCGTTATTATAAGGTGTGTACTGTTAAGTAGTACTATTCCTATCGGTTTAATCCCTGTTACGTCCACTATCAGGGGACGTGTATATGGCATGGATTTTTGGAAGCGGGAGATGGAAAAAGATGCTTGGTCGGTCCTCCCACTGCACATGCAATCTAAGGTGCCACCAGATATGAGTGTCACTGTGCACTGGCAAAAGTTGGCAGAGTAGATGCAATAGGCTTCACACACACTCCTGTATGCAGGCAATTGCTATTCAATCTATTACAGTCAAAAAAGTGTTGTTTTATGTCACTGAGCACAATATAAGCTATGAGCCTGACACAGGCAGGCAACTGAAATTAGATTACAGGAAAAAAATGGTTGTTTTCAATGTATGTTACACCACCAGGTATGAGTAGTGAAAATAAGCACAATATAAGCTGTTAGGTGTTAGCCTGTCACACACACTGGCAGGCAGGCATAGATTACACACAAAAAATTATAAAATAAAAGATGTTCAAAGTTTCCTCAATGATAAAGTATAGGGGGCGAACCGAAAAGCGCATGTGTTCGCCGTTCGCGGCGGACGCGAACATGCGAAAATCGATAATTATCAACTAATTATCCACAATACCTTATATTTTTTGAAAGTCTAAAGTGAGATCTGAGAGTTATCAAAACTCCATATTACAAAAAAGAAAAAAAGACACTATGTACCTGGTTTCACCATAAGTATTCTTAAGGAGTGTACATAAATAAGACTTAAACCTTAACTTTTATTGAAATTAGCTAAAATATACCTTTAATTAAAACAAAATAAACAATGAATAAAAAATGAAAGTAGGCGCCCTCAGTCTAAAGTATATTAATTCAATAGTAGTGACTCCTTTATTTGGCAATTATTTCACTCCCAGTAATATTGATATCTATAATAGCTCTCTTGGAGTACTCCATATTTATCCCTAAATAATCAGTCTCAAATACTTTGTATAACTTCCAATAATCAGGTATATATATATACCTCCCTTCAAAAATTCAAAGATAGAGTTTTCCCCAAATTTCCAATAATCCTATATATTGTGTCAATACCAAATTCCTTATTCACACCATTCATATGATCACAACCAAATAAAGCCCCATTCTATTCTCTTAATCCAAGCATAATGACTCTAATCTCTCCATACTAGGGAAACAATAGGGGCTGCTCCAGCGCTTATACGAGCAACTTCTATTTGATCTGATACATTTTCCACATTATTTTAACCTTATTCTTAGCATTGTAAAGAATAAAATGTAATGAGATACCAGGGCTTGGAATAATATGGAACAGCTTCTAGCAAAAAGGTATATACACCTCCCTTCAGAAATACATAGAGTCTACCCCAAATTTCTACTATCTTTATCATCATACCTACTGCAGCAGATTCCAATCCGGTTCCCTAGGGGAGCAGCAGAGGCTCAGGACAGAAAAGTGTTTTTAGCTCAGTAGCCTTCCCTCTAAATGAAACACACCATTGTCTATGTGTCTCAAGAAGAGCATGTTTGGCAGTGTATTTATACCATTTCAGCACAAAGGATTTACATGTGTCTGAGCTGAACATATGCAAACTCTCCACCCAGATTAGTGTTACCCAATAACATATGTGCCTCCGGGGTATGCAGCTGATTGGTCCATAAAAGAGCCAATCAGGAGGCAAGGAAAACTGTGGGCTTAGCTTGCCTGCCTTCGGGGTGGATCTATGGGAGGCACCCACAGAGCAAAAAGTATGGGAACATGCAAACAAAAGAAAAATAATACACTTAAACAACCACAAGATGTGACTGCAGGATAACAAATGGAATTGTCCCTAGTTCAGCAGTGAATTTGCTACATAATGTAAAACTGAATGGTTCTTTAGATTCTGAAAATGGTTAGGGAAAACAGATCTTCACATTACATATAGCTACAAGGCGATTAATACTCGATAAATATCAATTCACATCCCATATGCTAGAAACCTTGGAATGACACGTATCTATTCCAATACCTGTGATCGAGACATGCCCCATCCTTTCTGTTAAAGATAAGCTGATAATATCTAAATATACAGGGAGAAGAGGGATACTTACCGCTGTTTCTAATTTATTTTGTGCACACATATACCTGTGATAATATGAGGACTAAAAACTCAACTCAAATTGTGAAGACTTGTGTTTGGTGGACAGTGCACTTTTTCTTTTTAACAAATGTAATTTTTAAAATATATACTGTATATCATGAATGTTTGTGTGGGCTTCACCCACACACATCATACAGTAGTGGTTTAAGACAAAACTGCTGAGAAGACCTCTTACTAGCAAGGGTTTGTGCCTTAATGGAAGGTTAGGAAAAAGTCTCTTGACACTACTCGTATAATATAAATTTGTCTATTGTATCCTAACTGTTCCAAATGTTAACCAAAATAATATCTGTTTCTGTATTTTTCAAACTCTAATTGGTTAAGGAACCCTATAATATATTATTAAATTTGAAGTAACCTCAACCCTCCCAATTCCTATATAACGTATAAAGTAGCTCTGTAGTTTCATATTTGTAACCAGGGGCGTAGGAACTGGGGGGAAGGGGGGGACAAATCCACCCAGATTAAATGAATAGGGGACACAAAAATAGTAAAATTATACTTAATCATGCATTACTAGTTTTGGCCATTAGACGGCTATGGAGCAGTATGTCTTTCCCATGAAAAATGTACACAGAATGTATCTTATTTATGATTATGGATAAAGGAACAAAGTATTTGTGGGTATATTTGCACGTCCCTGCTCAGCTTCCCAGAATGCAGTGTAATAACTGTATTTCTTGAAATTCAGAGCTGGAAGCAGTTTTTTTAACTTGTTTTGGACATTCAAATGTGAACACAAATGTAATATATATATATATATTTATATATATATAGAGCAATTGTTTCACATATGGTGGGCTAAGAGTGATAGAAGCCCTCCACCGTAAAAAGTACAGTAGTACAAATAAGGAATAGTACATTAGTGATTCCATTTGAATGTTTAAAAATAAGTTGATGAAAACTTATTTCCTGCTCAAATTTCTCAGAAATACAGTATATGCACTGCAGTCTGGGAAAACTGGGCGGGGCATGCAAAAGAGGCCACACAATGCACCATCACTCTGTCAATCCAAACCATTTTAAACATGGCTCCTTTTACGCATATGCTTACTGTATTTCACAGTTTTAGACACAGCAACGGATGGATTTTTCACAAACCAGGTCACTTAACCACATACAGTACTGTTTCACGGTTACTGCCGATACTCAGTATGGTGTGAGTGCCTGGTTTGTGTGGTAATCGTTGTACTTTTTCTCCCTGAAAATACCTCCCTCCTCACATTAAACCCCCTCCGCATTCTAACCCCCCCTCCTCAACCTAAACCCCCCTCCTCCTCAACCCCCCTCCTCCTCACCCATGTATATGCTAATGAGGTGGCGCGCTGGCGCGCATGTGACGTCACCGGGTCAAGGAGCGGAGCGGAGGCCGGAGCAGAAGCAGGTAAGTGAGGGGGAGGTATTAAGGGGGGTTTAGGTTGAGGAGGAGGGGGGTTTAGGTTGAGGAGGTGGGGGTTTAGAATGAGGAGGGGGGATTAGAATGCGGAGGGGCATTTAGAATGAGGAGGGAGGTTGAGGAGGGGGGTTGAGGTTGAGGAGGGGGGTTGAGGATAGGGGGGTTGAGGTTGAGGAGGGGGTTGAGGATAGGGGGGTTGAGGAGGGAGGATGAGGATGGGGGGTTGAGGAGGGGGGTTGATGGGGTTTGAGGATGCGGGGGTTGAGGAGGGAGGTTGAGGAAGGGGTTGAGGAGGGAGGATGAGGAGGGAGGTTGAGGAGGGGGTTGAGGATGAGGAGGGGGGTTGAGGAGGGGGGTTGAGGAGGGGGTTTGAGGAGGGAGGTTGAGGAGGGGGTTGAGGATGGGGGGGTTGAGGAGGGAGGATGAGGAGGGAGGTTGAGGAGGGGGTTGTGGATGAGGAGGGGGGTTAAGGATGAGGAGGGAGGTTGAGGAGGGTGGTTGAGGAGGGGGGTTAAGGAAGGAGGATGAGGATGGGGGTGGAAGGAGGGGGTTGAGGATGGGGGGTTTGAGGAGGGGGTTGAGGAGGGAGGTTGAGGAGGGGGTTGAGGATGAGGAGGGAGGTTGAGGTTGAGGATTTTGCTTCAAAGTTCTTTATTTGAATTTTTTTTTTCTCCTGAAATTCCCTTCTTAAAATGAGGTGCGTGTTATACGCCGGTGCGTGTTATATGCCGATAAATACGGTATATATAATTTTAAATTATATGGGGTGGTAGGGAGATTTAGAATTTAAATAAATAAATAAAAAAGGTTTTGCAGGGCACTGCAGCAATGCGCTGGGGAACGAAAAACGGAAACATTTCTGAAACTGGATGAAAACGAGGCTGAGCAAAGCCAGGCACACGGGACTTAGAAAATACACAACGGCAAAGACAGTAACACTTACACCAACAACGCCAGGCACGGAGGACTTTGAAAATAAAACCAACGCCAGTCAGCGAACACCACACAAAGATTCAGCACACACACAGAGGAGAAACACACAGGGAAGGGACCGGGGACAGATTGTAGAAAGAGACACATGGCATTCCCAAGCACAAAACTTGCAAGCTATTGAACCCTGCAATGAGCGGCTCGTACAGTACGCAAGAGGAAAGGTTTGCAATGAGCGCCGAAGGTGCTTAGAGAAGCAGAAACCTCACATTGGCTTACAATTTTATGCCTGTCATTTTTATACGGGCAATTTGCTAGTTACAATATAACTAGCGAATTGCCCATCAAAAAATAACGGCAATGGGGACTTGGCCAGCTGCTGAAGGGAGAGGACGCAGGGAACCGGAGCTCTGCAGCAAGTGAGCACAAACTTCAGCAGAAAAGCTGAAAAAAAACCTTCATCTCACCCCATCGCAGCTGGGGGGAACTCTGGGCTGCTTAAACATCCTCCGAGACGCTTGGAGGCTGCCTGCTCGAAGAAGTGGATCGTTGGTGCGGGCCTGATGCCTAGCAGCACTGTCACGCCTGGGTGACCACCATTTTAGGTAGGAGTGCCTAGAGACCAGCACAAGCCTCCGAGGGGCCTACCCCCGCCAGGAGGCACACAGCCCTCGAGGAGGAAAACCAGGCAGACGGAGGTAGAGGCTGTGACTTCTGGTCGGGTGGAAGCCCGAAAGGAGACCCGAGCTGTGGCCTGTGTGGTCCCTCGAGGAGGAGGACTCTGAGAGATGTACAGGGGCTGAGGGCCCAACTGTGCAGGCGAGCTGAGGTACCTACGGGCAGGGGCTAGAGGTGGCATAAACACCAGGGGAAGCTAATGGGGCACAAGCCATAGGGAGGTGGTCACATAAGTACCCTGAAAAACAAAGACACTGTATATTGGACCCCCTCTCTATACCAACACCCTCTACACCAGATCAGACCTTCCAGTTCAGGGGCCCCATACACCCCTAATTTTAGAGTGAAGCTCAAGGGGCCTGGAGTCAAAAAGTCTGCTCACACACAAGTTGACACAGCTCAACAAGGGCATGAAACAAAAGCTAACATGCTGGCACAGATACCCTCTAATCTGGGGATGCTAAGAGCTGAAGTGATGAACCACTAAGGAGCACCTAACACTTTCAACCCCAGCGCCTGCCCATTGCTAAAGGCCTAGGAGCAGGGTGCAGAGAGCTGTTACACAACAAGCCAACCCCTCAGGGGTCAAAGGGAAACCGTAACCTATTGTATATGGTGATCTACAGTATTCCAGGATTTTAAGCCCATAAAACAAATCCATTGTGGTCTGTTATCTCTACAGTACATTCTTGCCAGAACTGTCTTTCATCAAACAAAGTGGCTGGGAAGTACTCCAAGGGCTGGAGGACTTGCTTTGGGGTGGATGCACAGTCTAGGGGGGCACGCCCAACATGTTTTGGACAAAGTTGTGAACATAACAACTTGATAGAAATAGCTCACTTAACTCGCCTGCACTGCTCCATCTTGTGGGCAAATTTCAGGCCTGCAAATTCAGACCTGCAACAATAAAACTACACCCCTCTGCCATCTGGTGGGCCTTCAAAGTAGCTACAGCTCGGTACAACATTGACTGAGAACTATAAGGCCTTCCGGCTAACCACTCCCTACACCCCTCATCATTACCTGCTCCTCTCAGCTATCTCATGGGACAAGACTTTTTTCTCCCCGCGCTTTATCATCAGCCAAGCCTTCCTATCATAATGCCTAAATAGCACTACAAGTGTACCTGAAGGCCCCGGGCCCAATAACTTGATATGATCAGGCTGGGGACCTCCTTGACATTATCCTTACCTAACAGATGAAAACTTAGTCTCTATACCTGGGGGCACCCGGCCTACTGGTGTGTTGTGACTGGGACGGAGGCTTAGCAGATATGATCCCTGCTTGTTAACAGAAAGAAAGCCTATCCCTGTGCCTCCTGGTTGTCTAGACAGTGCCCTCTCACATCTTCGTGCCTCAGCTTCACCCGTTAAAAACAGTATCTTCCTATCCATCATGGGGAAGTCTAGCAAGAAAACCCAGCAATCTAGGGGAATTAAGAATCACTTTCCAACGCTAGCCCCTCCACCTGCTCCATCTCCGCGGCCAGATCCCAATTCCTCAGACAGTTCGGACATCGAGGACGCCCCGGATTGCCCCCCACCTGTGGATTTGACAGATGCGACGGTGGCAAAAATAGATGCTCTCTTGCAAGCTCGCCTGTCCACGGCAGTCAGGGAAATCAAGCAGGAAATCCAAGACCTGGGTCAACGCACCAATCACCTGGAAAACCTAACAGATCAAATCACAATCTTCTGATAGGCAGGTGATCGACCAACACTCATTGCAAATCTCCACCCTTGAAGCCAAGCTAGAAGATCTGGAGAACCACTCGAGACAATTCAATGTTCGCTTCCGCGGCATTCCTAAAGCGGTAACTAATCTTCTGCCGTACCTGCAAACGACTATTCAGTCCATCTCACCGAGGCACCCAGAGTCAGCGTGGGAAATCGAGAGAGCTCATAGATCCTTGGGTGGTCCCCCGAGCTCTGATCAACCGAAGGACGTGCTGGTCCGCTTTCTCCGCCAGAATGCAAGAATCCTTCTTCTACAGGAAGCCAGAAAGTCCCCCTCCATTGAGGGTCCAGACGGCTCCACTCTTCAGATTTATGCGGATCTAGCACCATCTACGCTCTGGAAATGTAAACTCATGAAGATCGAAATTGCAATCCTCATTCACAACAAAATTAAATATAGATGGTGCTTTCCATTCAGCCTCTCCTTTCAAGTGGGTTAATCTGCTTATACAGCTTTTTCACTGGAAGAATGTATGGCTTTCCTGGCTCAACTCCAACTAGCCCCAGAACTCCTACATACTTACTGTGACAAAGTGCCCTTCGCCACTTTGTCTTGGAGAGGACTGTTTGCCAGCCTCCTGCCCTGCGACTATGGCCCTGGTACATATTGCCCTTCAAACACAGTATTCGGCCATACCAGAGTGTATGTCACTCATTCTGGCCCTTTACATACAGGGGGGGTCATTCGGTACTTGCCCTGTGTGAACCATGATACCACAGATAGCTATGCCATGGAGCCCATTCATATAATGAAAGACTATGGGAAAGACTTTAGCTACATGGCAATTTAACTGTGTGAAGATGATCTGAGGGCTATTCGGTAGTTTTGTGCGCTCAGATCCCAGCTGTAACGGAACCCATCACTGTTTTACCCTGTTTATGGTTATTTAATTCTTGGTTAAAATATGATCCTAGTAATATACTGTATGTATGTTGGTTTATGCTCTGCAGAATATTGGCCCCAGGCTGGTGCAGACCTTGGCAGGAGAGATAATCCTGTTACAGATAAGGACGTCTATTCATTCTCAAACATAAGAACAAAGACGGCTGATTTAATCGTTTTCTGATTATATCAAGGAGCCTCAGGGAGTGGTGACCACACCTATTGTACTCTTTATGTGTATTGTGTGGCCAACTATGGGGGATGTGGATTGCCATGCTGCCAGTAAGATACTTTTACTAACTTTTGAACCCCTGGTCTGATTCATGCCATTTTTTAATATGTTGTTCCCCTGGGTGAGAGCTATTGAACGGTGCTGGACTTAAAGGTGTACCCCCTGTTTTTGGGGTACATCCAGAATGTGGTTAAAATTGTGTCTGTTTTAATTGTGTTACCTGTTATCTGAGGGGAGGAGACGTGGGGGTTGAACCAGGTATCTAACTGGCTGTGATAATTATGTGGGTGTAGCCCTTCAGAGGGCACCATTGCATAAAAGGAGATTCCCTGTCATTAAAGAATAGTTCTACTTGACCCTTCAAAACGTAGTCTCATCTCGTTATTGGAGGGGATCGCCATATCATACTGGGGATTGCTATGCTTTTGCATACTCCCTTGAGCTGTAACTACTGAACGCTTGTTCCTGATGTGTCCTCCTTGGAGGAGAGGTCTTCCCCACACGGTCCTGGATGCTGGAGATTCATACAGGGTGGAAGGAAGACGGCGCGGTTTCAGCTAAACTACGGCGGTTGTGGAGTCTGTGGTGGTTGAAGAGTCCGGTGAGGTGCTTGTAGGCCTCGGCGCAAACTAGGACGCGTCTATCAACGGAGGTACCCGGTTGGGCTGCTAGGAGATCCGTTACATTGGCTGGCAGTGGTGGGATGGCGTCCTAGTAAGAGGAAAAGCAGCACGGAGACACCGGTAACGTTTGGAGTTACAAATTGAGGTCAACGCTAGTATCCGTACAGCGCCCCTGGCTACAGCAGGATGGAACCGGCTAGTTTTCGGAGAGCGTTCCATGATGAGGATGAGGAGGAGGCCGCGAACTACAGGGATGCAGACAGAAAGGAACTCTGGTATGATGCCCTGGAAGATGCCCAATGGCGGCGAGGTGAGAGTCTCCCCAGTGATGAGCAGCGGCTACAGAAGCGTGTGGCGATGCGGATGTATCTATTGGGAGAGCAGCCCCTGAATGAGTGGGTGACAAGACTAGAGATCCTGGTACGGCGAGAGATCTGGCTAGACAACGCATACCAGGCCCTCTGGTGGCATACCGTTCGACTTACCCCCTGGACGGCTGAACACGACTTACCAGAGGGGGATGATTATGATGGCCCAGGTTTATTATGGGATGCCTTGGAGGACGACATTGATCTTGGCAGCACGGAGGAGTCTTGGTTTTGGGACATCTACGACTACCAGATGGGCATGTATGTCTGGGATGACGAAGGAGAGGTGAGCAAAGACATGACCCACCTGGTAATGAGAGAGTGGGAGCTGGAGCAGGACTACCAACACCTGCTCAGCTTCGTGCAGCCCCAACCTACTCGACAAGCAGAATCAGACTTCATTGACTGGTCCTGGGATGACCTCCAGATGGCAGGTAGAGATGGAACCGAGGTCTCTCTACCGGCCCTACAGGGGGCAGAAGGTGTCGTCCTTCCCCCCCAGCGGCAGTGTGAACCCCAGGAGGCAGAAGGTGTCATCCTTCCCCCCCAGCGGCAGTGTGAACCCCAGGGGGCAGAAGGTGTCATCCTTCCCCCCCAGCGGCAGTGTGAACCCCAGGGGGCAGAAGGTGTCATCCTTCCCCCCCAGCGGCAGTGTGAACCCCAGAGGGCAGAAGGTGTCGTCCTTCCCCCCCAGTGGCAGTGTGAACCCCAGGGGGCAGAAGGTGTCGTCCTTCCCCCCCAGCGGCAGTGTGAACCCCAGGGGGTAGAAGGTGTCGTCCTTCCCCCCCAGCAGCAGTGTGAACCCCAGGGGGCAGAAGGTGTCGTCCTTCCCCCCCCAGCGGCAGTGTGAACCCCAGGGGGCAGAAGGTGTCGTCCTTCCCCCCCAGCGGCAGTGTGAACCCCAGGGGGCAGAAGGTGTCGTCCTTCCCCCCCAGCGGCAGTGTGAACCACAGGGGGCAGAAGGTGTCGTCCTTCCTCCCCAGCGACAGTTTATCCTGACAAGGGGAGACACCAATCTCCCAGACGGCGCAGATGGGACCGTGGTCTCTGAGCCCACAGCCTGTACAGATCCCCAAGTACGCTCACTGGGACAACCGGAGGAGGGGGTAAGTACAAATTCCCTTCCCCAGCTAACTTCTAATGTGGCCCCAGGGTTAACAGAGGAAATGTTAACCCCCACTGACCCCCATGTTTCCCTGGCTACTGAGCTGGAATATGTCCCAAATACCCCAGCAGAAGAGCTGGCATCAAGGCAGAGTGCTGCTGGCCTCTGCCCCTCAAGTCCCCTCAGCGTGTTGCCGCATCACCCCAGCGAAATATCCAGTTGCAGTAACGGCTTGTTGTGGGTGGGCTGCTCTTGCACTTTGTTGTTGTGGGGGGGGCTGCTCTAGCACTGGCTTATTGTGGGTTGGTGGATCGTCTAACGGAGGCACGGACCGGCAGAAGGTCAGGTGCCTGGTTAGACTTCCCCCCAAAGGGGAGATGTGTGACGAAGTGCCCTTCGCCACTTTGTCTTGGAGAGGACTGTTTGCCAGCCTCCTGCCCTGCGACTATGGCCCTGGGACATATTGCCCTTCAAACACAGTATTCGGCCATATAAGAGTGTATGTCACTCATTCTGGCCCTTTACATACAGGGGGGTCATTCGGTACTTGCCCTGTGTGAGCGGTGATACCCCCAGATAACTATGCCATGGAGCCCATTCATATGATATAAGACTATGGGAAAGACTGTAGCTACATGGCAATTGAACTGTGTGAAGAGGATCTGAGCGCTATTCGGTAGTTTTGTGCGCTCAGATCCCAGCTATCTGGGGATATGGGAAATGTGAGTAAATGTGAATTGCAGTAATGCTGATGGGTTGTCAAACTAGAGAATTGACCAACAAATACTTTTGTCCGGACATCCCCAGGCCTATCCGTTGGGATCAGACCGTGTATGCCGGCTTATGGTCACGGGGGAGGTGTGTAGCGGAACCCATCACTGTTTTAAACTGTTTTATGATTATTATGGTTAAAATATGATCCTACTATATGTATGTTGGTTGATGTTCTACAGAATATATTGGCTCAGAATATTAGCCAGACTTTTGCAGACCTAGGCTAATAGATAATCCTATTACAGAGACTCAAGAGATAAGAAAGTTGTAAAGGATCCTTGCATTTTCCAAAGTGTTTTTCTCTGATAAGAACAAAGAAGGCTGATCTAATTAATGTCTGATTGTATCCAAGTTGCCAGGGAGGTGTGACTCACCTATTGTCCTATATGTGTATTGTATGGGGGTTGAACCATGTAGATAATTGGCTGTTGTGATAATTATGTGGGTGTAGCCCTTCAGAGGGCACCATTGCATAAAAGGAGATTCCCTGTTATTAAAAATATAGTTCTTCTTGACCCTTCAAAACGTAGCCTCGTCTCGTTATTTGAGGGGATCACTATATGATACTGGGGATTGCTATGCTTTTGCATACTCCCTTGAGCTGTAACTACTGAACGCTTGTTCCTGATGTACTATCCTTGGAGTCTGTGGTGGTTGAGGTGTCCGGTGCGGTGCTTGTAGGCCTCGGCGCAAACTAGGACGCGTCTATCAACGGAGGTACCCGGTCGGGGTGCCAGGAGATCCGTTACAGACGCGTCTATCAACGGAGGTACCCGGTCGGTCGGGGGGGCCAGTAGATCCGTTACACTTACCAAGGCAACTTTGGAACTTTAGATTGCCTGGTTCTCTTACCCAAACCAAGCTGATTCTCCGCTGGACCAGGTTTAGTATGCTCCCTATGTTTACTGTCCCTAGGATTCGGATCCTAAACTGCATCCACTATATGCCTGAGAAAGGGCTTTATCCCCCTCACCATTCTCCTGTACAAGGCAACATCAAGCCCATTGGGATCTTCCTATTCCCCTGTCCTAGTCTCCACTCACCCTTGCCCCTCCCCCCCCCCCCGTCATTGGGCTGGTCTAGACCGCGGTTCCTCAGGCCCCTCAACTTAAATCCAGTCTTAGACCCCAAACCCCTCCTACCCGGCAACCTTTAACTCAGGCAGGGCCCCTTCAGGTCCATTATTTTAACCTTAATACACGCTCAGACCTATACTTTGCTCCACCTCACTGGTAGGGATTTCAAGGTTGGGGAGATCCCCTCCTTCCCCTTGGCACTTTGTGTGCCTTAAATTATTTAGTGAGGATCTACTCCAACTATACTGTTGATGTTTTTTATATTGTTTGGTAACATTTTTTTTTTTTTTTATATTTTCTCAATATTTTAAACTGTTCTTTTTGTCTCTATCCTTCCCTGCATCCTGGGTTGTCTGGCTCCGGTCCTTCGCTCCTCCTGCGCCTTTGGTCCTCGGCCGCCATGAGCTTAGTGCCGGTCTCAACATCTTCCTGAGCATGCATTACTCTTACAGGTACAATGACCGACACCTCTTTCACCGTTCGTACTCACAATGTTAAAGGGTTTAACTCCCCATTCAAAAGGCGTAAAGCGTTTATCTCATATACAGTTGCAAGCAAAAGTATGTGAACCCTTTGGAATGATATGGATTTCTGCACAAATTGGTCGTAAAATGTGATCTGATCTTTATCTAAGTCACAACAATAGACAATCACAGTCTGCTTAAACTAATAACACACAAAGTATTAAATGTTGCCATGTTTCAACACACCATGGAAACATTCACAGTGCAGGTGGATAAAGTATGTGAACCCTTGGATTTAATAACTGGTTGAACCTCCTTTGGCAGCAAAAACTTCAACCAAACGTTTCCTGAAGTTGCAGATCAGACGTGCACAACGGTCAGGAGTAATTCTTGACCATTCCTCTTTACAGAACTGTTTCAGTTCAGCAATATTCTTGGGATGTCTGGTGTGAATCTCTTTCTTGAGGTCATGCCACAGCATCTCAATCGGGTTGAGGTCAGGACTCTGACTGGGCCACTTCACAAGGTGTATTCTCTTCTGTTTAAGCCATTCTGTTGTTGATTTACTTCTATGCTTGAGGTCGTTGTCCTGTTGCAACACCCATCTTCTGTTGAGCTTCAGCTGGTGGACAGATGGCCTTAAGTTCTCCTGCAAAATGTCTTGATAAACTTGGGAATTCATTTTTCCTTCGATGATAGCAATCCGTCCAGGCCCTGATGCAGCAAAGCAGCCCCAAACCATGATGCCCCCACCACCGTACTTCACAGTTGGGATGAGGTTTTGATGTTGGTGTGCTGTGCCTCTTTTTCTCCACACATAGCGTTGTGTGTTTCTTCCAAACAACTCAACTTTGGTTTCATCTGTCCACAGAATATTTTGCCAGTACTGCTGTGGAACATCCAGGTGCTCTTGTGCAAACTGTAGACGTGCAGAAATGTTTTGTTTGGACAGAAGTGGCTTCCTCTGTGGTATCCTCCCATGATATCCATACTTGTTTAGTGTTTTACGTATCGTAGATTCGCTAACAGGGATGTTAGCATATGCCAGAGTCTTTTGTAAGTCTTTAGCTGACACTCTAGGATTCTTCTTTACCTCATTGAGCAGTCTGCGCTGTGCTCTTGCAGTCATCTTTACAGGACGGCCACTCCTAGGGAGAGTAGCAGCGGCGCTGAACTTTCTCCATTTATAGACAATTTGTCTTACTGTGGACTGATGAACAGCAAGGCTTTTGGAGATACTTTTATAACTTTTTCCAGTTTTATGCAAGTCAACAATTCTTAATCGTAGGTCTTCTGAGAGCTCTTTTGTGCGAGGCATCATTCACATCAGGCAATGCTTCTTGTGAAAAGCAAACCCAGACCTGGGGTGTGTTTTTTATAGGACAGGGCAGCTGTAACCAACACCTCCAATCTCATCTCATTGATTGGGCTTCAGTTGGCTGACACCTCACTCCAATTAGCTCTTGGAGATGTCATTAGTCTAGGGAGTCACATACTTTTTCTACCTGCACTGTGAATGTTTACATGGTGTGTTCAATAACAACATGGTAACATTTAATTATTTGTGTGTTATTAGTTTAAGCAGAGTGTGATTGTCTATTGTTGTGACTTAGATGAAGATCAGATCACATTTTATGACAATTTGTGCTGAAATCCATATCATTCCAAAGGGTTCACATACTTTTGCTTGCAACTGTAAATCACTTCGACCCTCAGTAATATTTATGCAGGAAACTCATTTTGCCAGAGGAAAAACTCCCTCATAAAACAAATCATACCCCTACTTTATAACCTCAACTTGCCCCACTAAGAAGGCAGGTGTGGCTATACTACTACATAAAGACTTCCCTTTCACCGTGGAGAGTAAAAAAATAGACCCAGAGGGCAACTACATTTTACTAACAGGTTCCCTTCTGAATACTAGGATCTCTCTTATAGCTCTGTACTCCCCCACTAGCGCCCCCCATAATACTCTCATTAAACTCCTTGCTCATCTCAAATCAATGGATACAGGCAAAATCATTCTAGGGGGGGATTTTAACTTAGCTCTAGACCCTAGCATGGATAAGTCCTCTAAGTCCCAGGGAGACAAATTTAAAAAAAAAAACTTAAGTGCATTCATAGATTTCTTGAGGAGCTCCATCTGCTGGATACTTGGAGGCTAAAACATCAGGGGGAACGGGAGTACACATTTTACTCCCCAGTGCATGGCTCATACTCCAGAATAGATACACTGCTAATGGATTCATCTTTGTCGGATGGCTTAGTTGCCTCCGAAATACGCCCCTGTCCCTGGTCCGACCACTCTGTGGTCCACATGACCCTTGATTTTGGCATTATGTACAAACCCCCTTATTCCTGGAAGCTTAATGATATGCTCCTCTCCAATCAAGCCTTTCAGAACCAGGTTGCCTCGGATCTCAGCCAATACTTCTTAGATAACTTGACCCCAGGCGCGCATATAGGGTGGGTTTGGGCAGCACACAAAGCTTTTATTAGGGGTTCTTGCATGAAACTATCTACTGCACACAAGAGACAGCAAAGAAAAAGGGAAGTTGAGATCAGAGCATCACTTTTAGCTTTAGAAAAATCTAACCAGACCAATCCCTCAACGCAGCGCCGTAAACAAATAGACCTATTACGAGCAGAATTGGATTTAATACTTTCAGCGCAAACCAAAAACGCATTGAGATGGACGGGCCATAAATTTTACACAAAAGCTAACAAACTAGATTATCTGCTTGCTAGAAAATTAAAGGGGAAGCTAGCCCACTCCAAAATTTTCAAGATCAAAAACCCCTCTGGGAACATCACGTATAGCCCAAATGAGATTAAAGAAACCTTTACCACCTTTTTTCCAAAGCTTTATTCTTCCACGCAGAGGCAACATACTAATCAAATCTCCACCTCTCTTGAGTCTTACGACCTTCCACATATTTCGGCTCAAGAAAGAGATGGTCTGAACTCTTTAATTACGGTAGAGGAAGTTTTGGAGACAGTTAAAAAACTGAAATTAGGTAAAGCCCCAGGTCCGGACGGATTTTCTAACTTGTACTACAAAAAATACGCAGAAATTTTGGCTCCTCACTTAGTGACCTTATTTAACGCGATCTTAGACGGTCACAACATTCCACCTGAATTGAACCAAGCGGACATGGTCTTCTTTCCAAAGGAGGGCCGAGACCCACTGGAGGTTAAAAATTACAGGCCTATATCACTTCTAAATGGGGATGTCAAAATACTTGCTAAATTGATGGCCGATAGAATTTCTAACTTTCTGCCCTCACTAATTCATAAGAATCAAATGGGTTTCATCCCCTTTAGGCAAGCGGGTTAAACATTAGGCGGATTCTGGATACCATGCACTGGGCGGGTAAAACCGTACCCCCTTATGCCTTCTAGCCCTGGATATGGAGAAGGCCTTTGACTCTCTAGAATGGCCCTATTTAAGATCAGTATTGTCGAAATTCGGCCTTACAGGACGTTTTATGAACATGATTAATGGCTATTATAAATCCCCTCAAGCAGTCCTAAGACTTCCTGGTGAAGCAAGGGCTTCATTTACTATTCAGAGGGGGACCAGACAGGGCTGCCCTCTATCCCCTTTACGCTTTGCTCTAGCCGTTGAATTCTTAGCTCAAGCTATTAGATCATACGCAGACATTAAAGGCATTAATATAGGCCACCATCACTTTAAGTGTGCCTTATTCGCAGATGATGTCCTCTGTACATTGACAGATCCCTGCACCTCAGTCCCAGCCCTCTTTTACTTACTGGGAACATTCAGGAAAATCTCTGGGCTCCACATAAATGTGGATAAAACGGAAGTTCTAAATATTTCCTTACCCCCCTCAGACTTAACCTTTTAGCAACAGCACTTTAATTTTAATTGGCCTTCTAATCATATTAAATACCTGAGTGTGAACGTTTGTTTAGTTGGGTAAAGCGCCATTTTAGAATGGTAATGTTATTAGTTGCAAGTTAGTGTTGTAAAATGGCTGCGATTATGTATGTATAACGCGGGGCTGGAGCATTTTCCGTCCTTCCTAATAGTGTATTTAGTACCTCGTACGTTCCTGGGTAAAATTCGTACGTGCCTGGCGGTGTTTTGCGGGGTAAGCGATCTTGTAGCCTCGTTTTGGGGGTTTTCGGCCGCCCTTTTTTTTGTTGCTTAGGCGATTTCCGAGTGGCCAAACTCTGGAATTCTGTTTTCAATTCGCATGCAACCTCACTCCCAGACGTCCTCGCTATCCCCTTGTGCTGTGTGTGACGTTTTTTTTTATGTGCGCTGTTTGGCTGTTAACTTCGTATTTTTTCTACCTCTTTTCTATGTGCCGCGAGTTGTAATTTTTTCCCCCTAAGTTTTGCTTTCTTTTGCAAAGTGTTACGGGCCGTAATTTTTCAAAGCAATTTTTTCAAACTGCTACGGGTCTCTTTACCTTTCTGTTGATCTGTAGTCCAGCGGGTCGTAGGGATGAGCGCCTACGGTGCTCATCTCCACCAGCACAGTGAGCGCCTTTGTCGCTCACTGCCTAAGTCGTACAGGGTCGTAGGGATGAGTGCTCCTTGCCTGCAACTGTGACCCTCACATCACGAGCCTGCAGCGTTAGCAACAACCCGCATGCACACAACTATATATATCATAATAAATAATTCTTCATGACATTTCCTTTTCAATGGGAAATCATTCAATCAAAATGCTCAAGAAAATGCTGATTCTTGTAAAGAATAACTGCAGGTAACAAAATAATGACTATATTTCTCGATATGGATAAGCACAGCCAGAGATATAACAATAGATGTGCCTGGTGTGCTGCGCTCCATAGGGTCAAAGAGAGACGATACGACTGAACAACAAAAAATCAATCATAAAAGCATAAAGTAAGTATATGGCTATAGCATGAATAGTCTAATCAGTATGCCTGAATGATGTCTGAAATTAAAGACCCGAGAGCCACACCAGGCCTCCTGGTGATTGTAGGAGGGACCACTTTACCTGGTAGGACTGTAGGAGTGGCATGTAGGAGTGGCTAGCTGGGAAGGGGTGTAGCCATTTATAGGCTGTTGGCGCCATTTCTGCCATTAGGCTCCCATCTAGCCAAGAAATGAGGATAACCATCCACCCACCCCTAAATTATATTGTTAAAAGTTATGTTCATTTTTACTTTTAAATCCTTAAAATTTAAAATGTTAAATAAACCTAGGAGGTATTTGGTCTAGTTGTAGGATTATCGTGCTTAATGTCTTCAGCACCTGTATTCATTTATGGTTATGTCTTATGTTTTCAAATCATGTTTTGTTGTTGTCACAGCAGCGGGTGGTGAGGGGAGTCCACGGGACAGTGGTAAAATGGGTAAGATCCTACCCTACGGTGGTACGGATGTTACAATACGGTAGGCCCTGGACGAGGCTTCAGGGCGTAGGGCGTTCTGTCTCTGGCTAGACTCCTCCCCTCACGTGGTCATGTTCATGTATTGGTGTTATGGTTATGTATATATATACACCTATTTGTGTTTACCAATAAACGCTGTGGCCAGTTTTTCTCCCAAGAAGTGGTCTGTGTCTAATCATTATATTTAATAGGTAATTATGTATAACCTTTATTCGCTCATACCAACTGGGCCTTGCTTAGGTCAAGTATATTCATGATTATTTAAATATAATTATTGCTGAAGTATTCAGAACACTTTAAAATACTCTTAAATGTTTGACGAACCCTTTAGTTGGATCATTTCCAGCTTAGGGAGCACTGTCTTGCTACTTTAATAATGTATTACCTTTTATTTGGAATTATGCTGCTGTGGAATCTACTATTATGGCCTCCGCTGATTAACTCCACGAAGAGGAGGAGGCTTTGAATGCAGAGGAAGCTTCCATGTCCCTATGAGAATGTGGCAGTTAAAACGGCACCTTTTTCAGTAATGTAAAGTTCATAAGTGTACAGTGTCATAGCTTCCCGAAAAAATAGCAGACTGAATGAGGTCAGAGGAAAAATAGAAGAATCCTGCAATACTGAATAAATACATATACAAGTAAAAAATGGAAAGGTTGTGTTTACGTTCATTACATTTGCCTGTTATCAAGTTTAGTTATTGAAAAGACTTTATTAAAAAGAAGTAGATCACAGTAGATTTTATTTTAGCAGACTGATTTAGGTCAGAGGAAAAATCTATTTTTCCTCTGACCTAATTCAGTCTGCTATAATAAAATCTACTGTGATCTACTTCTTTTTAATAGTAAGTGTATTATCTATTTACGTAATTGTATACTGTACTGGCCGGCACACCATCTTCAGTGCGCGTGGTGAAGCCGCGCCGACTTAGGTCATTGACAATTGGCATCACAGAAATGTGCGCAGGCCTGGAAGCACGCACGCGCAATAGCGCGCCCCTACAAGCTTCCCCTGCCTATTATATGTACTGCACCCCTACAGGCATGGGTACAGTAAATATAATAGGCAGGGGTATAACAGGCATGGGAAGCTGGTAGGGGCACGCTATTGCGCTTGCGTGCTTCCAGGCCTGCGCACATGTGTGTGATGCCCAATTGTTGGCGTCCCTAAGTCGGCGCGGCTTCAGCACGCACGCTGAAATCATGCTACCGTACTGGCCATCTCAGTTTATGTCTTTTATTCTATCTTTTACCCCTATCTGCTTGAGCATAAGTTTCTTATCAAGCAGGTGGGAAGTGACCTCACACAATTCACTTTCCTTATCTGTGCTTCAAGCAGGAAGAAGCCTTGGAGTTTGAGACATAACATAGATAGGGGAAAGTCTTTATAAGACAACAATGTAGATGGCCGTGGCTGCAGATAATTACATATATTAGGTGGAACATTAAAGCCATTTTACTTTTTTAACATTCTAAAAAAACATCTTGTCTGTTTTTAAAAGGGAAATATTTTTTTTCTTTGTTGTGTCAGAAAGAGGGTATTTAATAATGTCACACAGTGTTGTTGTTTTTTTGTTGTAAATTATTTCTCTGAGCACACACAAAAAAAACTTTGATTTTTAACTGCTTTGGGGGCTTGTTCTTTGTCAGCCAATGAGATCTACAAACTATAGTATGCTCTCTGCATTACTTGTTAGTTTCAATTAAGTTTAAACAGGTTTTGCTTTTTTTTTTTTCATGTAACAAAAGTTTTTTAATGTTTAAAACATGTTTTTTAATTGCTTGACAATAACAGTTGTGTTCCATGTCCCTTTAACTCTAGTTCTTTACACTGGCGCACTTAAAATATAAAGTGGAACCAGGGATGGATCTATCAGTGGTGTCCTACTCTGCGGGGGGCTAGCTAGTGCAGCCTCATTACATATATATTTTTTGGTGACTTTTTCTGTTTCTGTACTGGCACCCAGCGATTGGCCCCCAGTCCAACCCAATACTGCTCACCAGGCTCCCCATGTCCCCTGGGTACCCCTGGGTACCCTTTAATGAAACCCCTATTGCAAACGCTTGCAAGATCCTCAACATGATCGCAAACGCTCAATCACGAATGCAAACGCTTCTATAAGCTCTGGATGCTAAGCAGTGAGGGACACGAGGACACCAGGTAAATATAAATAAATATATATAGTGTCTGCAATGTGCCAAGTGTGCAGTCTAAATCGGCTGCGGGCGCAAGGCCAAACCGTTTGTTTAGTTGGGTAAAGCGCCATTTTAGAATGGTAATGTTATTAGTTGCTATGTGTTGCACAGCTTTTGGGCATTTTCCATCCTTCCTAATAGTGTATTTAGTACCTCGTACGTTCCTTGGTAAAATTTGTATGTGCCTGGCGGTGTTTTGCGCGGTTAGGAGTCGTGTAGCCTCGTTTTGTTTTTTTTTGGCTGTTATTTTTTTGGGGCGCTTAGGCGATTTTCTGGCGGCCAAGCTCTTGAATTTTGTTTTAAATTTGCGTGCAACCTTACTCCCAGACGTCCTGGCTGTCCCTCCGTGCTGTGTGTGAGTTTTTTTTTATGTTTTGTTTTTTTGATGTGCAGGGTTCAGCCGTTAACTTCGTATTTTTTTTACCTTGGATTTTTTTTTTGCTAAGTAGCAAGAGTCGTAATTTTTTTTTCTAAATCCCGCTTTCCTTTGCAAAGTGTTACAGCTGTAATTTTTCAACTTATTTTTTTCAAACTGCTACTAGTCTCGCATTGTGAATTGGATAATTGAGCTTTCTGTTGCTCTTTAATCCCGCGGGTCGTAGGGATGAGTGCCTACGACGCTCATCTCCACCAGCACAGTGACCGCATTTCGCGATCACTGCCTTACTCGTACAGGGTTGTAGGGATGAGCGCCTATGGCCTATGGCGCTCATCTCAACCAGTGCAATGAGGCTCTTTGGCGCTCCTTGCCTGCAACTGCAACTTTAAAAAAAAAATAATAATTATCTGTGCTGTTCGGCCGTTAACTTCGTATTTTTTCGACCTCAGATTTTTTTTTTTTAAGTGCCACGGGTTGTAATTTTTTTTCCCTAAGTTTTACTTTCCTTTGCAAAGTGTTACGGGACGTAATTTTTCAATGCAATTTTTTCAAACTGCTACGGGTCTCTTGAGCTTTCTGTTGATCTGTAGTCCAGCAGGTCGTAGGGATGAGCGCCTGTGGCGCTCATCTCCACCAGCACAGTGAGCGCCTTTGTCGCTCACTGCCTAAGTCGTACAGGGCTGTAGGGATGAGTGCCTAACGGCGCTCATTTCCACCAGTGCAATGAGCACCTTTGGCGCTATGCGAGCCCACAAGCATTAGCAACAACCCGCAATGCTCACAACTATATACAGTGGATATAAAAAGTCTACACACCCCTGTTAAAATGTCAGGTTTCTGTGCTGTAAAAAAATGAGACAAAGATAAATAATTTCAGAACCTTTTCCACCTTTAATGTGACATATAAACTGTACAACTCAATTGAAAAACAAACTGAAATCTTTTAGGTAGAGGGAAGAAAAAATATAAAAATAAAATAATATGGTTGAATAAGTATGCACACCCTTAAACTAATACTTTGTTGAAGCACCTTTTGATTTTATTACAGCACTCAGTCTTTTTGGGTATGAGTCTATCAGCATGGCACATTTTGACTTGGCAAGATTTGCCCACTCTTCTTTGCAAAAACACTCCAAATCTGTCAGATTGCGAGGGCATCTCCTGTGCACAGCCCTCTTCAGATCACCCCACAGATTTTCAATCGGATTCAGGTCTGGGCTCTGGCTGGGCCATTCCAAAACTTTAATCTCCTTCTGGTGAAGCCATTCCTTTGTTGATTTGGATGTATGCTGTGGGTCGTTGTCATGCTGAAAGATGAAGTTCCTCTTCATGTTCAGTTTTCTAGCAAAAGCCTGAAGGTTTTGTGGCAATATTGACTGGTATTTGGAACTGTTCATAATTCCCTCTATCTTAACTAAGGCCCCAGTTCCAGCTGAAGAAAAACAGCCCCAAAGCATGATGCTGCCACCACCATGCTTTACTGTGGGTATGGTGTTCTTTTGGTGATGTGCAGTGTTGTTTTTGCGGCAAACATATCTTTTGGAATTATGGCCAAAAAGTTCAACCTTGTTTCATCAGACCATAAAACCTTTTCCCACATGCTTTTGGGAGACTTCAGATGTGTTTTTGCAAAATGGAGCCTGGCTTGGATATTTTTCTTCGTAAGAAAAGGCTTTCGTCTTGCCACTCTACCCCATAGCCCAGACATATGAAGAATACGGGAGATTGTTGTCACATGTACCATCAATTTCATCAATTTTCATCAATTTTGGAGGGAGCTCCAGTTCTTGGTAATGTCACTGTTGTGCCATATTTTCTCCACTTGACTGTGTTCCATGGTATATCTAATGCCTTGGAAATTCTTTTGTACCCTTCTCCTGACTGATACCTTTTAACAACGAGATCCCTCTGATGCTTTAGAAGCTCTCTGTGGGCCATGGCTTTTGCTGTGGGATGCGACTAAGAAAATTTCAGGAAAGACCAATGTAACAGAACCTTACCTTTGCCTGTGAAGATTTATTACTACACTGGCCCTTTAACTGTTTGGAATGTTGTTTCTTTTGAATATATGTATGTAACTGTCATGCTGAGTTGAGTTATTAAAAGTTTTTCTATGATGGTTGATAACTTTACTTTTACACAGCAGCTTGCCAGGGAAAAGGACGTCTCCAACGGCTGATACCCTCTCACTACCGGGGTAGCCGTTACATTGGTTGGCAGCGGTGGGATGGTCCTTTTATCCAGAGAGCAAGTGCTGAATGGAGTCTCAGTACGCCAAGCTGAAAAGACCCACACTAAAAGATTTATTGGAGAGTCGTGGTAGGAGTGCCAGTAACAGGCCACGGAGGGAGCTGATAGCTGACCTGCTGGAGCTGGACGAAATGGATAGATCCATGGAAGTAACGGAGCCCCTTACATCTGTCAGCGAGGACGATGTAATTACTGGTATTGTACGGCGGAGATTATCCTTGTATCCAGAAACGTCCGTGGAACTAATAAACCAGCTGCTCCGGGAAACAAGGGAGGAGATAGAAACTAAGAGGAGACAAGAAATGGAACTGGTAAGAGCTAGACAGCCCATTACACAGGCAGTTCCTACCCCCCCACCCACTGCTACAGTAAAGAAAATACCGTTCACTGCATTTAAAGCTTTTGTAGAAAGTGAGGAGGAAATAGATGGATATTTGGCTGACTTTGAGAGGCAGTGCTCACTACACCAGGTACCACCAGACCAATGGGTCACTATTTTGTCTGGGAAATTGTCGGGCAAAGCCAATGAAGCCTTTCGGGCTCTTGCTCCAGAGGATATTTTACAATATCAGCAAGTTAAAAAGGCACTGCTAACCCGATATGCCGTAACCCCAGAAGCATACCGCCGTCGCTTCCGGGAGTCCAAGAAGAAGGCTGTGGACTCCCACATGGAATGGGCAAACACAATACAAAGGGTGGCATCACATTGGGTGCGATGGTGCAATGCCAACACCGGAGAAGAAGTGTTACAGTTGTTCTTGATGGAACATTTCTTTCAAGATCTGGCTGCGGATATACAGGACTGGGTGAGAGATCGCCGCCCTGTCAACTTAACTGAGGCAGCGCAACTAGCAGATGAATACGCAGAAACAAGGAAGGTGAGCCAAGGTACCACACAACCAGCATCTAGAACAGAGGCAAAAACAGAATTTCGGGCTCCAGTACCCCCAGGACCTCCATGCCCTCAGGGGACTTACAACCAGCCCCAGGAATCTTACAAAGTGACATGTTATCACTGCAGCAACACTGGGCATATTGCCCGTTATTGCCCTTTGAGATCAGCCAATAACGAATGGAGGCGTACAACACCCCACACAGAGACCCCGCCATCACGTCCCTCTGCTGCTCACTGCCTGGAAATCAAAGGGAGCCCTGAGGAGTGTTTGGGAATCTTGTATGAGGCCAACCTCGTACAGGCTGCCTACCCGGATAACCGCCAGTATCACCGCCAAGAGGTGCGTGTAAATGAACAGATAGCACAAGGCTTAAGAGACACTGGCGCTACCATCACTTTGGTGCAGAAACATCTTGTGAAACCAGAACATGTATCTAATCGTACCGTTGCTGTTCGTGTCGCAGGGGAGGCCGCGCGGGCCGGGTCCAGGAACGGGCGGATCTATGTGGGGAACCTTCCGGCCGACGTGCGGGAGAAGGAGCTGGAGGAGCTGTTCCACCGATACGGCCGGATCCGGAGCATCGAGCTAAAGAACCGCGGTAGATGCAGCAGCTCTCCATTTGCTTTCATCAAATTCCAGGACCCGCGGGATGCAGAGGATGCAGTATTTGGTCGGAATGGCTATGACTTTGGCTCATGTCGTCTAAGGGTTGAGTTCCCAAGGCCTTTTAGGGGCTCTCGGGGTGATGGTGGTGGTTATGGAGCACCACAGGGAAGGAATGGACCTCCCTCTCGACGATCTGATTTCAGAGTCCTTGTCTCAGGTCTTCCCCCATCAGGTAGTTGGCAGGACCTAAAGGACCACATGCGGAAAGCTGGTGACGTCTGTTATGCTGATGTACACAAAGATGGAATGGGAATTGTTGAATTTATCCGGAAGGAGGACATGGAATATGCTTTGAGAAAACTGGACAACACTAAATTTCGGTCTCATGAGGGTGAAAACTATTATATCCGGGTTTGCCCCGAAAGAAACGCCAGCTACTCGAGATCAAGATCCCGCTCTAGAGGGCGTGACTCCCCATATCAAAGCCGCCGTTCTCCCTCTCCTTTCCGACCGTATTGAGCTGTCACCACAGGGACACTTTCTATGAAACTAATTCTAAAGCCCATCTGCTCTGAAGTTACATTCCACAACCCCCTAGTATGGCTGAACCGAGTGGCTGGGGACAATGGACGATTACTGAGATGGAGCTTGGCCCTAGAACCGTATAACTTTTCCATTCAATATCGCCCTGCCCGGTTCAATGCGAACGCAGACGGACTGTCCAGGCAAACGGAACTTTTACCTTAACAGCAGACCGGACAGCCCCAAGTTGACCCGAAAAGGATCAATCCGGGTCTGCCGGAGTGTTCCACAAAGGGGGAGCAGTGTAACAGAACCTTACCTTTGCCTGTGAAGATTTATTACTACACTGGCCCTTTAACTGTTTGGAATGTTGTTTCTTTTGAATATATGTATGTAACTGTCATGCTGAGTTGAGTTATTAAAAGTTTTTCTATGATGGTTGATAACTTTACTTTTACACAGCAGCTTGCCAGGGAAAAGGACGTCTCCAACGGCTGATACCCTCTCACTACCGGGGTAGCCGTTACAACCAACTAGAGCAGCTGAACTTTATTTGGGATTCATCAGAGGCACTTTAAATGATGGCAGGTGTATGCTGACTCCTATTTAACATGATTTGGAATATGATTGCTTAATTCTGAACACAGCTACATTCCAGTTATAAGAGGGTGTGCAGACTTATGCAACCACATGATTTTTCTTTTTTTTTTTCTTCCCTCCACCTAAAAGATTTCAGTTTGTTTTTCAATTGAGTTGTACAGTTTATAGGTCACATTAAAGGTGGAAAAAGTTCTGAAATGATTTATCGTTGTCTCATTTTTTTTACAGCACAGAAACCTGACATTTTAACAGGGGTGTGTAGACTTTTTATATCCACTGTATGTGATAATAAATAATTCTTCATGACATTTCCTATATATATATATATATATATGTATTCTTATAATAATATTTATTATATTATTTATTATGAACTTTTATTTGTAATGCACCAACTGTAGTGCTATACAGGGGATAAAAACAAGGAAATATACAATGTTGATAACTGTAGAAAATGTAGGGACCTGTTTTGAGGTTCAAGTCTTGTAAAAGTTCTTTTTTACAAAGCACCTTACAAGACTGGAAACTCGCTACTTAAAATCTAAAGGTAATGGAAGAGGCAGAAACACAGAGAAGAGCAGATAAGGAATAGCAAGCTTAGGAAGGAAGGAAATGAGAGTTACATAGGAAGGAAGTTGTGAAACTGTTGAAGGGTATTCATTAGTTAGAAAGGGAAAAGATGTGATGTAAAGTGAGTGGCAATATTACGTAATATGGTATCTGCCCCTGGTGGACAGATAATGTATCCTGATGATGGGAATGTCATCACATATATAGTTGTCAGTGTTGGGAACGCTTAAGATGTTGGTCACACTTTGTGAGCATCGCAAAGCGAGCCGTTGACCAAGCAGGACTTAGGCTGCAATGAGTGCCGAAGGTGCTCATTGCACTGCTTGCCTTGCAAAGCGAGGCGAGCAGTTCAGGCATGCGGAAATAAGGCGACGAGCAGTTTCACGTGACTGCGAGGCGAGCAGTTGGGGCACGCGACTGTGAGAGTCACAACTGTGAGCCAAGCGCATAACTCGAAAAAACGAAAAACAAACAAAATAATTTAACAAAAATATAACACACTCACACACAGCACAGGGGGAGAGCCAGGAAGCCTGGGAGTGAGGTTGCAAGCGAATTTGTCAATCCGAAATTGGCTGAGCAAGGAAAAAAATGGCGAAAAACATAAAAATTCTGAAACTGGATGAAAACGAGGCTGAGCAAAGCCAGGGACGCGGGACTTAGAAAATACACGATGGCAAAGACAGTAACACACACGAACAACACCAGGCACGCAGGACTTTGAAAATAAAACCAACGGCAGTCAGCGCGCGCCACTCAAACATTCAGCAGACACAGAGAGGAGAAAGACACAAAGAAGGGACAGGGGGGAGATGGTGGAAAGAGACACATGGCATTCCCAAGCACTAAACTTGCAGGTTAATGAACCCTGCAATGAGGGAGGAAAGGGTCACAATGAGCGCCGATACTCAGCGTGGAGCTCACGATGAGTGCCGAAGGTGATCAGTGCAAAGTAGGAAAGTTGAAGTACACTGGGGAGAGGTGAAGGCGCTCAGCACGGGGTTTGCTATCAGCGCCGAAGGTGCTCAGAGGAGCAAAAGCCTCACATTGTGTGGCAAACAGCATTGCCAGCCAACAATTTCAATCCCGTCTTTTTTGACAGGCAATTTCCTAGTCATATAAATATAGGGAACCCTAACAAAAACAAATTGGTCACACACCCTCCCACCGGGGCGACAAACATTTTTTTGTGCCCAGGGAACCTTTATATTTGCCAATCCCTACATTCGTCAAATACAAATGGTCCGATATTTGTAAAAAAAATACAGTATTTGTCACAAAAAGTCACCCACCACGTGGTAATCAAAAAATAAATGAATTCAACGATAATGTGATTCTATATTGGTCCGATTCCGTATCCGTCCATACCTTAGGAACTGATTAATAATGAATACAGTGCTTCCACTGTAGGACTAATACAGTGTCCAGACTATAGAATTCCACCACTAGATGGGACACTTGCAAGCAAAACGTAATCTTGGGACAAATCTCAAACTAACTTTCTCCAATTACATGCGGAAAGTTCAGAACTGTTAAGTGACTTTTATTTTCTCCAATAAAAAGGCAAAAAAAAACAAAAAAAAAGGGTGGTTAAAATAAAAAAAAACGTGTTTCCAAGTAAAACATATTTTGCATGAAAAAAAAAGAGCTTTGAGGCTTTGTCAGTTAATATTCCACTTGGTGCAAGTTTTTCCTGGGATGTGATTGCTGCTGACGTCCCTGACTGATGCCCCCCCTCCCCTGCTAGTGTGTGAATCACTTTCTGTCCCAGCCTTCTTGCTGCCTGCACTTCAATACAGCCTTCATTGTGGGACTGCAAGCAGTGGGGTGGAAGATCTCCGCTATAGAGGACCTTGCAGGAGTGGAGCTGGCTGGGCCACCTCACCAGGTACTGACTTACTTATATGCAGGGTTTGACATTTATATTGCACTATATAACAAAACATAAATACAACACAGTCAGCCATACTCAATGTAGGTAACACTTAGCTCTCCCATAAAGAGTGTGGATATTATCTATGTATTTATTTAATATATGAATCCAGCATTGCCATTAGCGCAAACTACGCAATATTTTTTATTTTATTTAGCACCTACATAAAAATGTATAAATGCATGTACAGAATGGACTCTTCCACATTAAAATGACTTGGCATGTTGTATGAATGAGTGATGTGCATTATGTTGAATGAGTTATATTATTATTATTATTATTATGAATAACCTTTATTTAAGAGCACCCATATTTTACGCAGCACTCTGTATTTATCACATAACAATCCAGTTAAAACATGATGCAGAAGGAGTAGACGTCCTTGTTCCTAAGAGCTTATGCTCTAATGGAGATAGTAGGATGATCAAACTGCCAATGACATAAAATGAATGTGTCAAAATTATACCAGGGTGGTTTTGATGCTCATTTAAAATCAGAAACCGTTGTGGATATGTGGAACAGCCTTCCAGTGGAGGGGGTAATGATTACGTAAAGGGAGCCAAGCATACCTGGGATAAGGATAATGCTATATTAAGCCATGTTCTTAGGTAGATAAAATAGGCAGACTGAGTGGGCTGTTGGGATCTGCAGTCATGTTTCAGAATCAATGTAATTTTATGTTAACGGGTAAATATTTAATAGAAACCTGTAGTTAGTGGTAATTAAATATTTCTTAATTCTGTATGCCGCTGATGCCTGGGATTAGATATCATTAATTGTTGGTCTTCATGCCGGGTATATATATATATATTAGTAAATCCCACAAGGCAGGTGTATGGTACTTCACTGTAAATACCTGAATTTATTCAAATAGAAAAATGATGTATTTTATCCTCAGTAATTATATTACTAAATTACACGTGAAAACATTGCAGTGTGCTCTGTGTTCTGTGGGACCTTTGTGCTACTAAGGACTTCACAATAAAGTAGTGTCCAGGCAGCCTCCGGGATTTATTTGGGGGGAGTTGCATGGGCTGCAGTGTACATTTGGCTTTTTGATATACTTGGGAGGAATTTGTTTGGTTCTGATGGGACTTTTGAGAAATGTATAGACTCCATGCATTTATTTAGGATTGTGTGCGGTTCTGTTAAAGCATTAAAACAAACCATGTTCCTTTAAAAGTATTAACATAATGAAAACCCAGTTATATGAAGTTATGAATTTATTGGTATTTTCTTTGTATTTCCTCTTCTTTTCTCTATGGGGTCTGTCATGCTGGCCGCTCTCAGTCCTCCTATACATTGTTGTTGTCCAACTCTCAGTGACCATATGGATGCAGCACGCCAGTCACATCTGTCTGTGTTTCAGGTCATGCTATCCATATGGTTTTCATGGCAAATATACAAGAGTGGGTTGCCAGTTCCTTCTCCAGTGGACCACCTGCCCATCTTGGGTGACCCTACATGGTATAGCTCATGACTTCACTGAGGTACACAATCCACTTCACCCCGACAAGGTAGCGATCCAGACGGGGTCCTATACATTGGAGCATATCTATTTGTGGTGGGCAGGAGGCAAGCTGTGAATCTTCATATTACATCTTCTAATGCAAATAGAGTACCGCAGTGGTGTGTTTGTTTTAGAAAACGCATTATGGAATTTCACAGGAGCTGGGGTCATGCCCTGAATGAAAAACAGTTCACTAGGCTTGATTTCTTCAAGGAACACAGAAGTAATTAAGTAATGATACTATATTATGATAAAATAGGGTTATGATGTATACCTCAATGTATAAGAAGGTGCAAAAACAGAACCACCAGGTTGAACTTGTAGATAAAATGCAGCAGGGAGAAATTAGTTTTTCAAAAGCAAATATTGTAAATAAAATAACACATATAGAAAAAACTTGGATTATGTTTGTGCGGTTAGTGGTAGCACAGACCATAGATTTATATTACACATTGCTCACATGCCTTAAGCTTGACATCAGGCAAATGACAAACTGAAGTTTAGTATTTCTGGAATAATGTATATGCTTATTACACACATGGCAACGCTCCAGACTTTTTACATTTTATAGTTGTACAAATATTTGACATCTTTTATGGGGTTTTCCACTTGTTGCTATGTGCTTTCGTTGCACTGTAGTTGAGGACAAACTTCTAATTTGCACTGTATATAACAAACTAAATATATTAGCATACCATTATTTGTAGAGCAAACCTTTCTTTTGGCAGACTCATGTCTAAGGCTACCATGCTTGTGGTCATTCCTGTTTAGTGGATGACTGGGGTGGGTACCAATCAAGAGTGACTGTTTAGATTGCAACTTCCTATGCAGAGTGGGCATGTTGGTGACAAATCAGGATAACAACAAAAAACTATGGCTGCCCTTAGTATGAATAACTGCATATAATAGTCACACATTTAAATGTAACATTTTTGTATTTTTTTAACTTTTTAAAACACTTTTTATAGCTTGCTAAAAATGCGGCACTTCAATGGTTCATTACTACGCTTGCACAATGATGTCACTGCTGATGTCAGTGCTATTCTGAAACTGCATATAATGATGTAGCCACTGAAGCATGCGTCTCCAATAGGCTGCATCAGCACCATCACCATAAATGGAGAGGAAATATCACCTATATAGTTGTCGTAATTGCGATTTGTCGGTCACACTATGTTAAAAATTACGGGCTTGCGCATTTAGCGCCGACCGGCTTCTGAGTTACGGGCTTGAAAAAAAAAAGGTGACTTTTTTTTCAAGCCCGTAATTCAGAAGCCATTGGGAGCCCGCTAAAAGACGACAATTGATTAGACAATAGAGTAATTAATAGTAAAGTAGAGGGGAGGAGAAGCTTGCACTGAGCGCCGAAGTTAGAAGAGGGGAGAGCCTTGCATTGTGTGGCAAACAGCATTGCGAGGCTTCAAATTATATAGCCATCATTTTTGACAGGCAAGTCGCTAGTTACCTTATAAAGGGGAAATAGATTGTCAAATGTGACAAAAAAAAGAGAGATAGTAGTTGGCATTCAATGCGTTCCCTACTGGTCCAGTGGTTCAGATTTGGTGCTTTCACTGCTGAGACCTGGGTTCGATTCCAGTTAGGGCACCAAGAGGTCACAACACCCTGAAGCCATGCCGGTTGGGCCTGGTCAGTACTTGGATGGGAGACCACCTAGGAGTACCAGGAGCTGTATGCTGTGGCCCACTGGAGATGGAACTGGCAACCCACTCCAGTATCTCTGCCATGAATACCAAGTGGATCAGCATGGTGTGTTATGATCCATGAGGTCACGGAGAGTCGGAATGCAAACACACACCCACAGTAGGCATTCAAAACTCACAAGTCTGATGATGATGGCTACTGGAAAAACAATGTACTAGTTAATTACTAGTGGAACTAGTGAGAAGTTTAGTTATTAGACTACAAACAGGATAATCTATTTAGATTCTGGTTTAGCGTCCCTTCCTGTGTCTATTTACTTTTTTAACTTTAAGTTTCCGCAAAAAATTTTTGAACAAATGACTATACTTCATCATTTGACCATGCAGAGTCAATCCATTGTATTAAGCATGCATAGTGTTATTTTTTTAATTGACACTGCAGTGGAGTTCTTTTAGATTATTTATTGTCTTTTAATTACATATACTATAAGTATAGAAGTAAAGGTTATATATTAGTTTGTAGTTCATCATTTGTCTATGTATAATGAAACCAAGTGATGATATCTGAATAGTGTTTATAGACTATTTGTTTTATTTGTATTAGACATTCACGTAGGAGCCCAAAAAAATCAGGGAGGGGGAGGAAATAAAGTTTAGAGACAAAAATATGTGGAGCTGAGTGGTGCAATTCAACTCTAGTCCCAGGACAGGCAACAGGGGTGGATCTACCGCAGGTGGACCTGGTGCAATGCACTGGCCCTGCTCTGAGGGGGGGGGGGGGGGGGGCATGGCCCTGGGTCCCAGCAATCCAGCTATATATATATATATATATATATATATATATATATATATATAATTATGGGTCAAAGCTTTTATGGGAAATACATACTGCTCCATAGTGGCCAAATCTTTAATTTTGCTATTTTTGTTTCCCCTGTTCATATAATCTGGGGGGGGGGTTGTCCCTCCTCATCCCTCCCAGTTCCTAGGCCTCTGGTATAAGACCGCGCCAATAAAATTTGTATTTTACTCTGTAGTTTTTCATTTTACCCATGAGTGCATGTCTGCCTAGGTCCACAAGGGCCAGGCCTAGTGCAGCATGGTTTCAGGGGGCAGCAGGCTGTCTGAAGATGCAGTGCAGTATATTGAAATATGTTTGTATGTGCACAGAAATGTCTATATACAGTGCTATTTGTCAGTAATTGTACTTGACACCTCTGACACACAATATGTAGATACATAAACACACCAAAACTTATGATTTCAAATATAGAAAAGGGGAAAGGAAGAGATGCAAGAGGAACATGGGGGAAGCACAAATCTAAATGTCCTAGCGCAGAATAAAACCTAAATACACCCATGATTTTACCATTCTGAGTCTATCCATGTAATTATTACTGAGTATTATAGTTTTCATATTTTCTTTTTATCGCAGATATTTTAACTATACTTCTAAAAGTTATATTTTATTCTGTAGCTCATCATTTCACCTACTAAGTCACACCATGGAATATTAAATGCTAACTATTTTATTCATATTCATTGCAGTGGAGGTTTAATTTTCTTTTTATCACATATATTTTAATTATACTAATAAAAGTTACATTTTAGTCATATACTAATGGAAGACACCCTGCCTTTGTAGAGCACATAGTGAATAATGTGTGCTAACCACTACCTCTTATGTATTTTGACAAACTAAGCAAACACAGTTGCTAATGATCAAATTGCATTTCATTTGTTTTGTAGTGTAGGGCCCCCTAGATCCCCCACTCTGCCCCAACCCACCACAGTCTCCCCCTGGGCTCCCCTGGGCCTTCTTTGCTGCACCCCCCCCCCCCAACCTAAAATTGGTCGGGCCGTTTTAATTAAGAGCATTTCTACTGAAACTCCAAGAGGTGGCAGTGGGGAACAGTTCAGCACTCTGGGTATGTGTATCAGGGAAGAGGTGAGAGAGCAAGGGCTGAATGACAGCAAGGTACATGTGGGGATGGGTTCTGTGAGGGAGGAAGAAAAGAGCAAGGTATTGGTTATATGTGCGGTGGGTGCTGACATAGGTTGGGTGCTGTATGGGGATGGATGGTGAGAGGGATGGCTGCTGACAAGGACATGGTGGGGTCTGGGAGCAAAACATTTTTTACAACCATTACAACCCGATTCCACCTATTGATTACCCCTGTAATAAGATGTAATTTCTTTATGTAATATATGATTAGCAACAACCAAAGTACCAAACACTGATCTGTAGATCTCTGAAGTGAGCTGCTGCTGGCTTGAAGGTTAGTAAAAGGTTAAAATCCATATTTGAATGCAGTGTTTCTATTGGTAGGTTCACTGTGCCTATGTAAGCAGGTCTGGTGGTGTGGAAAACAAATTTTATTTTTAAATAAAATTGTATATACATGTATAGAATGACTCAATGTGATGTGTGTTTCTGATATAAGCAGAATTTGTTAGATTAGAAAAAAGGTAAAAACAGGGAAACTTAAATATACCTTTAAATGACAACTGAAGTGCCATATTTATAGTATGCGCTCATGAGGTAACTGACTTAATAACCGTCAAAAATGTTTTTTTTTTAAAGTTTCAAAATAAATACAACTTTTATTTTTTAACTACTACTACTTAAATACTAAATTTTGATTTAATGGCAGTCGACATTTGCATTTGTTTCCCACAGGGTTAATAATCTGGATGGAACTGGAGTAACTGTTCATCCAGATAAGATCTCTATTCAGTTTTATGGAAAGACAGCCACATTAAACGTCCACTTGACAATAGCACTGAATTACAGAGTCAGCTGAAATTGAAGATTTTTCTCTGAAATTTTTTTTTCTTTGCTCATAGTTGCTAAAGTTGTTAGTTTTGCATAATTCCAGAGATTATTTCCAAAACTACAGTGGTTATTTAACAGGGAAATAACAAGATCACCCTGCTCTCATGTCTTAAAAATGTAATTAAAACCACACTCACATGGAAAATGTCATCACAACAGAAATAATAAGGCTGTACACACCCAAATCTCACTGAATCTTTCCTAATTTGCTTCCCTATGGGATTATTCATGTATACTGTGTGTTTATGATATGCGCACATATGTTACAATGTTACTATATATATACTTGGTGACAGTTTATATGTGTTTTATATTGAATACTAGCAAATTGCCCGTCAATAAATGACGGCAATGAAATTGTAAGGTAGCTAATGCTGTTTGGTGTGTAATAATGAAATATATAATACATTAATAAATGAATATACTTTACCTATTTTGAAGCAATGTGTTGAAGAGCTGCGATCTGGTTTGATGTTGCTGCAGCATTAGTGGTGTGGAGCTGCTGTGTAAGCATGATGAGTGTGTGCAGTGTAATACTGTGCGTGCGCGAGACCAAACCGTTAGCGTAGCTGTGTACTTCCGCATTGGCGTAAAATGGCGGGTAATCTGTGGTATGCGTCTTCGCGGATTATCCGTAGGTGCTTCGTGGTGTTTTGCGAGTTTCTTGTGGTGTTTTGCATGTTTCTTGTGGTGTTTTCCGTGTTTAGAGTGCTGTAGCCTCGTTTTCGTTTGTAAGCCATTGTTCATCAGCCATTTTTTCTCTCGCTTAGCGATTTTATTAGTGTCTAAACTCTTTTATTTTTATTTAAATAAAGGTGTAACTTGCTTTTTTGAGGTCCTGGATGGTTCCTCTTGCTGTAGGTAAGCTTTTTATGTGTGTGTTGTGTGTATTTATTGTGTTTTAAATGTTTTTATGTTCGCGTGTTCGGCACTCCATGCCAGCAACTGAGGCCCTCGCCCGCTGCCGTCGCTGCGCAAGCCTGCAAGCGTTAGCAACAACTTGCATGCTCACAACTATATATGTGATTGAGTGTTGGCTCTTATGTAGGGGCAGTCTATCATAAGAGCTGATATCAGTATTATTGGTACAGTGGCATCCGACATATACACATCACTGTTTTTACTAGAATTAGGACTGAAATTATTTGTGGTCTGAGGCAAAATATAAAAGGAAAGACATTATCACTTTAAAAGGATATGGCGGACTCCCTGCATTAAATATTAAAATAAACTACCTAAGTAGTAGTAGTGAAACTTTCAAACAGTCCCTACAAAGGTCCACCCCCTCTAGCTTCTGCATATAGTGTGTCTGTAATATTAGATGTACTAGCCAATGACAGACTGTATTTAGACATCATTTCCGTAAAATGCTGCTGAGACACAGCTTGTCATTGGCTGGTACTACCAGTAATACTTGAGCAACAGGTTGTCTGTTTCCGTCTGGGTTTTTTTTTTATTTTGTGACTAATTTTGGATTTTTGGATGAATATAAGAGCATTTTCTGGCTATTCGATTTGACGAATATAGAAGCGGATGAATATAGAGGTTGCATTGCATATAGAATGGGCAGAGTAGATGCTTTTGGTTTTTTGGTTCTTCTCTGCCATGAAATCTTTATTTCAATATTTCTAATACTATCGGCCATCCTATAAATGAGGAGTACTGTAATACAAGAAGTGTTTATACTCTGATGAACATCATCGGTGGGAAGGATCTGTGACTAACAAGATAGTTGTTTTTTTTTCACTCTGGGTGATTTGACTCATCCCAACTAATTCACTTAAAATGTCTTTCCAAAAATTGAGCAGTATCATGTGTCTTACCAACTGGCATCTGCACAGATATCTGGAGCCACGTTCTGTGCCACCGAGTCACTAGGAAAACAGACGAGAAGCAGAGGAGGGAAATAATAAAGACTGTCTTTAATTTGGAAACATTTGGCTAAGTTGAATGTGCTCCTTGCACTACCTACCTAAAAATGTCTGGCTTCAAATTACATAAAGAATATAATTATCAATGATTATAATTACTGTATATCTAAGTTTCCTTGTTTTTACCTTTTTTCTAATCTAAACCATGCTGCAAATATCAGAAAAACAGATTACATTGAGTCATTCTATACACACACATATTTGTTTTATTTAAAAATTAAACTTGTTTTCCACACCCCCAGAGCTGCTTACATAGGCATAGTGTACCTACCAATAGAAATACTGCATTTGGGTACAGCTTTTCATCCTTTACTTACCTCCAAGCCAATAGCAGCAAAATACAGAGATCTACAGAGCAATGTTTGATTCCTCCTTCCTGCATGCCATGATTCCTTCTTGCACAAACTACCATCACAGATTGATACAATTTATTTGCTGTCTGTGATTGGCCAAAGCAAATTATGAATGTTATGTTAATTTTAGCAGGGATTTCTAGCGGTGTTAATTCGGAAAATCAATTGCTTTCAAACTCAAGTGATTTAGCAAACTTTGAGGAAGTATAATATATATTTTTTTATTTTGGTATTTTCTTCAGGCAAAAATAATTCATGAAACTTAAATATGCCTTTAAGAAGATTCACTAACTCATGGATATATTGATACTCCATGGTCCCTATTCAATTGAGCAATTGTTAGTTGCTGGAGCCTGTAATATAGCCCGTAAACTAATTTTCTATTCAATTGATGTCTTTTTGCTACCCACAATCTGGGTTGCGGGTTCCAGGCTGAAAATCCCTTTGGTTGTTAAAAATCGTGACTCCAACCAAGCTAAGCATTTGATCTTTCAAGCCCGTAAATGTTACAATCACAAATCGCTAATTAATTGCTACAATTCCTCAAGCCAACAAATGTTTTCACACCCGTAAATGGCAAATGTAGAAGAAAGTCCTACGGGAACCAGATAGGACTCACAAGGGTTTTAAACACCTGATCATAGCACTGTAAATGAAAATAATAAATCAACACTGGACTTTAAAATACGGGGAAAGCGATGACAGATATTAGAATTAATTGCACAACAAGCTCGCAAATGTGCAATCAAAAATTAAAGTTTAATTTCTGTGATATATCAATCTTGGAATCAATTAGTTATTACATGTCAGCCCACCCACATGGACTAGAACATTTGCTTCATTCATTTTTATCCTTTTGTACATTGACGGATTGCGAGTCTGATTAGCATATCGGACTTCTAAATGCTAATTGATTGACATTTAACCTCCGTGTTTTAATGATGTCAGGATGACGGTCTCATTTACTATTGACTGTTTCTAAACTGGTACTTACGGCCTTGCTTAAATGATCATGATCACGCTCTGAAATGCTACTTACAGGTGTATGGTTTATGCTTTCGGCCAGGTAGCTGCGGGCTTGTTCAATTGATCGCTCTGTAACTGTTGCAAAATTTCAAGCCTGCAGATTTATGGCCGTTATGAAGACCCATGTATTGTCCAGGAATTAATGCCTTATAATTGGGTATCAGCACACACTAGTAAGTGTAGACAACAACAGAAAACAAGTAGACACGTACACCTTTCCCAGACAAGTTATATACTGTATATTCCATGGGTTACTGAGCATGTTGACAATGCTTAATTAAATGATGTTTCACTTAGATATTGAAAAAAGTTGAAAGTTAACTTTTAACATAAACTATTTGTTTACATTTTTATTTTGTTATTAAAATACGGCGATAAAAAAAAGACGACTGTTTTGGTACACCGTGTCAGTAATTGTAAGGCATTATCAGGCATTGCCAGGTATGTCTAAAATAGAAAGATTTGCGACTGCTTGAAAAGCTAATAAATATGTATACATGACCATTATAGGGAAAATCACTAACTGGTAAAAGATACTATTTATTGTAGAAATGAAAAACACCATCTAAATTAATATAATTGCGATTGGTTGTGGAAGTGTCAGGTAATTAAGCTTGAAAGTCAGGAACTTTAAGTAGAATTTACCTAAAAATATACTCCCCTAAGTTCCTTTTTTTAAGGCCATTTATTATCACTCACAGTGGAGGGAGTTAATGAAGAAGCATGGCTGGATTTATAACTAGGTGAACAAGGCAGCTGCCTATGGGCTGCATCCCTGGGAGCATATATAATATATATATATAGTAAATAAATAGTACATTTGTCACATTTGAATGTCTAAAATAAGTAAAAAAAACTTGTTTCATGCCCAGAATTCCGAGAAATACAGTTATTACACTGCATTCTGGGAAACTTGGCTGGGACATGCAAATGTGCCCACAAAGGTTTCGCTCTTGCAATCCATAACCATATGAAACATGGCTTCCCTTAAGCATATGCCTGCTGTAACAGCTTTGAGCAAAGCTAGGGTTGGATTATACACAAGCTAGGAATTCGCCCCACGTACAGCTGTTTCAAGCTTACTGGCTATCATCAGCATGGGGCCAGATCCTTAGCTTGTGTTGTGGACCTTATGAGTAGGTCCTGTGGAGGCTCCTCCGGCCTCCACAGGAAGGAGCGTGGAGGCCGGAGGAGCAGCTGCAGATGGAGGTAAGTGAGGGGAGAGGGGGAGGTACTTAGAGGAGTAAAGTGAGGAGGGGGGTTTAGGATGAGGAGGGGTAAAGTGAGGAGGGGGTTTTAGGATGAGGATGGCAGGGGGGTTTAGGATGAGGATTGGGGGTTTAGGATGAGGATGGGGAGGGTTTAGGATGAGGATGGGGAGGGTTTAGGATGAGGATGGGGGGTTGAGGATGAGGATGGGGGGGTTGAGGAGGGGGGCTGAGGAGAGAGGTTTTGGAGGGGGGCTGAGGAGAGGGGTTGAGGAGGGAGGTTTAGGATTAGGATGGGGGGTTGACTAGGGAGGTTTAGGATGGGGATGGGGGGTTGAGGAGGTGGGATTGAGGATGGGGGGGTTTGAGGAGGAGGATGGGGGTTGAGGAGGGGGGTTGAGGTTGAGGAGGGGGGCTGAGGAGAGAGGTTTTGGAGGGCAGCTGAGGAGAGAGGTTGAGGAGGGAGGTTTAGGATGAGGATGGGGGGGTTGAGGAGGGGGGATTGAGGATGGGGGTTGTGGATGAGGGTGTTGAGGATGGGGAGGTTGAGATTGAAGAAGGGGGTTGAGGAGGGAGGTTGAGGAGGGGGTTTAGAATGAGGAGGGGGGTTGAGGATGAGGAGGGGGTTAAGGAGGGAGGTTGAGGATGAGGAGGGTGGATGAGGAGGGAGGTTGAGGATGAGGAGGGAAGTTGAGGTTGAGGAGGGAGTTGAGGATGAGGAGGGGGGTTGAGGAGGGGGTTGAGGATGAGGAGCGGGGTTGAGGTTGAGGAGGGAGGTTGAGGAGGCGGTTGAGGATGAGGAGGGGGTTGAGGAGGAGGGGGGGTTTGAGGATGAGTAAGGGGGTTGAGGAAGGAGGTTGAGAATGAGGAGGGAGGTTCAGAATGAGGAGGGGGGTTGAGGATGAGGAGGGGGGTTGAGGAAGGAGGTTGAGAATGAGGAGGGAGGTTGAGAATGAGGAGGGGGGTTGAGGAGGGTGATAAGGGAGGAGGTTGATAAGGGGCGGGAGAGGGGTGAAGAGACACAGGGGAGGGAGAGGGGAGAAGAGACACAGGGGAGAGAGAGCGGGGACACAAGAAAAGGGCACATAAGAGGGGGACACAGAGGGCACAAGAGGAACACAGGGGGCAGCACATTTCCCACCCTCGGCTCATACTCGAGTCGGCTTATACTCAAGTATATACAGTATATATATATATATATATATATATATTGGTGGAGCAACGTGGTGGCAGGGAAACAGACATGCACAAAGGAGTTTGTGCCTAGGACATGTAAATCCATCCCTGTGTAGAAGTGCATGCCCAGTTAATAAAATTATTTTGTTCACAGAGACTTTTAAATGTTAAAGTATTATCATTATTCTTATTTATACCAATTGGGCAAGCTCTTCATTCAAGCTTTGGAGCCTAAGTCCCGCGTGCTTCAGCTGCTCGCCTAGCTTGTGTAAGTGTTACTGTCTTTGGCGTTGTGTCTTTTCTAAGTCCTGCGTGCCTGGCTTTGCTCAGCCTCGTTTTCCTCCTGTTTCAGATTTTTTACGTTTTTCATCCTCCATTTTTTTCCCTCGCTTAGCTGATTTTCGATTGCCGAAAAACAGCAAATATGGGTCAAATTTGCTTGCAACCTCACTCTCAGGCTTCCTGGCTCTCCCCCTGTGCTGTGTGTGAGTGTGTTTTAATTTTTTTATTATTTATTTTGCTTGTCTTTAGAGTTTCTTGAGTTACGAGCTTGAAGTAAGTTTGGCTGTTAAAACTGAACTCCTTGCGGTCAGCGGCAAGGTGCTACGTTTGTCAGCGGGATCCCGCGTGCCTCAACTGCTTGCCTCGCAGTGCAATGAGCGCCTCATTGCAGCTAAGTCCCGCGTGCCTCAACTGCAGGTGCGTTACCGACATCGCAAACATTACAAAGATCCACAACTATATAGGTGATGCACACTCCAGGAGTTCTGAAACCTTCTCCTCATTTAAATATTTGTTCCTCTAATGGTGGATGACCCCTTCTGGACCACTACCATGTCGTGGTGAAGGAGCTTGTGTACCTCAGTAAAGATGTGAGCTATACCATGTAGGGTCACCCAAGATGGGCAGGTCATAGCAGAAACGTCAGACAAATCACGGAGAAGGAACTTGCAACCCACTCCAGTATTTTTGCCAAGAAAACGTTTATGGATAACCAGGATCAGAGACATAATGATAGATGTGTGCGGCGTGCTGTAATCCATGGGGTCACGGAGAGTCAGACATGAGTGAAAGACTTAACAACAATGGTTTATTTCTATTTATGTTTTTTTTTTTTTTTTTAAATGCCACAATGCAGAAATGTATTTGATCTCTGAATATTTTTTAAGATATCCCTCTTGTTTCTAATGAGTTCTACAAATTAAAAACTTCATTTTTGTGAAATATGTTACAGACTAACAAGCCATCTGCATAACACATCTCTAGATTCTTGAAGACTCTGTATATAGACAGTTCCATCTTGCTTTGTTTCACCACTTTCTTGAGGGTTGTGCTTATCTATCAGTAGAGGAATACAGACACACAGATTATTGCAAATCTTGCTTTTGCAGAAATGTAATCTCTCTTCTGATAAGTGCAACAGTCACCAAACTTCAGACATATGTTTTTCTTCATACAGTGTTTATTAAAAGTGGCCCTCTTAGTATGTTGTGTTTCTATCATTCAGTCATGTCCGACTCTCTGTGACCTCATGGACCGTAACACACCATGCTGATCCACTCTGTATTCACAGCATACAGCTGTACTGACCAGGCCCAACCCTGCATGGCTTCAGGGTGGTGCAACCTCTTGGTTCCCTGACTGGAATCAAACCCAGGTCACAGGGGTAAAAGCACCGAATCCTAACCACTGGACCACCAGGGAACCCATCTTAGTATATTTGATTATTTTTAAAGAACATTAAGATTGTCTATAAATAACTAACTAAATAACTAGTGCCATATATAACCTTTCTCTGTCTTGGCACAGGTCATGAAGTCATGGCAGGGGCAGGGTTGGAGGGCCCCGGTACAAAATAATTTGGAAAGGTGATCTGATCATCTCCTTAAAGTTTGGGCTTTTAAATTGACCCCCAAGCGTTGGATAGATAACGCTTGGGGGTCAATTTAAAAGCCAAAAATTTTAAGGAGATGATCAGATCACATTTTTGTTATGTAAGTATCAGCCATCTTTATCTAATAAATTAAGATTCATAGTATGAGTGGGCTACTACCATGCTGTGGACCCAGGTGCTTTGCACCTACTGCACCAGCAGTAGCTGCGTCACTGAATCATGATAAGACTTCACATGTTAGATCCACAGTGATGCAGCATAAAAGTGTAACTGATCTGGCTGAATCATCAGACTGAAATATTTTGCATTATATATATTAGTGATTTGAGGACCTCCCAGATTGCTGTGAATAATCCCCCCCCGGCCAGCTGCAGAGAGCTGGACTCCATTTTCATGTGTCTGTTTCCTCTGGAATGCAGAGCTAATCGTATAAGAATCTATCAAATACATTACTAATAAAGTGCTGAGACCCAAACTAGGATTAAATCTGTTTATTCTTTATATTTACTCAAGTCTTTATGTATATTTTTCTGTATATTTTATCCACAAAAGAGAACAGACAAATGAAAAAAGTACCATATTATTGAGATCTTGTATAAAATTTAAGAAAAATGAATAATGTGATTTGTTTTGTTTAGGGTTATGGCTACGGATTAATGGTAATTCTATACATAGAGATTAGTGTTTGTTAGCATTGAGTTTTCCTTTAGATTGTAAGTGGCGAGTGTCTAATCTTGTGGGGTGCTTTGGGAAAAAGCACTTTTTACAAGACTTGAAGCTCAAGACAGGGCCCTCCTTTTTCTGCAGTTGTCAATATTGTATATTTCCTTCTTCTCCCCTGTACATCGCTTCGGAATATGTTGGCGCGATACAAATAAGAGATAATAATAATTATTGAGTTAGGACTTTATTTTACTATGACATTTGCTCTTGTTCCTAACAGAATTAGTCTCCTGGAAGGGATCTTGGTTGCAGTTGACACATATTAAAATGTGTTGCTACAATGTTGTGGCACTTACCAATAGAATGACCCTTGTGTTTAGGTTTCAGCCAAGAAGGAGAGCTCTTGATGTAAAAAAGTGACAGATTTACATATCTAGCACCCCTAGGTACAAACGCCTTAGCTACCACCTAATAAATTAATTGAGAAGCACCAATTATAATATATATATATATATATATATATATATATATATATATATATATATATTGTGGTAGATTAGCCTGTTACCTTAGAGATTAACAGCCAGGAAATCAGGTATTCTTTTTTTATTTTTATTAAAACTCCAATATTTACACCACACAATAGCTTATGTCAGCCAAAGTTATACCAACATACACAGATCTATTCTTTTTTTATTCTTTTTTTTATTTATTCTTTTTTTAATACAAAATTACAGACCAACATTATTAACATTAGATAATAATATGCCTATTCAAGAGTATGCAAAACTATCTTACAATGTATTTTGCTGCTATGACATTTCTATTATTTTCCAGGCTATACCAATTTGTCCATAACTTATTACTCGTGTATATAGACAGTATATTTCAATGAAAATTTGCTCAATTCTATTATATTACATGTCATTTATATTATATATTTTTGCCAAACCATTGTCAGTAGATAATTTACTATTTGTTTAATTCAATGATACAACTTTTAATAAACATCTTTTCATTATATTCTATTACTAATTTCTGTATCTTTTTCGTCTACCTCCTTTCTAAATAAAGTCTTATCTGAAAGGGGAATATAATCATCATTAATATCATACAAACAATAAACATTTAAGACATTAAACATATACACAATAAAATTACCGAGACAAACCGAGGTGAAAGGGAAATTATGAGAGGGAAGGTCAATCAAACCTCTGAAAAGAACTTGTCCTAAAGAGCCCATTTCTTTCTTGAGATGTTACAAATACCCTCCCTTCCATAATCTTGCTCTAAGTTTCTATTTCTCTATGTGGGCTGCAGTTCCAATTAACCCTTGCTATTCAAGACTGGATATACAGCTCTACACACACACACACACATATATATATATATATATATATATATATATATATATATATATACACTGCTCAAAAAAATAAAGGGAACACTTAAACAACACAATGTAACTCCAGGTCAATCACACTTCTGTAAAATCAAACTGTCCACTTAGGAAGCAACACTGAGTGACAATCAGTTTCACATGCTGTTGTGCAAATGGGATAGACAACAGGTGGAAATTATGGGCAATTAGCAAGACACCCCCAAGAAAGGAGTGATTCTGCAGGTGGTGACCACAGACCACTTCTCAGTTCCTATGCTTTCTGGCTGATGTTTTGGTCACTTTTTAATGCTGGTGGTGCTTTCACTCTAGTGGTAGCATGAGACAGAGTCTACAACCCACACGAGTGGCTCAGGTAGTGCAGCTCATCCAGGATAGCACATCAATGCGAGCTGTGGCAAGAAGGTTTGCTGTGTCTGTCAGCGTAGTGTCCAGAGCATGGAGGCGCTACCAGGAGACAGGCCAGTACATCAGGAGATGTGGAGAAGGCCGTATGAGGGCAACAACCCAGCATCAGGACCGCTACCTCCGCCTTTGTGCAAGGAGGAACAGGAAGAGCACTGCCAGAGCCCTGCAAAATGACCTCCAGCAGGTCACAAATGTGCATGTGTCTGCTCAAACGGTCAGAAACAGACTCCATGAGGGTGGTATGAGGGCCCGACATCCACCGGTGGGGGTTGTGCTTACAGCCCAACACCGTGCAGTATGTTTGGCATTTGCCAGAGAAAACCAAGATTGGCAGATTTGCCACTGGCGCCCTGTGCTCTTCACAGATGAAAGCAGGTTCACACTGAGCACATGTGACAGACTTGACAGGGTCTGGAGACGCTGTGGAGAACGTTCTGCTGCCTGCAACATCATCCAGCATGACTGGTTTGGCAGTGGATCAGTAATGGTGTGGGGTGGCATTTCTTTGGGGGGCCACCAAGCCCTCCATGTGCTCGCCAGAGGTAGCCTGACTGCCAATAGGTACCGAGATGAGATCCTCAGACCCCTTGTGAGACCATATGCTAGTATGGTTGGCCCTGGGTTCCTCCTAATGCAAGACAATGCTAGACCTCATGTGGCTGGAGTGTATCAGCAGTTCCTGCAAGACAAAGGCATTGATGCTATGGACTGGCCCGCCCGTTCCCCAGACTTGAATCCAATTGAGCACATCTGGGACATCATGTCTCGCTCCATCCACCAACGTCACGTTGCACCACAGACTGTCCAGGAGTTGGCAGATGCTTTAGTGCAGGTCTTGGAGGAGATCCCTCAGGAGACCATCCGCCACCACATCAGGAGCATGCCCAAGCTTTGTAGGGAAGTCATACAGGCACGTGGAGGCCACACACACTACTGAGCCTCATGTTGACTTGTTTTAAGGACATTACATCAAAGTTGGATCAGCCTGTAGTGTGTTTTTCGACTTTCATAATGGGGGTGACTCCAAATCCAGACCTCCATGGGTTGAAAAATGTTATTTCCATTTTTTTAATTTCTGTGTGATTGTGTTGTCAGCACATTCAACTATGTAAAGAACAAAGTATTTCATATGAATATTTAATTCATTCAGATCTAGGATGTGTTATTTTAGTGTTCCCTTTATTTTTTTGAGCAGTGTATATATACAGTATATATATATATATATATATATATATATATATATATACATATATAATTTTTTGACATACTTCATAAGCATGTGAAGCTATTATCAAACTACAGTGGTCATTAAAAAATATACTGTATATGTTTTCTAAAACTGTTAAAACTCTGTTTGTACTTACCCCTGTATAGTTCTAATGAAAATGTTGGCACGTTACAAATAAAGGATATTATTATAATTTGTATTATTATTATCACCTATAATAATTACAGTTGTGAGTAACACCTGCAAGATGCGTTCTGAGCAGGCGTTACTCACAACTGCTATTAAAGTGTGAAAGAATTGCGCAACTGTGAGAGAGAGGGACGGGTAGGGGACAGGGATGAGGAGAGAGAAGGAGGTGGTGGGAGGTAGAGAGAGGAGGCAGAGAGAGTGGGATGGAAAAAGAGTGGGGGGAGAGGAGGGGGGAAGGGAGATAGGGAGGGGAAAGAGTGCGGGAGGAAGAGAGAGAGGAGGCAGAGAGAGGGAGGGGAAAGAGTGCGGGAGGAAGAGAGAGAGGAGGCAGAGAGGGAGGGAAGAGAGAAGGAGGTATAGATGGAGGGGGAGAGAGGGGAGAGAGAGAGGGAGAGGAAGGGAAAGAGAGAAAGAGAGGGAGGGGGAGAGAGGAGGCAGAGAGAGTGAAGGAGGGGGAGGGAAATAGAGAGAGAAGGAGGGGAGATGGAGGTGGGAGAGGGGGAGAGAGAGAGGAGACTGAGAGAGATGAGGAGGGTAGAGAGAGGAGAGGGGGAGGGAGAGAGAGGGAGGAGGGAAGGAGAGAGACAGAGAGCACACTGAGCGCAGAGAGAGGGCAAAGAGAGAAACAGAGGGCACAGAAAGCGGGTGCATAGAAAGAGAGAGACAACACACACAGAGAGAAACAGCGCAGAGGGTGCAGAGAGAGAGGGCGCAGATAGAGAGAGGGCGCACAGAGAGAGACAGAACAGACAATTGAACATAATATATGATACCATCATTTATGACAGGCAAGTTACTAGTTATTATAAAATACAGTCAGCAGGATTATTGTTTTACTAATATCTACATTTACACCTATTTATTTCCTTATAGTTCTTCTTTTTTGCGCTGTGTGATGGATACAATGTTGGAGTGTTGAGATATAAACGGTGGCATGTTGAAGCTCCAGGGTTACAGATGCCTCATTGTAAGAGATGTATTACAGGAAGCTGAGGAGGGAGTGTTGCCTGTGCCACAAAGTGGCCACTCATGCTGTTTGTGTTATTGCAGAGCGGCCATGGCAGAGCTGTCTGAGTCTGAAGGCCCGGTAGACTGGGAGGAGAGGTGTATGTCCCTGGAGGCCCAGCTCATCAAATTCCGCATCCAAGCAAACAGGATCAGGGAGCTCTTAGCAGAAAAGGTAATAATACGTATCTCGGTTATTCCTTACACCACCATGGAAATTATATTAAAATGACACGGTGAAGGTCCCAGTTATTGCAAAAAAATGTACACTTATAAATAAATATGCTATAATTATAACTGGCGATTGCTGAATTTATCTAGTGGAAGTGTTAGACAATTGAGATGAAAGTTTGGTGTTTTAAAGGGACACTGTCACCCCAACAGGAAGTCGTTTCTATTTTAAAAAACCTTAAAACTGGCTCTAAGTTGTACTAGTAGTTCTTCTCTACAGTAAATAATTTCTGAAATATGAAACATTAATTTTGCGTCTCAGAGTGGGGGGGCAAATAACATTGCAGGTCTTTATGTTACCCACTACATAGACAGATAAATATACTGTAATCCTAATTAGCAAATCAAAGCAGGTAATTAATAAGCACAAGGCGCTCATTTTCATATAAATGCAGCAGTATGGAATTTCCTACGATTGATTCACTTTAGATTAAAGTGGATAACACAACATATAGGCAGTTTTCTAAAAAAAAACAACTTGATTTTGGTGTGACAGAGCCCCTTTATGCATACATTACACAAAAGCTTCTCCCTTTCTCCTAATGACTATATCTCACATTATATTCTCACTGTGGGGTGATAAAAAAGAAGAGCATGCCCAGTTGGATATGGATTAGAATAATGATACAACGTTAACACTTAAAAGTCTCTTTGAATATTTGAATTGTCCATGTAGGCGTGCTCTTGTGGTTTATCCCCCTCTACAAAATGATTTTAAGCTCTTGGTTTATAGTTCCTAAGCTTGTTAGTTTGTTACATACTTCACAAACATGTGACATTTCTCCTAAACTACAGTCATCCTTTAAAATATTGAGCAGCTGTGTTGCTGGTGGCTGTAGTTGAGTACAAGGAATCTGCGTGTGAGCCTGGGAACTGATAGAGATGTCACTTCATTAAAGGGACATGGAATGTAAATCTTACATCTTATATATTTAATACTAGCAACTTGCTCATCAAAAATGACGGCAATAAAATGTGAAGCCTGGCAATGCTGTTTGCCACACAATGGGAGCCTCTCCCCCTCGACTTTACGGGCCTTGCAATGAGCGTCTACTTCCTCCCTTGTGTCTCATTTCCCCCCTCCTCTCCCTCTCTTGTGTCTCCTTTCCCCCTCCTCTCCCTCCCCTGTGTCTCTTTTCCCCCTCTCCCTCCCCTGTGTTTCTTTACACCCCTGTGTCTCTTTCCCCTCTGTGTCTCTCCCCCCGAGTCTCTTACCTCCTCCCTCGTGTCTCTTCCCCCCATTTCCCTCCCCTGTGTCTCTTCCCCCTCCTCTCCCTCCCCTGTGTGTCTAGCCCCCTCCTCCCCACCCCTGTGTGTCTACCCCCCTCCTCTCCCACCCCTGTGTGTCTACCCCCTCCCATGTGTCTCTTCCCCCCTTCTCTCCCTCCCCTGTGTGTCTCCCCCTCCTCCCCTGTGTTCCTTCTACCTCCTCTCCCTCCCCTGTGTCTCTCCCCCCCTCCTCTCACTCCCCTATGTCTCTCTCCCCCCTCCTCTCACTCCCCCGTGTCTCTCCCCCCTCCTCTGTGTCTCTCCCCCCCTCCTCTGTGTCTCTCCCCCCTCCTCTGTGTCTCCCCCTCCTCCTCTGTGTCTCCCCCCTCTCATCTGTGTCTCCCCTCCTCCTTTCCTGTGTGTCTCCCCTCCTCCTCTTGGGCCCGTTGCGCAATGCGCATGCTCGGCCCGCTGCTCAATGCGCATGTGTGGCTTACTGTGCACGAAGAGCATGCACGCCCCGTTACGCAATGCACATGCCTGGGCCTTGCGGCAATTGTAGTTGTCAAACTGAGACTTGTCGCAAGCGTGAAGACGAATCGCAGTTTGACGACTATTATATGTGATAGCTTATTTTAAACATTATAAAAGTTTCTTATTTTCATGAAAAAATATTTAGTAACACTTATTTACATTTATTAGAAACAGGAAATACCCCTGTGTGAGGCAGGCACTTAAGAGTCATACAGATATAATGCTGCACATTGGCTGACAGGGACAAGCCCCCAAAGATAGTTATACATTGAAAAATGAAACACACTGTCTAGCATTATAAATAGCACTGTTCCAAATGCTACAAAGAAAAAAAAATAATGTCACTTTAAAGTACAACTGAAAGAAAACAAGACACTTGTTTGTCAAACATGGACCAAACTATTAGCAGCTGTGTAGGCCGTGGGCATTTACATTTTTTGAAGCTTCTATTTATAAGTACAGGAATCCATTTTGTGCATGTTACATCACTTCCTCAGAGCTGAGTCATGAGGGTGTGTGTTTTGGCTATCAGTGTAGAGAGGGGAATGACGGAACACAGATCATTGTAAAGATAATTGGATAAGATTGAAACAGACACAATGCCCCTTGCCTCTCACTGGCCCAGAAGCAGAACCCTTGCATCAATCACTGCAACAATAGCTCTTCAGAAATGTAAATGCCCCTCTCACATATACAACTTCCACCAATGTATTATGGATCCCTCAAGGGTCATGAAGAGGCATTCAAATGCATTTTCTTTTTCTAATTTAAGAACTTGATGTATGACTTCCTCCTTCTTAGTTATACTCTTGAGTCGGATTTAATATTTTCAAACAAATATTTTTTGTTTCATTGTGTGGTGGGCTTTTAGACCATTTGACTGAATTTCCATACAGAGACTGTTTATCTGATCTCCAGACTTGGTCAGTGAACGGACCAACCTTCAGACATCTCTGCAGGTTTCCAAATCTATTCCTATCTGAAGGAAGCTGACACCTCATGTTAACTATATTATAAATCCAAATTAGGTTGGGATGCAGGGGATGGGCTCGACTCCATGGGGGTGCAGTCTGGTAGAAACTGTGCAAAAATGTGCTCCGCACTTTAACATGCCAAGGCTATCAGCACCATGTATCCCTGCCCTGTGGGAAGCTCAAGGTGACTTCTGCCTACCCTGGAACTTCTCAGGGAAGGAAAGAAACATATTTACTCCCCACCCTCCCTCTCCATTCTGCAAATGACCTTGTTATTTCCCCCTCTCTTTTCACCTCCTCTCATTCCTGCCTTCAAGCCTTTTCTCTTGTTGCCCCTATTCTTTGGAACTCCTTACCTCGCTGCGATAGACTATCATCCTGTCTCAAGTCTTTCAAAACCTCATTAAAAACACATTTATTTAACGAGGCTTATCACCTTCGTACTTAATATGCCTGATGTATCTATCACCTTCCAAATCCCTTAGATTGTAAATTTGTGCATTTTTAATCGTATCGGATGCTTGAAAGTAAGAATTACACCTTTTGATTGATTACATTTTATTTGCACTTTTGCTGCAGTGGAATCTACCATAGTGGCTTCTAATGATCTATTTCCTGAGGTTAAAGGAGAATGCATGAAGATGAATCTTTGCTCTGCACAATGGGGATGTGGCATCAAAAACTACCAGTGCTTTCCACAGGACTAATTGGAAGGCTCACTAGAAAGTAGCACATAGCACCAGTGGTGAAGCTAGTGCATAGGAGGAATTTGTAGCCCAAGCCCAATATCAATTTTTTTTCACCACAGTAAATTGAAAAGTTGTTTATACTGATCTTTATTATCAAAACTGGTACATTACAGTGTCCCTTTAAGGGATTCATTATATCTGTAGATGGTTTGGCTGAGTTGATTGTAATAGGACTATGTTGAGAGATTAAAATTCTTGATGATTAGAGCTAAGATGAGTGCCAAATATTCCACAGCCCAGTTTTATCTCAGTAATTAACTATTACAGGTACAGGACAAACCCCACTAATTATTACAGTTAACACATTCTAATCAAGATGTTAAAGAACCACTGTAGCCCTATATTAAAAAATATACTATTTTGGAGAGCCTCTAATTTATTACCTTTTATGTATTGTGGAATCTGCCACCTTGGTTTCTTCTGATCAACTTAATGAGGTGGGTGGAGACCTGGAATGCACTAGAAATTTCTACCTACATCATTGGAATGTGGCATTTAAAATTGACAGTGCGTTCAATAGGAGTAATGGCAGCTAATTAGTTTACATAACCTCCTTACAGAATCAACCGAGAAGAGAAAATTATTTCTAAAATCAATTTGCCCATTATCAAAACTAATTGTTTAAAATACTAAATAGAAAAAAAAAATTGTACGTAAAACATTACCCTTTCACTATATTCGCTAAACACTGAGCCAGGCCAGGGAGCGTTGTAGCAATATGCCTATTATTGCAGTTGTTACACATTTTTTTCAGCAATTTATTATAAAATTTGCCTTGGAAGACATTTTTTCCTTCATACATTGATATGGTAGTTGCATAATATTTTCTAATGTAATAAAACAAGAGATAAAGGGCTAGTATACTGTATTTGCAGAAAAACTGCACGTTTGTGAAGTATGTCACATTAGTAGCTGTGTAAGTCATGAACATAAAACATTTTTAGAGAAAATTACAATTTCTGAACATATGTTTATATGTAGAAGATTTCCAACATGTCCGGTTTCATCACTTCCAAACAGCTTGAAGCTTGAGTTGTGTTGTTGTTTATCTATATATAATGGAAGGAGGAAAGATGGAGCGATGGGTGATCTCGCAAAATATTGTATTTTTTTAGAATTTAATACCCAGTTCTATGTCTGCTGCTCCAGACTCTCTCTCTCTCCCCTAGCACTCCTACTGAAAGTCAATTCTATGTTGGATACTGCAGGCTTTCTATCTCTTCTCTATCATTCCTGCTGGAAGTCAACCTCCTCTCCACACTACATATTTTCCAGTGCCTCAGTGATTATTTACCCTCCCACTGTCACTGGGGACAATAACCCCATTGCTATCTCCATGAAATAAACATGGGGGAGGCTCTGGAGATCTCTCAGGATGACCACCGCAGTGCTCTGAAACCTATGATAACCATGACCTATTTTTTTTAAGTTTGTGTGTGAAAGTTTTACTCTTAATAGCTATTTTTATTACCCACCTACTGCATAAAGTTTACTTTTCCCCCACACTGAGTCAATGGAAAGATTATTTTTAGAATCATTTATAATTCAGGCTGTAGATATTTCCTTCTGAAACCAGAATACAATACAGCTCTGATACTTTTTCATGACTATTTATTATTATCCTTTATTTGTAATGCGCCAACATATTCCGTAGCGCTATACATGGGGTGATAAAATCTCTGGAACTCTTACCTTTTTTATTATCTTGTCGGCAGGCCACTCATCTATATTTATCAGAGGTTTAGTTTACCTTTCAGAAGCAGGGGGCTAGAATCCAACTTTCAATGAAAGATACTTTGTTGGAGTGTAAATCCGTCCCTGCTCTATGAGGGAGAGGAATTTTAGGAATCGCGAAACAGAAGCCAAGTTTGCCACATGTATCAGTTTTCTTAAAGAAAGTTCTTGTAAAATGTGGCAGATTGGTTTGGACTATAACAGTTTAACTGTTATTATTAGACTAGCGACTTGCCTGTCAAAAATGACAGGGCAATACAATTTGATCCCATGGGAATGCTGTTTGAGACATACTTGAAAGCGTTTTGTACTGTGAGGAGCTTCGTCGCTCATTGTGAGGCTTGCGATGAGCGCCTTCGGCGCTCATTGAGAGCCTCTCCTGTTGTGTACTTTTGGTCCTCCGATAGATATATATTTCTATGTATATGTAGTTAAGTAATAATGAATGATTTCTTAAATCAATTAATATACTTCAATTATTTATAACTGATATATGCAGCGAGCAATAGGCTGAAGAGCTAACAATCTGTTTGTATTTTGCATCTGCATAGAATATACATTGTGAGTGTTGGTGCCCTGCTTATAAAGTGTAATGAATGTTTGAACTGTGCATTCTAAATAGGCTGCGTGCGCGAGGTAAAGCCGTTGGTTTATTGTGTAAAGCGGCATTGTATAGTCATGATGTTATTAATGTGGTACGCGTCTCGTGAGCATTTTCCGGCTTTTGTAATAGTGTATCTTGTAGGTCGTAGTGTGATATGTAAAGTACTACGCGTTTTGCAGTGTTTTTCCCAGTCCGGGGTCGTTTATCCTTGTTTACATTTTTTTCTGCGCCCATTTTTTTCCTCGCTTAGACGATTTTCGAGTGTCAAAAATCCTCTAATTCGATTTAAATTCGCGTTCCATCTCACTCACAGACGTCCTGGCTGTTGCCCCATGCTGTCTGTGATGTTTTTGGGGTGTATTTATTGTGTTTGTCGGGATTTTTGTTTGGCTGCTAATCTATCTCGTATTTATTTTTTTTCAAGTCCCGCGTCTTGTATTTTAACGGCTTGCCTTGCTTTGCGAGGCTTGTAGCGATGAGCGCCTTCGGCCTTCAGCGCTCATTGGCTAAGTGCTACTCTTTAATGGCTCGCCTCGCTTCGCGAGGCTCGCAAGCGATGAGCACCTGCGGCACTCATTGCCTAAGTCGTACGCACTTCGCAAAGCGCGACGTTGTCTCTCAGTTTGACAACTATTATATGTGATTAGTGGAGTGAGTATGCGAAATATAACAAGGCAGAGGGGCTACGTGACAGTATATAGTGCAATGCAAAGGCAAAATGCATTTGTGATATGAAAATAATTAAACTGAGGTAAAAAATATATGAAAACCATTAGAATTTGTCATCACATAATGGCAGCATGCCTGACAGAGAACTGGCAGTATTGCAAGGCTATTCTGAGGGCCGCCATAACTTTTACATTCTTGGGCCCTTATTCAATTGCACTTTGGCCAATTGAATAGGGCCCTAAATAAGCACATAACATATTTTTTTAAAGAAGTTTTTAGTTAGCAAGCATCTATCCAAAAGCAAGGTTTTCACTAACTAAAAACTTATTTAAAAAAAATATGCTATGTGCTTATTTAGGGCCCTATTCAATTGGCCAAATCGCAATTGAATGAGGGCCTTGGTATTTATTTTCATAGTAAATCATTCCTTTTTTCCTCATCATGAATAGGCTGCTTCTCCCATCTGGACGCAGACACTGACCTGGAAGGAATGTGTGCCTGTTTAAAAACAACCAGTTCTATGTGTATCAGGGAAGGGGTGAGAGAGGAAGTGCTGCAAAGTGACAGCAAAGTACAGGGGGATGGGTGCTATGTGAGGTTGGTGCTGAGAGGGGTTGGGTGCTGACAAGGTTTGGATGCTGTGTGAAACTGGCTGCAAGTGTGACAGCACCGCTGGCTCGCCTTGCTTTGCGGGGTCGCGGTTGCGACCTCGCAACTACATGACCAACATCGCAAACGTGACGAACAGCGCAAAAATCCACATATCATTGTGATAGCCCACATTAGCCCTCTCGCCCTGTAGATAATATCGCCGGATAGTGGAACATGAGGAAGAGGAGCTTTGCACAGGCAGAGAGAAGGCGTGGGAAGCAGCTATGGAAAGGGGTCTTGGGAATGGGTTTTAGGGAGTGGAGCTATTATGGCAAGGGGTCTTGGGGAGGGACACAGAATTAGTTTTTACCAGAGGGAACCCAGCCCAAAAAAACATTTTGTACTAGGTCCCTCAATTCTCTAGCTCTGCCACTGCAGCCAGCAATAGAATTGTGATAATACATTTCAAAATAGAGATAGGACAGTCACTGAGCTGTTAAGAAAATGACCATATAACTTTGTCTAGGAATTTTATCACACTCATTTTTTTAATTAAAGGGGATACAGTACAATATAGATGTTTACTACAGGGATTTTTACATTGCTGGGATATCACTCAGGGTGTTCAGTTAGCCAATAAAGGAATCCTATCTACCACGACAGTCCTACACCATGCACTTTTCATAAGCTTTTTATTGTATAAATAAGCTTTAATATTATCCTTTATAACTATTTCCAAGTGTATTTTCTAAAAAACAATATTTTTTCTAACACTTACGCTTTTTCAATGCCTCAGTTATACGGTTTAAATTACTAATGCAAGTATTCTTTAATAAAAGGAAACTGTTTTTTTTAATATAAGCAACAGAAATGTTTCCTTAATATAAACTAATATAAAAACTATTCCTAATTTGCAAATACGTTTTTTGAGGAGTTGCATGGTTATGGGGCCAGTGAATTTCTTCACTTTAGTTTGTAAGCTGCTGTGAGCAGAGCACTTAAAATGATAAAAACTTAATATACTAGCCATTTGTTTCTAAACTGAATAATATCTGACATAATTTAAATTAGCTGCTTTGATGTGCTAATTAAGATGGCAGTGTGCTTCTCTGTCTCCATGTTTGCAAAAAACAATGGACCCTATTGCCCAATTCATAAATGTATACACACTTAAAATCACTCATTAATATTGCCACATATTTTATTAGCTACTCACAATCTGATTATGAGTTACCCGCCCACAATCACTACGAGCCAGCCAAACCCACAACATTGGCTTTAGAACTCCATTGGTTTTAGCATTACTTGAGTATTATGAGCTCTAGATAATTAAAGTTACACAAAATCGATATTCTATTAGCTCGCAAATAAAGTCTGACCCGCAACTAAAAAAAGTATCACGTTTCTGTAAAAAATTATGAGTACTAAATAGGACTCGCAAGGGCTTTTCCAAACACTTATTATAGCTGTGTTTGTGTTAGCATCTTTCACTCATGCACGACTCTATGTGACCTCATGGACCACAACACACCATGCTGATCCATGCTGATCCACTTGGTATTCATGGCAGAAATACTGGAGTGGGTTGCCAGTTCCTTCTCCAGTGGGCCACAGCATACAGCTTCTGGTATTCTTAAGTGGTCTCCCATCCATGTACTGACCAGGGCCAACCCTGCTTGATTATAGCTGTAACAGCAGTTAAACATACCACTAAGGGTACAGTTACAGTTTTAGCTTGCTTGTGCTAGTATAGAGGAGAAATCTCCTGAAGCATAACAGACAGTATTTGGCTAAGGGTAGTCCAGAACCTAAATGCCAGGAAAGTCTTCTCTGGACGTGTTTGCGCCTTTCGTCTTTCGTCAGTGTACATATGAAACCAGATTATGACTAAAGCAATATCTGTGTTTTTTGTGACAAATGCAATTCTGTTTGAGTAATATTTTGAGCTTCCACTAATCTCTACAAAGGATTCAGATATTCACAAGCAAGGCAGTGAAACAATATCAATGTATACAATGCGTAGTGTAAAGCACGAGGCTGCTGTACAAATGTAGATAAGTATATTTTTAAATGGAAAGATCAGGAAAACACAGAGCATCTAATTATAGGGATCAACAAAGCCACTGGTATCATAGCCACAGGAAGAGAAATAGTTGTGCTAAATAAAACATAGCTAAAAATAGAGCACTGATACAGTAAGAATGGATTTATCTATTATCTATTAAAATACACATGACCAACTGCATGTGCCGGCCTGGTCAAAAAAATGACCCGTCCAACTCATTTATGATGTATTCTGAGCCGTACATTAGTATATTGAACGGCATGTTACAATGCTGTATTTCTCAGGAATTATTTACCGTTGAGAAAAAAGGCTAGTACAATGTACACACAGGTTGTCAAGTTCTTTCAGATGAAACCAACTTCCTGTTGGGGTGACAGTGTCCCTTCAAATGAAAACAAAAGATAAAATAAGGACATAAGCTTGCACAGTGAGCATTGTTTTGTTATAAACCAGTAACTTTAATATGTATTTTATTATGGTGTTTCAGTTGGAAGTTCATCTGTGAGAACCATGTGTTTTTTCAAAGTACAAATAGATAAATCAATACTATGAATGTCTACCCACAGCATTTCACCACTTTTCAAAGATCAGATGAACTGGGCTGGTGTTGTAGCATAAAATTAGTTAAAGATGTTTGGCACACCAAGACTAACGGAACTATCAGCCTTCATAAAGAGCGGTTGTTACTGTGAAGACATGTAGTCATTTACAAAGTATTTGCTAGATAGCAAAATTTGATAATGTATTCCTGAAAGGACATGGAAAGCATCCTTTATGAAAAATATACTTTTTAAGGCATATCTAAGCTTCCTGGATTATGAATGCATCTGATAGAGGAGAATCAGTAGTTTATGCAAAAAAAATTGCATGAAAAAATACCAAAATAAACAATTACAAACTCACCCTGATGTTTGCTAAATATCTTGAGTCTGCAAACAGCAGCTTTTGGGAGTTGACACCCCTTAAAATCGCTGCTAAAATTAGCATAAAATTCATATTTTTTTTGGCCAATCACAGGAAGCTATACATTTTAATACAATGTATCAGTCAATGATGGAAGTTTGTGCAGGAAGGAATCATTGGAGGTGTAGTCTCCCTGTAGAAGGAAGTAGGAGGAGTCAGACACTGATCTGTAGATCTCTGCATTGATCTTCTGCTGGCTTGACGGTTAGTAAGAGTTAAAATCCGTATTTGAATGCAGTATTTCTATTGGTAGGTACACTGTGCCTATGTTGACAGCTCTGGGGGTGTGGAAAACAAGTTTTATTTTTAAATTAAATAAAGCTGTATGTGTATAGAATTAATCAATGTAATGTGTGTTACTTATATAAGCAGCATGTGTTAGATTATAAAAAGGTAAAAACAGGGAAACTTAGATATACCTTTAAGGTGACACAGCAGACGTTCCAGTTATTGAAATGAAATGTACGTATAAATATATATAACTAGCAACTTGCCCGTCAAAAAATTATGGCAATACAATTGTAAGTCAAGGAATGCTGTTTGGCACACAAAGTAAGTGTTTTGGTTGTGTGAGTACCTTCGGCGCTCATTGCAAGCCTTGTGCTGAGCGCCTTCGGCGCTCATCGCGTGGCTCGTAATGAGCGCCTTTGGCGCTCATTGTGAGCCTCTGGGTTGGTGTATTTTTGGTTGTTAGAGCCCCTTTGGCACTGATTGCAAGGTCCATGCTTATCTGCTTTTGGCACTCATTACGAGGCTCTCCCCTGGTGTAGTTTTGCTCCGCTGAGCACCCTTGGCGCCCCTTGTGAGGCGTGCAGTGACTGGCTTTGGCGTTTATTGCAATACTGCCGTGTGGTGTTTTGTAATTTGTTCTGTATATCTATTTTTGTAATTATAATTAATGAATTCCGGAACTCATAAATTAATATACTTTACCTATTTGTAATTAATATATGCAGCAAACAATATGCTGAAGAGCTAACAATCTGTTTTGATGTTCCTGCAGCATACAATGTAGATTTGCACTGTTGTTGAGCTGAGGTGTAAGTGTCAGCAATGTGTGAAGTGTGTAGTGTAAATAGGCTGCGTGCGCGAGGAGAAGTCGTTTGTGTAGCTGTGTAGTTCTGCATTCTGTAAGTTAGTGTTGTAAAATGGCGATTGTGTATGTGGTACGCGGGTGTGGAGGATTTTGCTTCCTTCCTAATAGTGTATTTTGTAGCTCGTACAGGAGTTGTGTAAAATTTGTATGTGCCTGGCGGTGTTTTACGGGTTTAGGGGTCGTGTAGCCTCATTTTTTTTTTTCGACGGCCATTTTTTCTCTTGCTTGAAATTGGGCTTAAATCGAGGTGTAACCTCACTTCCAGACGTCCTGGGTGTCCCCCTTTGCTGGGTGTGATATTTTTTTTATTTTTGTTTGTATTTTGTGTGTTTTTCAGTGTGCGCAGTTCAGCCGTTAAGTTCGTATTTTTTTGCAATTTTTTCAAAGTGCTACGGGTGTCGCAGCAGCGCAGTGAGCGCCTTTGGCGCTCTCTGCCTAAGTGCTAGGGTGTCGTAGGGTTGAGGGCCTATGGCGCTCATCTCCAAATTTCCACTTAGGGGTGTACTTTTTTTGCCAACGTTTTAGGCATTAATGGCTGTGTGTTGAGTTATTTTGAGGGGACAGCAAATTTACACTGTTATACAGGCTGTAAACTTACTACATTATATTGTAGCAGAGTGTCATTTCTCCAGTGTTGTCACATGAAAAGATATAATAAAATATTTAGAAAAATGTGAGGGGTGTACTCACTTTTGTGAGATACTGTATGTATATATATATATATATATATATATATATATATATATATATCGTATTTATCAGCGTATAACACGCACTTTTTCTCCCTGAAAATAGGGAGCAAATGATAGGTGCGTGTTATACGCCGATATTCCCTCCCCCTCCTCATCCTCAACCTCCCTCCTCATTCTAACCCCCCTTCCTCATTCTAACCCCCCGTCCTCAACCTAAACCCCCCTAAATACCTCCTCTCACTTACCTGCTTCTGCTCCGGCCTCCGCTCTGCTCCTTGACCCGGCGCGCATTTGACGTCACATGTGCGCCACGTCATTAGCATATACCGGGTGCACCCGGTATATGCTAATGACGTGGCGCGCATGTGACGTCACATGCGCGTGCGCCAGGTCAAGGAGCGGAGGCCGGAGAAGAAGCAGGTAAGTGAGGGGGAGGTATTTAGGGTGATTTAGGTTGAGGAGGGGGGGGGGGGGGTTAGAATGAGGAGGTGGGTTTAGAATGAGGAGGGAGGTTGAGAAGGGGGAGTTGAGGTTGAGGATAGGGGGGATGAGGTTGAGGAGGGGGGTTGAGGAGGGGGTTGAGGAAGGAGGATGAGGATGGGGGGGTTGAGGGGGCTTGAGGATGAAGGGGTTGAGGAGGGGGTTTGAGGATGGGGGCGTTGAGGAGGGGGTTTGAGGAGGGAGGTTGAGGAGGGGGTTGAAGATAGGGGGGTTGAGGAAGGAGGATGAGGATGGGGGGTTGAGGAGGGGGGTTGAGGGGGTTTGAGGATGGGGGGGTTGAGGAAGGAGGATGAGGGGGTTTGAGGATGGGGGGGTTGAGGAGGGGGTTGAGTTGAGGATGGGGGGGTTGAGGAGGGAGGATGAGGAGGGGGTTGAGGATGAGGAGGGGGGGTTGAGGATGAGGAGGGGGGTTGAGGATGAGGAGGGAGGTTGAGGAGGGGGGTTGAGGTTGAGGAGGGGCGTTGAGGAAGGAGGATGAGGATGAGGGGTGGAGGAGGAGATTGAGGATGGGGGGTTTGAGGAGGGGGTTGAGGATGGAGGATGAGGAGGGCGGTTGAGGTTGAGGATTTTGCTTCAAAGTTCTTTATTTTAATTTTTTTCCCCCTGAAATTTCCTTCTTAAAATGAGGTGCGTGTTATACGCAGGTGCGTGTTATATGCCGATAAATACGATATATATATTAAGTGATCCTAGTATGTAATATGTTATCTGACCACTAGGGGCAGATAACATATTACATACTAGGATCACTTACCAAATTACTTTCTCAGTTGCTTTCCTTTTCCTTCTAACTTTGCATACCCTCCTACCTAATGAAACTTCACTTTCTTCCTGACCCTTGCTATTTGTTATCTGCCTCTTCCATCCCCTTTAGATTGTAAGTAGAGAGTTTTCAATCTTGTAGAGTGCTTTGGGAAAAAGCACTTTCTACAAAGATTCTAAGCTCAAAACAGGGCCCTCCACTTTTTGCAGTTTGTTAAAATGTATATTTTTCCTTGTTCATTTCCTCTGTATAGCGCTACGGAATATGTAGGCGCGTTACAAATAAAAGTAATAAATAAATAAATATATATATATAGTAAAAGGGTTATAGTAAAAGCCATTGGACTCCTGAAACAGGCCCAAGCATCCAGGCCTGCATAGTTTGATTATAGTGGCTATAGTCTTGCAGCTGACTTTGTAGATTTGAATTGTCATCCCATATCCCCATTGTAATATCTCTATGTCTAGAATGTCTTGGTTTTGGCAGTCACACTGGGTAAATAAATGATTGGATCTGTTAAAGGTTAACACAATATCATTATCATAATGGCTGCGGCTGCCTGTTATGGGAGTCTGAGGCTGGGCCATCATAGGCCCTCATTCAATTGCAATTTGGCCAATTGAATAGGGCTCTAAATATGCACATAACATATTTTTCAAATAAGTTTTTAGTTAGTAAACTTCTATCCAAAAGCAAGCTTTTCACTAACAAAAAACTGCTTTAAAAAATATATATGCTATGTGCTTATTTAGAGCCCTATTCGATTGGCCAAATCGCAATTGATTGAGGGCCATAGTGGCTGAAACGGAGGAATGAGTAGTCAAATAGACTGTCAGTAATAGCAGAAAGTAGTAATAGACTGTAACAACAGAGAGTAGTCAAATAGAGTGTCTGTAACAGAGAGTAGTAAGAAATAGTGTCAATAATAGCAAGCAGAGTACAGATAACAATTGGGGCCTTTCCTTTAAAACATTACTGACCATCTTATAAACTTTATGATCCTAAGGCAATGCGACCAAGCATGTAGTCAGCTTTTACCTGCCCCATATTAGATAGATAGATAGATAGATAGATAGATAGATAGGGAGATAGAGAGATAGATAGATAGGGAGATAGAGAGATAGATAGATAGATAGATAGATAGGGAGATAGAGAGATAGATAGATAGATAGATAGATAGATAGATAGATAGATAGATAGATAGATAGATAGATAGATAGATAGAAGTATTAATGAAAAAGTTAACATATTTTTTACCATAACTTTATTACTTTCATAAGAAACCCTAATGAATAAAATGTTGCAAACAGATTTTTTATTAGATTTTTGTTTTCATAGCAGCAATATTATTGTAAGGTTTGGCATAAACACCAGTATTTCATTTTGTGAAATAAATCTGTCTTTTCCAAACAGGAAATGTGATGAGGTTAATTGTTTTTACCATCTCTCAAAGGGGAAGAACATGGTATAACTCTTATTTTTAGATTAAAAATAAAAGTTGTAGAATGGTCGGTCATGAAAGTAAAGGAAGTTGCCATTTTTAAACATTCCTTGAGTGTGAAGGAAACGAAAGGTTAACATGAGGAAATAATCCTACACTCTACCACAGTTTAGTTTTAATGAGAAGAGATTTTTACGTATTGATTGTTTCAAATATTGTTCTGCTGATCATCCCATAGCCTTAAACTGACCAGACAAGAATATATTAAACCAGGTTCAATTGAATGTTATTTAAAAAAAAAAAAAAAATCCTACAGTAAGCTAACTTTCATGTTTGCCATTTTGAGATGTCAGCCTTTCTGATCTACCCACAAACAGGGGATAATATATTTTGTTAATGTAAGATAATTGTAAGTAATAACTGATAAGTGGTTTGAGGGGGGAGAAAGACTGGTGGACATCTCAAAATGACATACAGCAATGCTAGATAGTAGGCTTGCTAAGCCTATGTAAAATGCATTTTATAAATAACATTCATTTGAAAAAATACTTGTTTTTAGCAATAGTTTTCAAATTATAAAATATTTTGCCTTGCTACTAATTTCAGATGCACTGGGGCCTGTAATGATAAGCAATACTAGATTGAATAAACATTGCATTATAAATCAGAAGAGAAGTAATTTGTAGTATAATAGAATGTTTTGAGTTATTGAATGTAATCAATCCATAACCAATCCATAATGAACGCCTCCACTAGTCTCATCTACCATACTCAACGTTTAGTGTCTGCAGCCACTCTCTGTCAGTCACTCCACTGGCTTCCCGTAGCCTCCAGAATAAAATTTAAAATCATGACCCTAACTAACAAAGCCATCAACAACAATGGACCCCCTTATATCTCTGCTCCCATCTCAAAATACTCCCCACCCGCCCTCTTCGTTCTGCTAACAACCTTCTTCTCTCCACCTCTCTTATCACCTCCTCTCACGCCTTCAGGACTTTTCTTGCTCTGCCCCTATTCCCTAGAACTCCTTGTCTCGCTTCACCAGACTATCCTCTTGCTTCAAAACCTCACTAAAAACACATCTGTTCAAAGAAGCATATCACCTTCAGCTTTAACATGCACAAAACATCTATCACCCTCCCATCCTAACTCACTAAATTGTACGTTTGCGAGTTTTCAACCTTGTAAGGTGTTTTAGCGCACACTAGATTCTAAACTCTAAGGGCCTCATTCAAATGCGATTTGGCCAATTGAATAGGGCTCTATATAAGCACACAGCATATTTTTTTACAGAAGTTTTTAGTTAGTGAACATCTATCTAAAAGCAAGGTCTTCACTAACTAAAAACTTCTGTAAAAAAATATGCTATGTGCTTATATAGAGCCCTATTCAATTGGCCAAATCACAATTGAATGAGGCCCTAAGACAGGGCTCTCCACTCTTGCAACGTGTCAATTTTTATTTTACCTTGTACTCAACCCTTGTTCAGCGATATGGAATATGTTGGTGCATTACAAATAAAGATAATAATGATAATAATAATAATAATATAATATGAACCAGGCATAACATAAAATGTAGCATAAAAAGGTCTACTATTTAAAATACAAATACCAAAGCTATGAATTTATATGCTGCCAACTGTCCCTCTTTTAGGGAAATGGTCACATACATTCCTTTATTTTAGTCTTACCAGATCATCTTTCTTTGAATCATCTCTATATGTTTTCTACTAGATTTCCAGAGAGTGTCTATTATGCAGTTTATATGTGTATATCAAGAAGTGTGAAGAAATCAAAGGTATATGCAAGTGAGCTGGATTATGAATGCATCTGATAAAGGAGAATTAGTAGTGTATGAAAACATTGTTTGCATGAAAAAAAATACCAAAAGAAACATTTAAACAGGTACCCTAAAGTTTGATGAATTTCTTGCATTTGCAAACTATTTTCTATAAATGTTGACACCCCCTGAAAATCCCAGGGAAAATGAGCATACATAATACAATGTAACTTTTTGGTCTGTAATACCCAGAACAAGGTCTGTGTCTATTCATTCACTGATTGTTTTATCTGCATCCCAGGTGAAACTTCCCCCATCCCCAGTGATTTACCCCATCAGCTCCCCCACCCCCAGTGAATTGCCCCTGTGATCTCTCCCAGCCCCAGTGAATTTCCTCATCACCTCTCCCAGCCCTCCCAGCCCCAGTGAATTGCCCCATTACCACCCCCCAGCCCCAGTGAATTACCCCTGAGATCTCTCCCAGGCCCAGTGAATTATCCCATTACCTCCCCCAGCCCCAGTGATCTGCCCATGAGATCTCTCCCAGCCCCACTAAATTGCATGCACTCACTCACACAGAGACACATCAACAGAAAATGTTGCTAGTCATTGCACGATCATAAATCAAGCATAAATGCTAATTCACCTAAAAGACAAATTAGAATAGGAAGAAGACGCTGAAATGTTTGGTTTCAGTACAGAATGTCGATTTATGTTCCTTTAAGGACCCAGTGTAGCAGAATCATCTATAGCACTGCTGATTGGCTGCAAATCTGGGCATGCTCACATGGACAGGGTACACTTTTACAAAATGAACGCTCTCAGGAGCCTAGCTCAATCCTGGGGGTGTAAACATAGTGCATACAAATAAATGTAATCATACGCTACTAATACCCCTCTATCAGATGCATTCATATCCCAGCTCACTTGCATATACCTTTAAGCATATAAATATAAAGTTTAGCCACTGTTTCTGATTAATGGTAACATCTGCAAATATTCTGTATATATACTGTATATATATATATATATATATATATATATATATATATATATATATATATACACATATTATTATTTTATTTATTTTTTTATTATTATTATTTTTTTTCCTCTGTGGCCATTTGAAATATTGGGAGGTATGTAAAATGAAAGGCAATCCTACTCTTCAGGGAAAATTCCTCTGTATCTCTTAGCCTCCAAAATATTCATCATTTGAAGGAAAAACCTACATTCTAGCAGTGTCTTTTTCCTATATATTATATATTTGTTTCTTAGAGCTGTATGCAGATATTACAAGTAAATATCTATATTTATATTCTTTGCTCAAGCTACTACATTGAAACTCAACATAAATACAAATTGTATATAGTTTGCTTGGGTTACAAAATATGTGTTCCACTTTGCAGGGGCAGAGCTACCAGTGGTGCAGTTCACCAGAGCTCTCCTTTGGGGGGGGGGGGGGGGGGGGGGGCTCAATGCTATGTTATTTACATTTTCTTTCCATATTATTTTTTTTTGGGGGGGGGGGAGCTAAGGGAAATGGTCTTGGGGAGGGGTGCTGTTATAGGAAGGGGTCTTAGGGAGGGGAGATCTTATTGGAAGGACACTTGGTGAGGGGCACTGCCTGTTTGGCCATTTAAAATATTGGGAGGTATGCAAAATCAAGAGTGCACAGGCAATGGTAATTATAGTGCTCAATAACATAGGTCTGCTCAGAGAGCAGTCTCTCATGTTTTAGCTCATTTGTGCATTAGAAAAAAGAAATGTTGTATAGTATGTAACTTTGAAACTGCTTACATGGATAGACCAGTCCAAAATGCCAGGCAATTCACCTGCAATGGATAAACAGCAGATCTAAGGCAAACATTCATGTTCTCCTGATCTCTCTGGCTGTTTTGCCATATAAAATATTCAATACATCAATTATTTATATTCTTAGTAATGAACATTCAAGTAACACTGTCCCATCATTAAACGTATTATTATAAGAAATCTTCATGATCAAGCAGCTAGTATTAGGATAGGCCGGCGAAGTGGATACCTCCCATGTTAGCACATCTCACATCTACCCTTTGATATTTATTAATATAGTAAGATCACACTGAGACATTTGATTGAGAGAAGAACTATTAGAAATACTTGTCATGTTTCTACTAATTTGTAAACTGTTGGAAATTGGTTTTGCCTGCAAAAAAAGCTTCTAAAATAATATCACCATCAGAAAACATGGTGAATCAGTAAAAAAACACAATTTAAAATTGTTTTCTACATTTTGCAAAAGTCGTTTCTTAATGTTACTACGCCTATATCCCCCCCGAGATGATCTGTAAGTAATCCTAGAAACTTCCTGGAACAAATGACTAAACACATTGGTCTATGAACTACAAAGTGTACCGACTTTATTAGACCAGCAATGTGTCTTTACTTTGGAACACTGAAGACACAACCAAAATGTGTGCAACATTACTGTCTTTCCTCTGCCTCTGCTTTTTATATTTTTTTCTTGGTTTATTCTGCATATTTTCTTTCATTTGTATGCCCACTCATTTCAGGGAGGTCTGTGTTGATGTGTTATTTTGACCAGTTCAAGTATCATTGTTCTGAAAAGTGAATGACAGACGTCTTGACTGAAGGCTTTTCCCTAGCAGATTTGAATTCTGCACATGGATATTTTAAAAGTATTGAAAATAGTTTGTGTTAATGGGTAAACATGTGTTTATGCTGTATTAAAGCCAAAATAAGCAACATTTCCTGTGCTACCACTCTAGAATTAGAGGAACTAGAGAATGGAGGGCCCTGGTGCAAAAAAAAGTTTTGGACCCCACCCTCTTGGCCGTTGTAAAAAATGTTTTGCGCTGGGCTCTGCCGGGACCAAATCACTTAGTGCTTCTCCCCCAGACCACTTCCCCTAATTGCTCCCCTCCCGAAGACCCCTTCCCATAAAAGGAAACCTTCCCAAGACCCATCACCCCCACACAGCACCCACCCCGCTTCGCATCCATCCCCACCCAATCCTTGTCAGCAGCCATCCCCTCTCAGCATCCATCCCCACACAGCACCCAACCCCTCTCAGCACCAGCCTCACATAGCGCCCACCATTATTTCCTTTCTTCCTCCCTCACATAACCCATGCCACTCTACTTTGCTGTCACTTTGCATCCCTTGCTCTCTTACCTTCTTCCCTGATACACATCCCCAGTGTGCTGAACTGCTCAATTGCCTACTCTTAGAGCTTCAGTAGATATGCTATTATTTATTTATATATTATTATATTATTATTTATTTATAGACACACACAAATTTTAGACAGAGGTGTGTGTGTGCAACCAAGGAGGCACTGTGGGACTCACGGGGGCCATGGTGGATTGGCCTGGGTTAGTCTGCTTGAGCATTGGCACGTCTGATCATCTGCTCAGCCTGCTGCAGTTTGATTTACATATTCTTCTTTAATTCTTTGAGCCTGTTTGTATTTTCTTTATTGTGCCTGCCACTGCTTTTGAGAAACACATTGGCTTCTTTTCTCTATTACAAATATGCCCCCTGTGTTATTGTATCTAATACGCCTTGTTTTATATGTCCCTACTGTTTTTGCGCCATTAACATATTTAACCCTGCAGAGGAATTCTCCAGGAATTTCTCCATTTAAGAAAAAAAAAAAAAAGATGTTTCTAAAAGCTAAAATTTTTATTTTCCTAATGGTTAAATACCACTAAGTAATACTAACTTGTGATGAGTAGATCTAAGCTCTTGCACACCTATGTCTTCTAATTCTTGTATTCAGATATGTACTTATGCATATATCAACTAGTCCAATGCATAGGGATGTAAATTTGAAGGGACAGGCAACTGATCAGCTATAACTCATTAATATAACATATGGGGCCAAAGGGAGCAGGGAATGTGTAAAAATAACGGTCCTTTCCCTTTTGAAGAATCGCCAAAAATTCGCCAGCAGTGGCAGCAGCAGTGCCGCCCACCAACAGCTAGATGGAGCTGCCAATTTTAAGTGCCGATACCATAGAGTTAGGGTTAGGGTTAGGTAAACTTTTAGGGTTATGGTTAGGGTGAGGGTTAGGGTTAGCTTAAGGGTTAGGTTAGCCTTCTAAGGTTACAACTTGTGTGAAATATCGTCAGCGCTTCTAAATATCTGCAGTGCCATCTGCTGCTGCCAGTGGTGGCGAATTTAAAATGAGATAGATCCAAAATAACTAATAAAACAGGAGCATGTATCTGAAAAGGCTAAAGGAGACAACACCCTGACATATATGTCTTTGTATTATTGAATCACACTAGCACAGTGTTTTGTATAGTCTTCCAGTTTTGCAGCCCTAAGATTTTGTCACATGAACCCCAAATAGAGGTTGTGTAGTAAATTTGATGTTATTTAAACTGACATGTTATTGGAAGTGCAAAACATAGCCTTTTATGTGGGAAACCGAAAAGTCAGCAAAAGATAATAGGGTCTGGAATTTATCTAAGAAATAAAAAATCTCCTTGTAAAGATTCCAGGCAGAAATTCCGAGAGTTAATTATTCCAACAATGCTATGTACATCTGACCTTCAACACTTTTTCTGAGTGAATACAGCACCACCAATAAATGCCAACTTTGTTGGCTTCCTGCAGTTGGCAGCCGGCCCAACCCTGGAGTCCCAGACGCTACTGCAGGAAAAGTAAAACATAGCATGGCTGTGGTTACTATTTAATTGCTAGGATGCTTTATTAGTTCTAATTTTAGACAGTGCAAAGAGTGAAAGGAGTACAAACAAAAGAGTAGCTTTAGCTGCCATCCTGCCTAAGGCTACTGTCCTCGAGTGTAAGAAAGTTTGCAGTTCAGTTCATCTTAAAAATATTTAAAATGTGTGAGGTCAGTAGCACACTATTGTAATTACTTGCTTCCTATGTGCAAAGCGCATGCAATGTTTCTCCTCATACCTATAAATTAGCTATGCATAATAAATTTCAGCAGTGGAACACATTCCAGTTTACTTCACCATTCTACTCTCGGGCTGTATGGCATAAATAAAAGTACTCTGACACTTGTTTATTCACCTTCAGGTATCATTCACAATGCCGGGGCTTATTCTATTAGCAAAGTCACTTTATAATGCCATCATTGCACTTTTTATGCACATACAACATCACATCTCCCAACTGTCAATGTGTTGGAACGACAGTCCCTCTATTCAGGAGAAATTCCCCTTTACCTCTTAGCCTCCCAAATATTAATCATTTGAAGGAAAGTCCTACATTCCAGTAGTGTCTCTGTTATATATATACTAGCGACTTGCCCGTCAAAAAATGACGGCAATGTGATGTATATGTTTGTCAAGTTGTTTAGTTATTAACATATATTTTTTACACTTGTAAGTATTTTAATATGAACGTGTATTTTTGTAAAATGTTGATGTAATGGTTTTTTAAAATGTAATTAGTATCTGAAGAATTGTTAACTTTAATATACATTGAATGAATAGGAAAGCAAAAAGTAAAAACCCTTCTTTAAACGTTGCGAATTTTAACATGAATTTTAAACTATATGTAAGCAATAACCATCAAAGTATATATTTTTAAACTTGAACTTTATTTTTTATGTAAGTTTAGAAGTTAACAAAACATTTGTATAATTTTGAACATTATAAACAGGAACATAGTGAATACATTTTGTAACCTAATTTTTTATTAAAATTATTAACATTTGAATGTAAAAACAATTGACATTTAAATTAATCAGTATTAAAATTCAATTTCTATCACAAAAATTGTTAACTTGAATATACATTGAATGTAGAGGAAGGCATACAGTAAAACTCTTCTTAAAACGTACGTAATTAAAGTAATTTATTACTGAGCACATAAACTGGCGATAAACATTAATGTAGGTAGTAATCTTAAGATAACAGACAATATTTACATTGTGACTTAAAAGGTGCTTGACCTGTTAACATCCACTTTGTAATCTGTTGAATGAAATAACTTGAAAATATATTTTTTAAACTTGTAACATTAGAAACATTAACATAGTGACTTAACATTTTAACATAATTTTTACTAACAATGCAAGGCAAGTATTTTGTGAGGCAAATCATTCATAAACATGACTTCCATTAATTATGACTGAATTAAACAACCAATTTTTATGTATTTTGCAATGCTTTAAAAAAATCTTGGCATCGTTAATTTGTATCCTTCAAAGTTATAGTACTTCATAGTAGACAATGTTTTTAGTAAAAATACGTCCATCTTCTAATAAATCACCTTGACTTTCATTGTTTTCAATGTAAACTTTAATAGCCTGTGGATTTTTGCACCGTGACAACGCAACGTACAATTGACCATGTGCAAAAACTGGTTCTTCCAAGAAAATACCCACAGATTTGAAAGTTTGACCTTGTGATTTATTAATGGTCATGGCAAATGCCATAATAATGGGAAATTGTCTTCTTTGAAGTATAAAAGGGAGACTACTTTCACTTGGTGCTAAATCTATTCTTGGTATGAAAACTCTCTCTCCTTTATGGGTCCCAGTTAAAATTTCAGCATCTATAAAATGGTCCTTTAATTGTTGAACAATTAATCTTGTGCCATTGCATAGGCCTTTTTTGGGGTTCATATTTCGCAGTAACATGATAATTGCACCTTTCTTTAGCTGCAAAATATGTGGTGGCATTCCAGAAGGAGTTAAAGAGTTTATGAATTCAGTTGAAAAGTTAGCCTGACTTTCATTGTCATCAGCAAGTACAGAATCAGCACTGTGATAATTTCTTTGTGGTGCATAATTTTTTTTTAAGATTTTATTATTGAGGATTAATGCATCTTTATTTTTACACGTCAGTATGACTTGGTTGGCAAGCTCGGAATATTCTTCGTTATTTATGCTCCCTTCAAATATAGCCGATATAATATCTTGTTGACAAATCATATGAGGTGGGATCTCTACAGTGTCATCAGGTAAATGTAGTATTTTTTCTGTTCTCCCTTCTCCAATTTTAATAAGCCAATCATTGAAATCAGTTTGGCCTTCTGATCTCATATTTTGTTGCAGTTGAAGATGGGTAAAATGTTTCCATACTGTACTTGACTTTATACATGTTTCAATAATGTCAGTTCGATTTCCATGTACAACGACAGGTAATGTTTGTCTGAAATCGCCACCCAACAACATTACCTTTCCACCAAATGGAAAAGTATTCTCCATGACTTCACGAAGCAAACGGTCAATACATTGGAGAGCATAGCATGACATCATTGTGGCCTCATCTATTATAATTAATTTACATTTCTTCAATTTCTTTGCTTGTAAGGATGTCATGCGAATATCTGACACAGAATTTTCTAAAATAGGCACTGGCAGTTTAAATCCACTATGAACAGTTCTTCCACCTTCTAATAAAAGTGCAGCAATTCCAGTAGTGGCAAACGCCATTGCTATTTTTCCTTGGGCTCGTACTGAACTCATTAATAAATTGTACAAATATGTTTTTCCTGATCCGCCAGGTCCATCAAGATAGAAATAACGCTCTGTCACCATGTCATCATCTATAGCATTTTTAATGGCATGAAATGCTTGCAATTGTAGTGTATTTAAAGTTGCAAGTCTTTCTTCTGTTCTTTCTGCTTGTAGTTGAATGTCATAGTCTTCAAAGTTAATGTCATCTATAAGACCTGGATCAGGCAAATTAAAACTTGCACAACTTAATCCATGAGTTAAAAAGACTTCTTGGATTTCCATTAACGCTTTTAAGTGTGCAATGGGTTCATTGTATCGTCGCATAAAGTCTTCAGCCATATTACTTTTAAAAGTCTCCCACAAAGCTAATGCATTTGGAGCATTTGAGAAGATACAAATAAAAGCAAATTGTTCTCTCATCTGTCGTGGCATTTGACATTGTGCTGCTTCTTCTAAACATCTTTCCCACTCTGTATCATCAGCGAGTAAGTTTCTATGTCTTGCAGCTAAATGGAAGGATTCATATACAATGTCATTAACAGTTCTTAAGTGTTCAAAACTTTGTGCTCCAGGAACATTTAAAAGTAATATCCGTAAGCAAAAACGTTCCACATCTCTTGGACTGACTGTGTAAATTCTTGGAATAATTTTATTGCCTCTGGTTTTTCTTGGTCTCCATAATCCATTCACAAAAACATAGTGATATGGAATTTCAATATATAAGTATTGTGTTGCTTCAGCATCAGTGGAATTTAATGCAAACCATGCAGTTAGTGTAGTGTGACGATCTTCACTTTGGGCCAATGCATTCATTTCATTTCCAGCATGGAAATAAACTAAATGTCGTTGTGGCAAATGTACTGCTAACCTATATACTGCATGTGATCTATCATGCATTTCAAATTTTAAAAGCCGCCACATAGCTTCTGGCGCACTGACATAGCGAGCATCTACATGAGATGCAAGTTCATCATGTACTAACTCACTACTTTCAGGGTTGTCTGCACTTTTGACGACTACAGTAGCTGCATCGTAACCTTTGTAAATATATTTGTAGACATATTTAATGGATTTGATGGAAGTGCAGGCTTCTACATTAATGTGTGCGTTATACTTCATGAGTAAATGTGGATTGTAGGGTACTACATATCTATTGTCCACTTTTTTTCCACGAATAATGGCACTATCTCCTTCTCTTCTTTTATAAAGTGGATATCCATCACAATTGGCATAGGTTTTGTCTCTATAATCTTTTGGAAATTCTTTGGAACATTTATTATTTTCCATACATGGTGATTGTGGATTAAGGTCACCACAGGGTCCATGAATCATGCGATGAGTAACAATCTCATATAGTCTACCATATAGTTCTGGATCTGGTAGTTCAGCAACAATGACTGCATCCACTTTGTCTGAAGTATCTAATTTATCTTTTTCTTGAAGTATTATTAGAAGATGTGCATGTGGAAGGCCTCTTTTTTGAAATTCAATGGTATATACATAAGCAAGACATTTGCCAAATAACTGATTTATAGTGAAGTCACGTATTAATTCATTTAATTTAATCTTAAAAACTCTGGCTACTAAATCTGGTCGATCTGAAGCAGTTTGTCCAAGAAGTAGATTTAGTGTAATTTCTGGCCATTGTGGATTACATGTAAATGTCACAAATAGATCGGGTTTGCCAAATTTTGTCACAATAGCCATAGCATCATTGTATCTTTCTCTCATATTCCGAGGAGATACTTGAAAGGAAGATGGTAAAATGATGGCTTTGCCAGCTGTCATGTCTCTGCTTGTAGCCACGTCAGCAACATAGTCCATGAGTCCAGAATATTGTTCTACACAGAGTTTATCTTGTTGATATTTGATAAAGTTTAAATTATTTGCCTCAACTTGCAAATATGAATCAATAATCCATTGTTGTGTTAGTTTCCCACCACATAAAATTGGATTAAATGCATTGCGAATGGCAATTTGAGCTACTTTAAATTCAAGCATAGAAACATTATTTCGGATTCTGGCTTTAGCATTTGGGTAACTGGGAAGAGTTAATTTTGGTTGCCAACCTGCTTCTCCGTGTGGGAAAAAGATGGGATATGTCATTGGATCTAAATTTGGACTTAAGATACTCATATTAATAAACGGTTGGTCCTCATTTCTAGGATATATTCGAATGTCTCTTTGAAATGGTGGTTCTCCTTCATCATTGTGAAACACCATTGCAACCTCATTTGTTGTTGGCAAGTTATAACGACGTTTATCAGTATGTCTGTCTCTTTTAAGCACCATATTAACCTTCGGCATTGGTAATTGATGTGTTTGTGAATGAAGTAGTTGTTCATTTTCTACTTCTGCCAATTTTTTATACGCTTTACTGTAGGGATTGTTGTCCATAATGTTATTTAGCTCTATGAAAACAGTGGGTAAGCATTTTTTATTTTCTTCCATCTGCATACGTTGGTCAACAGCTTCCATTGTATCTAGGACATATAGTTGAGCGAATTTTCTTTTATTTCCTTCCTCTGGATGTAAATGGGAAGTGCGATGATAAATTTGTCCTTGGACTTTAAAACAGTAAGGACCATGTCCTGGTACATTAGCAGCTAATGTTGCCCCCATGGATGCAAAAGATATGGCACTATTGTAGGATCTTATGTTTGTCTTAAAATGTTTGTAGTTTGGAAAAGTAGGTTCAGTCATAATATTTTGTAAATAAATTGGAAATTCTTTCCTTTCTGGAAGTTTGAACTTGCCTTTTTGACAACAACTAATAAATTGTCCATCTCTGGGTCTCTCCTGTTTAAAATAATAAGCCTCACAAAACTGACATTGAGTAGTCATGTCCCCACAACTATGAACCTCTACTGCTAAAGACTTGAGTAGAGGACAATTTGCAAAGCATATAGGATTTTGACTTTCATATTCATCAGGTGAAATGTCATATAATGTTTCAACAACAGGTTCTAAATGTTTTGTTTTTTTCGTTGCTTTTCTTGGTATATGTTGTATTGTTTGAGGTAAAATGTCATGTAATGTTTCATGAAACGGTTCTAAATGCTTTGTTTTCTTTGTTGCTTTTTTTGGTATCTCTTGTATTTTTTCTGGTAAAATGTCATCTGATGTTTGAGCAACAGGTTGTAAATGCTTTATTTTCTTTGTTGTTTTTTTTGACATATCTTTAATTTCTGCAAGTGACAGTCTTTTGCTTGCAATTCTTTTGCGTTCTTTTTCTCGTCGAATTTCCTTCTTCTCCGGTGTCTGCTGGCTGTCTGCTCTCTGTCGTCGTTCTCTAGCTTGGCGTCTTTTCTTTTCTTGTTTACTCTCGTTATCAGCCATGTTAATCTGTAAAAATAAAATAATGTACCATTAGTTTATTTTGAGATGTTAAGTTGTTTTTCATGACAAATAGTTATCAATAGTGTGTTAACATTTTATACTTAATCAATTTCAATGCGGTCAATTGAATAAAAGTCTAAATAAGGCCATCAGATAATTATTTAAAGAAATTTTGATTTATTAAACATGTATCCAAAAGCAAGTGTTTCAGTAACTAAAAAGGTATTTTCAAAAAGATGTTATGTCCTTATTTACAGCACTATTCAATTTGTCAAATGGCAATTAAATTAGGGTTTAGGACTGGAATGTTACAATGACAAATTGTATAGATTCTGTGTTTTTAGACTTTTTTGGACTATGCCAATTTATTTTTTAAGTTTACATTGAAGTTTGTATTTATTGTTAAAGATTATTGGCCCTAAAAGACAAATAAGAGATAGATGATAGATATTACTTTTTATACTGTACCTTGGTTGAAGTTTGATTTCAAGCAAAATTCTTTGTTGGTCCTGTGTTGAAAGCCTTCGTCCGATGGTCTGGTCCTGTGTTGAAAGTCCTCGTCCGATGGTGTAGTCCTCTGTTGAAAGTCCTCGTCCTCTGGTGTGGTCCTCAGTTCCAACTCCTGTTCCGATGTTCTTGACGCAGTATCTGTTATAAAATAAAAATGAAAATGTTATGTTATTTGAATGTCTTTGTATGAATGAAAAAATGGCATTATTTCTGTGTTTTTCTACAATCCTTTTTGGTGCGCCACAATTTTGGTATGCTTCTGTAGGCTATTTTCTAAGGCTTATAGGTGGTTAAACATTAAAGAAGAATATTAATTAATTTTTCTCTTTTTTTACTTGTTATACTGTACCTTGGTTGAAGTTTGATTTGAAGCAGAATCTTTGTTGGTCCTGTGTTGAAAGCCTTCGTCTGATGGTCTGGTCCTGTGTTGAAAGTCCTCGTCCAATCGTCTGGTCCTCTGTTGAAAGTCCTCGTCCGATGGTGTAGTCCTCTGTTGAAAGTCCTCGTCCAATGGTCTGGTCCTCTGTTGAAAGTCCTCGTCCGCTGGTGTGGTCCTCAGTTGAAACTCCTGGTCCGATGTTCTTGACGCAGTATCTGATATAAAATAAAAATGAAAATGTAATATTATTTTAATGTATTTGTATGAAGTAAAAAATGACATTATTTATTTGTTTTTCTACAATCCCGTTTGGTGTCCACCACTTTTGGTATGCTTATTTAGGCCTTTTTCTAAGGCTTATAGATTGTTAAACATAAAATAATTATCTAAATGTACTTTGGTATGTGTTTGTGTGAGTTTTCATACAATCCTGTTTGGTGCGCACCACTGTTGGTATGCTTATTTAGGCTTCTTTCTAAGGCTTATAGGTTGTTAAACATAAAATAAGAATGTAAAAGTAGTTTGCTATGTGTTTGTGTGAGTTTTCATACAATCCTGTTTGATGCACACCGCTGATGGTATGCTTATTAATGTTGTTTTGTAATGCTAATAGGTTGTTAAACATAAAATAAGAATCAAAATGTAGTTTGCTATGTGTTTGTGTGAGTTTTCATACAATCCTGTTTGGTGGGCACTAATGTTGGTATGCTTATTAAGGCTTCTTTCTAAGGCTTATAGGTTGTTAAACATTAAATAAGAATGTAAAAGTAGTTTGCTATGTGTTTGTGTGAGTTTTCATACAATCCTGTTTGATGCGCACCGCTGATGGTATGCTTATTAATGTTGTTTTGTAATGCTAATAGGTTGTTAAACATAAAATAAGAATCAAAATGTAGTTTGCTATGTGTTTGTGTGAGTTTTCATACAATCCTGTTTGATGCGCACCACTGTTGGTATGCTTATTAATGTAGTTTTGTAATGCTAATAGGTTGTTAAACATAAAATAAGAATCTAAATGTAGTTTGCTATGTGTTTGTGTGAGTTTTCATACAATCCTGTTTGGTGGGCACCAATGTTGGTATGCTTATTTAGGCTTCTTTCTAAGGCTTATAGGTTGTTAAACATTAAATAAACATCTAAATGTAGTTTGCTATGTGTTTGTGTGAGTTTTCATACAATCCTGTTTGATGCGCAGCACTGTTGGTATGCTTATTAATGTAGTTTTGTAATGCTAATAGGTTGTTAAACATAAAATAAGAATGTAAATGTAGTTTGTTATGTGTTTGTGTGAGTTTTCATACAATCCTGTTTGGTGGGCACCAATGTTGGTATGCTTATTTAGGCTTCTTTCTAAGGCTTATAGGTTGTTAAACATTAAACTAAGAATTTAAATGTAGTTTGCTATGTGTTTGTGTGAGTTTTCGTACAATCCTGTTTGATGGGCACCACTTTTGTTATACTTATGTAGTGTTTTTTCTAATGGTTATAGGTTGTTAAACAAAAAGAATATAAATTTAGTTTGCTATGTGTTTGTTACAATCCTGTTTTGTGTGTACCAGTTTGTGTGTACCATATGTTGCATACTTTCGCCCTCATTCAATTGCAGTTTGGCCAATTCAATATGGTTCTAAATGTGCTTATTTGGAGCCCTATTGAATTGTCCAAAATATCAATTGAATGAGGGCCTTTGTTTGCTGGATTTGTTATATTGTGAGGGCCTCATTGAATTTTGTTTTTCAATAGGGCTCTATATAAGCACAGAGCATATTTTGGAACAGAAGTTTTTAGTTAAATTGAGCCAAATGTGCTTATATAGAGCCCTATTGAAATGGTCAAATCACATTTGAATGAGGCCCTCGGCCATTAAACATATTTAGGTCCTGAATCAATTGCGTTTTGACCAATTGAATAGGGCTCTATATAAGCACATAAAATATTTTTGGACAGAAGTTTTTAGTTAGTGAAGACCTATTATGTGCTTATATAAAGCCCTATTCAATTAGCCAACTCAGAATTGAATAAGGCTCATGGTTCGGTTCTTTTTTATACTTAATACTTTACCTTGATTGAAGTGTGGAATGACAGAGGGTCCCCTCCTGCCAATCTTAATCCGCCGGTCTTCTTGTAGTGTCTGTTTGAAAAATAAAGTGAAATAGTGAATTATAGAATTTTTTATTTGTATTTAACAAACCATGGCCTTTTCAGCATTTAAAGTATTTTTGTATCTTACCTCTTGTTCTTTGTTGGTGTTCTTTAAAAGGGATTGTTCTTCACAGTGCACAGTGCAAATTGTTGAGAGACGCTGTTGATGCAGAGTCTGTTTGAATATTAAAAAAAGTAGAAAGATTGAGTTTTAGGTGATCTATTAAATTTCAGTAAATTAATTTCATTGAAATATACTTCTGTAATTAATTTGAATTAACATTATTTTTTGGTGGGGTCTACACACATATATGTCACATACATGAAGCACATTTCCATAGTTGAAAGTAATTTTTTTGTGTGCGTGTGACATATCAGTATACATGAATCATATTTTAATTGTTAAATTAACCTTATTTTTATTTTTGGCCAACATACATAAATGTGTGTGTGACATGTGACTATAGATGATACACATATATGTGCGTGTCACATATCAGTATACATGACTCATATTTTAATAGTATTTTAATAGTCCCAACTTATTTTTTTGTAATGTAATTTAAATGTAGTTGTTTAATTAGTTTGTTGCAGGGGCAATACACATAAATGTGCATGTAACATGTCACTATACATTATACACATAAATGTGCGTGTCAGTTGTCAGTATACATTATACGCCTAAATGTGCGTGTGACATGTCACTATACATTATACACATAAATGTGCGTGTCACATGTTAGTATACATTATAGGCATATATGTGCGTGTCACATGTCAGTATACATTATACGCATATATGTGCGTGTCACTTGTCAGTATACATTATACGCATAAATGTGCGTGTCACTTGTCAGTATACATTATACGCATAAATGTGCGTGTCACATGTCAGTATACATTATACACATATATGTGCGTGTCACTTGTCAGTATACATAAACCTCTTTGTCTTCTTTAATTTTTTTTTTTGATGTCCTGTCTTGAAAATAAGTAATATATTATAGCTTACCTCTCAGTTGTAATTTGCACAATGTAAAGTAGTAAATTAGGAAAGAATTATCTTCTCAAGTTTTAGCAGCAGTTATCTCCGAAGTCACTCTGTTCATCACCTGAGGAGAAATGTATTTTTCTCTGTCAAATAGACAGTATTTATAAACTTGTAGAACATTCTGGAAAGTTAGACCGTTAGAACGTAATACGCATGCGCTATTTGCGTTCCAGCTTACAATTTGCGTTCCATCCGCCATTTTGTGCGTAGTAGTGGTTAAAATGGTGTTTAATATGAGTGTGATCCGTTCCGCATAGTATGTGTTTCATTATTGCGAGTAAGTGTAGTGTAGTTACGTCTGGAGCCTCGTTTTCGTTTTGTTCGGCGGCCATTTTTTCTCTCGCTTAGCCGATTTTCGGTCGTTTAAACTCTTTGGGCCTCATTCTATTATCGGCCGTAAATCGGCCGTAAGGCTGCGATTCCTTGCGAGGGTTCAGTTAACTCGCGATTCTATTATACGGCCCCGCAAGGATCTCCTTTTACGGCCGGCCGCATATCTTGGAACCGGCCGTAATCTGTGAAATCTAAAAACTCAAAAATAAATTCAAGCCTGCACTGTACAGCTCTGTAAATGCTAGGGATCATATTGGGGGACATGAGGATTAAAAGGAACCCACTCTCAAGCTTGCACATCTGCCCAAACCCGAGTTCAAATTAACTGTTTATTTGCCGGCTGCGGCGTGGGCGTGTCTGAGGTGCTCCAAGCACTCTGGACATTTTACATGGATATTTTACGGATATTAAAAATGAAATATTTTACGGATTTGAGTACAGGATAATTATGTGCTATTTATTCTAACACCTAAAATCCCTTTATAGTCTTCTCAAAGTGCAGGATGGCTTTATTTGAGCTATTTTATGTGCTTAATTGGTGCTAGCGAGACCTTTTTCCTGCAAGTAACTGCGGCTCGTTTTTAGCCTTGCAGAGAGGTTTCCCGGAGCAATTGAATTGCAAATCTCTTGCGGCCGTTTTAGATCAAAGGCTTTCCTCCGGCGCGATCGGCCGCAAGAGATAGCAAGGCACCGGCCGCAAGCCTGCCGGAGCCTACGGCCGTAAGGGAATAGAATAGCAGAATAGCTTGCGGCCGGTCCTTGCGGCCCCGCAGCGGCTGCGGCCGATAATAGAATGAGGCCCTTTGTTTTCACTTAAATGGACGTGTAAATGAACTTTTGGAGGTGCCGGATGCCCCCCCGTGCTGTAAGTAAGCTTTTTATGTGTTTGTTGTGTTTATTTCTTGTGTTTGTGATGTTTTGATGCGCGGCGGTTGGAATGGGTCTTTCGCGGCCGTATTTTTTTCCGATGCGGCCGTATTTTGTTGCGAGTAAGTGTAGTGTAGTTACGTCTGGAGCCTCGTTTTCGTTTTGTTCGGCGGCCATTTTTTCTCTCGCTTAGCCGATTTTCGGTCGTTTAAACTCTTTGTTTTCACTTAAATGGACGTGTAAATGAACTTTTGGAGGTGCCGGATGCCCCCCCGTGCTGTAAGTAAGCTTTTTATGTGTTTGTTGTGTTTATTTCTTGTGTTTGTGATGTTTTGATGCGCGGCGGTTGGAATGGGTCTTTCGCGGCCGTATTTTTTTCCGATGCGGCCGTATTTTGTTGCGATATACGCAGTTAGCTTTTACGTGTACGACGCAGGGTATTTGTTTCTAAGTCGTGCGTATGTGTGTTAAGAGCGTGTGAGGGGCCTTTTTTACTGTTTTTTTGTTAAGTCTTGCGTCTGTGTGTCTGGGTGTAAGCGGGTGTGAGGCGACTTTGAGTTTTTTTTTGTTATGAAGTTGTGTGTGTGTGTATGTGTGTGTTAACACAGCCGATGTTGGGATGCTCCCACCACCGCAAATGCGGACCCTCGCTTCGCGAGGATCCGCATTTGCGGGGACGTTGTTTGGTTTTTGTTGGCTGGGCGGTTGGGTTTATTCTGTTAAAAAAGTCGTGTGTGTGTATGTGTGTGTTAACACAGCCGACGTTGAGCCTCCACAACCGCAAATGCGGGCCCTCGCTTCGCGAGGACCCGCATTTGCGGCGAACTGCGTCCCTCGCTTCGCGAGGGACGCAGTTTCTTGCGGGCTCGCTACGCGAGCCCGCAAGCGTGAGCAACGACTTGGGTTTTTGTTGGCTGGGCGGTTGGGTTTATTCTGTTAAAAAAGTCGTGTGTGTGTATGTGTGTGTTAACACAGCCGACGTTGAGCCTCGACAACCGCAAATGCGGGCCCTCGCTTCGCGAGGACCCGCATTTGCGGCGAACTGCGTCCCTCGCTTCGCGAGGGACGCAGTTCTTGCGGGCTCGCTACGCGAGCCCGCAAGCGTGAGCAACGACTCGTACGCTCACAACTATATATGTGTCTGTTAAAAAAGTCGTGTGTGTGTATGTGTGTGTTAACACAGCCGACGTTGAGCCTCGACAACCGCAAATGCGGGCCCTCGCTTCGCGAGGACCCGCATTTGCGGCGAACTGCGTCCCTCGCTTCGCGAGGGACGCAGTTCTTGCGGGCTCGCTACGCGAGCCCGCAAGCGTGAGCAACGACTCGTACGCTCACAACTATATATGTGATAAAACAATCACATATAATAGTTGTCAAACTACAAAACATCTCCTCACGAAGCGAGGAACGCAGTTAGGGCCGCAAATGCGGCCCCTCTGCAGAAGGTGGAGGCTCCAACGTCGGCTCATTGCAGGCCACAAATGCTGACCCTTGCGAGGGGCCGCATTTGCAGAGGTGGAGGCTCCCACGTCTGCTGCAATGAGCCGAAGACTTTGCGAGGGTCCGCATTTGCGGAGGTGGAGGCTCTACGGCGCCTCACAAGCGGTTACAAACACCCACAGAAGCGGAACTATGAAAAAAACTCTAATACACAATGACTAAATACAGACTTACAAAAAAAAATACGAGCCGCGGGACGTAGAAAAAATAATCAAGGACTTACACAAACCGAACCGCGCACAGTGGAATACATTAAAAAAACACTAAATACACACAAAAACAAAATAAAAGCATTACCCACAGCAAGGCGGGGACACCCAGGACGTCTGGACGTGAGGTTACACCTCAATTTAAGTCAAATTTACCGAGTTTAGACACTCGAAAATCCACTAAGAGAGATAAAAAATGGCCGCTGAATAAAACGAAATGAGGCTATACGACCCCTAAAGCCGCAAAACACCACCAAGCACATATGACTTTTCCAAAAAGCCAAACAGGTACAAGATACACTATTAGCAAGGATGTTAAATCATCCACACCCGTGTACCACATACACAATCGCCGCCATTTTACAACACTAACTAACAGCCTTATTAAATTGCGATTCGGTAAATTTAAAAGGGCTCTATTTAGGCACACAGCATATTTTTTTTACAAAAGTTTTTAGTTAGTGAACTTCTATCCAAAAGCAAGATCTTCACTAACTAAAAACTGCTGTAAATAAAATATGCTGTGTGCTTAAATAGAGCCCTTCTAAATTTACCGAATCGCAATTTAATAAGGCTGTAAATGCGGAAGTACACAGCTACACGGTTTCCCCTCGTGCACGAGGCATATTTACACTACACGCTGCACACATTGTTGACACTCAGCTCAACAACAGTGCAAATCTACATTGTATGTTGCAGGAACATCAAAACATATATTAATTACAAATAGGTAAAGTATATTAATTTATGAATTAATTAATTAATTAATTAGCATGAAAAACTACATATAAAAAAACAACAACACAGTATCGCAATAAATGACAAAGCCCTTCACCGCGCGCCTCACAAGGAGCGCCAACGTTGCTCATCGGACACAAACGACACCAGGGGAGAGGCTTGCAATAAGCGCAAAAAAGAGATCAGCGCGGACCTTACAATGAGAGCAAAAGCGCCTCTGATAACAAAAAATACGCCAACCGAGAGCGCTGAAGGATCTCAGACGACTGAAACACTTAGGCCCTCATTCAATTGCAATTTGGCCAATTGAATAGGGCTCTAAACAAGCACATAACATATTTTTTTAAAGAAGTTTTCAGTTAGTAAACATCTATCCAAAAGCAAGGTTTTCACTAACTAAAAACTTATTTAAAAAAAATTTGTTATGTGCTTATTTAGAGCCCTATTCAATTGGCCAAATCGCAATTGAATGAGGGACTTACTGTCTGTGGCAAACAGCATTACCTGCCTTACAATTTAATTGCCTCGTAATTATTGATGGACAAGTCGCTAGTATAAATATCTAGTTCACCACAACAATCATTTATAATATGGTGGGCAAAAAATCGATTGAAGACCTCCACCGTACAGTAGTACAGTAAAGAAATAGTGCATCTGTGTTCACATTTGAATGTCTAAAGCAAGTTAAAAAAAACTGCTTCCAGTTTAGAATTCCGAGAAAAGCAGTTATTACATTACATTCTGGGAAGCTGTGCTAGGATATGCAAATGTGCCCACAAATGCCTCGCTCTTCAATCAATAGCCATTTCCAAACATAGCTTCCATTTTCACCATGCCCACCATATTATAAATGATTGTTGTGGTGAACTACCTACTCACAAGGTCCACAACACAGGCTGAGATCCCGCTCCATGCTGATGATAGCCAGTAAGCTTGAAACAGCTGTACATGGATAGGATTCTCAGCCTGTGTTTAATCCAACCTTGGCTTTGCATCAAAGCTGTGTAATACAGCAGGCATAAGTTTAAAGGAAGCCATGTTTGAAAATGGCTATGGATTGAAGAGCTAGGCATTTGTGGGCACATTTGCATATTCCAGCTTAGCTTCCCAGAATGCAGTGTAATAATGGCTTTTCTTGGAATTCTGAGCTGGAAGCAGTTTTTTTAACTTGTTTTAGACATTCAAATGTGAACACAGATGTACTACTTATTTACTATATATATATATATATATATATATATATATATATATATATATATATATATATATATATATATATATATATCTTAGAGATCAACATCTACATTTATATACTTAGCTACTGCATTGATAGTCAACATAAATTACAGTAATATATAGTGTGTCGGTGTTCCAAAATATGTGTCTCTCTTTGGTCACTTGAAGTATGCAAAATCAGGAGTAGCTCCATGGCATAGTTCACACTCAGATTGCAGTATTTCACATTTTAGCTCATTTGTACATTAAAAATGAGAAATGTTCTGTAGTATGCCCACATGGATAGACCGGGCCAGCCCAAAAATGAGGAAAAACAGTGCATGTTCTTTCCAGGAAGCAATGCCCATGTCCTGGAAAAACAGCAGACCTAAGACATACCGTCAACTTTGCCACTGAGGTACTCCTGATCTCCCGAGCTATTTTTCCATAAACAATGCAGTATATCTTTGATTTATATTGGAGTGTCCAGATATTGTAAATCAATATCTATATTTATATACTTTACTGAAGCTACTATATTGATAGTTAGCATAAATAACAGTAGTATATAGTGTGTCTGTTCCAAAATATGTGCCCTAGACTTATACAGAATCAGTTCATGGTGTGTAGATAATTCCATACTGTCTTATTACTACTCTTAAATATTTCTATGACCTTCCTCCACAAGAATATTTTAGCTACTGTCAAATCAAACACTTTGTTTCCAGTATTATTCGACAAATGGGTCGGCCTGGAGAAATTTGGTTTACCGGTACATGCAAAAGAGCCCCACTCGCACGAGGCGTGATAGGTACACTTTACAACACCTTTAATATGACCCCAGAAGGTCACAAGTTCAATTGCATGACCAATTGGGAACACAACCTCGCTATTATGGAACTAAGAATCTTTGAATGAAGCTTGATCAAACCTCATTAAACTTCTTTCAAAGTACTCCACAGGGTCTATATTACCCCAAAAAACGTAATAAATAGAATCCCACAGTAAGACCGCTATGCTTCAGAGGATATCACCAAACTGGTACCTTTATCCACACCTGGTGGACCTGCCATAAACCTGAAGGATTATCGAGGGATGTAAGGCATCATACCTCTGAGATAATTAACACACAACGAGAACCAGACATGGCATCTTGTCTCCAAGGACTTTCAAGTCCTAATCTCCACAAATCCCATCACAAACTACTACAATAGTAGTTTGGCAACCAAAAGCCACATTGCCAAAAAGTGAAAATCAGAGTCACTGAACATCCAACCAGTTAAAAATAAACTAAACTTATATTAATAAAGGAAAGACTTAGCAGACACCATGTCAATATTTCTTAAACTATGGGAACCTTGGCTAGCCTCAACCTATAGTATTACCTTAATTTAAACCCCACAAACACATCACACATAACATAATTCAGGGAGAGTAAACTGGTTGGATCCTGTGGATGGAAATGGAGGAAAAAATAAATATAAATGCAAATCTAAATACAACAAAAAGTTGTTTCCTCTATTATATGCTCTTCCATTCGCATTACTCCTAATACATTCTTACTGGAGTGATACAGGATAACAACCGAACCAAAAATATGTTGCATGTCACTATATAGCCCATATACAGGGAACATTAAAGGGATATGTAAGTTTGCTGGTTTATGAATGCGCATGATAGAGGAGAATTAGTAGTGTATGCAAAAAAAAATTTGCATGAAAAAATCCCAAAATAAACATTTAAACACTTACATTGAAGCAGAAATGTATTAATCCAAGAAACATTCATATCCCTTTAAGTCTTAAGGACTTTTCTCAAAATCCCAACATCCATTATCTACTATTTAAATAGTCATAGATAATTCCCACATTATTGCCAAAATTCACCCTAATACTCCAACATAGCATTGTGACATGGGGATGGAGGTAGAGGAAAACGTGAGGAATAAGTTTGGATAACAAAAAAGATAAAGAAAAAAAGAAAATATTAGAAATAAATGTTTTATTATAATTTGTTTTAATCTTTATTGGCAATTGTATCAAGCAAAGAATAAACAATTTTCATAATTTATAACTTTATATACTAAGCTCTGTATTACATTTCCTATACATATAACAACAAATATTCCAACTGTGTGTTTTTGCAAACACTTTCTTCTAATAATCAATGGAATGCATACCCCTAGAGTCACCTAGCTTCGAAGGAGCTGGGAAATGCTTCACTGAAAGCTGTGATGGATATTTTCTATGTGAAGTTTTGGAGTGAGGAAGACTTATATAGGACTGGGAGGAGAGCAGAGGGAAATTAAAAAAAACAGTAATATTTCATAACTCCATATAAGTGCGCTAATATGCTTTCATTGTGCTGCATGCATTTATTCTTTCAATGGGCTATTTTTTATTTATCACTAAAATACAAATGTAGCATTACATTCTTGAATGTGGTGCAATATGGCAAAATTCTGGTGCATCCACTCATCTTAAATATTGGAAACCCATGTTATTTTAGACAGATATTCCTCCTCCCCTTTCCTCTCTTAGTGCAAATAAATGTAAAAAGAATCTCAGCTGCATATTAACCATATATGTAAATATCCTAAAAATAATAAAAACACTTTTTTTATAGTATACAATTTAAGGGAGGGAATGTAGATTTGGCATATGACATGTCAAGTCAGAAGGTACACAATGGGCATTTGGCAGCTAAAACCAGTGCTTACAATAGGAATAATAGAAAGATCATTATTTTACAAGAAAACATCATCCTGATAAAATAATAGACAGGATTAGCTGAAAAATAAAAATGGAACTGCACAGTAAAAAGTAATTGAATATAAAACTTAGATTTTTATGAAAGTGTTTCTTTTTTTATTTGATTTTTTAACCATTTTTTCCATGATAAAGTTTAGTTATTCTAAGTATCATTCACAAAATTGACTACAGGGGTCCTTTAAAACATATTCGAAATATATGTCAACACTGTGCCTGCAGGAAGAATGTCCCTGATACAAAAGAAAACAAAGTTGTATATCAAGATATAAATTGCCCAAGATCACGGTCACACAGTTTGATCAACGAGTAATGGTTGTTTTTCATCACATGTAAAATTGTTATTTTACCATAATCTAAGAAATGTAAATTACGTGTGTTATTCATAACAAGGTGTACAGTTTAATAATAATAACTAAACCCCTGTAATCCTGTGATAATCCTCTGCACATTGAGAAAATATGTGGGTATGTTTATCGTGTTATTTACAGATTAAAAAGAAAGCAAATGAGTCATTGCTTTGCCGTTATCTAGAGTATATGCCAATGTTATCTCACATAGGAAGCACCTGAAATAGCTGATGTTATTTAAGTCACTATCAGAAATTAGAAAACACCCGTTGATATCTCTCCCTTACATAGTTTTTCCATTTAGCAAAATAACATAAAAAAGCAACTGTCATTAGATGGAGTTATAAAAACCTGCTACATTTTTTAGAAAATCTATTCTAGTCCCAAATTCAGATCACAACAAACAGTAAAGAGGTATTTTATTTTTATATATATATATATATATATATATATATATATATATATATATATAAATATATATATATAGTAATTTAATAATTGTTAATCTATATATATATATAGATGAAAAATGAGTATTGCAGTGAATTGTGATACCTTTTGTATTGGACAAACACCTTATTTATATTGACGAGCTTTCAAGAGGTTTGACTTCTCTTTATCAAGTATGAAGAAATACTAACATGAGATGGAACCCTCAGTTTGAATGTAAACAGCAGATGCAGAGAGAGTGGAGACAGCATCTGACATCATCAGGTAAATACATATAGGGGGAATTAACACAACATAGTATAGGAAACATATATACACCGATATATACATGATGGACAAGAGTGACAAGCCTATTGTAGTAAAATAAGAAAATTGGCAAGAAATTGTGATAATGTGTTAGAGAGTCCATATTATGTCCTGTATTTTTAGTGTTGAAGAATGTGATCATCTTTATTTCAAATGCTTTTGTCTCCTAGATGTTTTTAAAATTTCCTCTGAGTATTTAGATTTTTAGGTTTTGGATGGAGTAATCATTCTGGCTAAAATATATATATAGTAATAATTACTAGATTACTGGACATTAACAACTTCTTCACTCTTAAATTATATATATCACATATATAGTTTTCAGCAGTGCGACCACGAAGCGAGGGCCGCGGTTGCCGCCAGGCAAGGAGAGCCAAAGGCGCTTCTTGTGCTGGTGAAGATGAGCGCCATAGGCGCTTATCCCTACAACCCCATAGGACTTAGGCAGGGAGCGCCGAAGGCGCTCACTGCGCTGGTGGAGATGAGCGCTGTATGGCGCTCATGCCTACAACCACGTAGGACTTAGGCAGGGAGCGCCGAAGGCGCTCACTGCGCTGGTGGAGATGAGCACAGTAGGCGATCATCCCGACAACCCTGCACGCCTTGCGCATCATACCTACAACCTGCAGAACTACACATCAACACCAAATACACAATTCAAAGTGCGAGACCCGTAGCACCTTGAAAAAATCGCCTATAAAAATTACGGTCCGTAACCGTTACTGAGGGAAAGAAAAACATGAGCAGCAAAAAATAAACAAACTTAACGGCCGCAACAATCACAGCGAAAAACACGTAAATCACACAAAATACAAAATAACATTTTTTAAATATACACACACAGCAAGGGGGGACAACCAGGATGTCTTGGAATGAGGTTACACGCCAATTTAAATACAATTTAAAGATTTTCGCCACTCGAAAATTCCCTAAGCGAGAGAAAAAATGGCAGCCGAAAAAAACTAAAACGAGGCTACACGACCCCTAAGCACACAAAACACCTCCAAGCACATACAGCTTTTACACAGACCCGTACAACCTAATAAATACACTATTAGGAAGGACGCTAAATGCTCAACACCCGCCTAACACATACACAATCGCAGCCATTTTACCACAATCACTCAAACCTAATAACATTACCATTACAAAATGTGGAGGTACACAGCTAAACAAACAGTTTAACCTCGCGCACGCAGCCTATTTACACTACACAGTGCACACATTGCTGACACTTACACCTCAGCTCACCAACACTGCAAATCTACATTGTATGCTGCAGGAACATCAAAACAGATTGTTAGCTCTTCAGCATATTGCTTAATGCATATATTAATTACAAATAGGTCAAGTATATTACTTTAGAACTTTACAAATTAATTAATTAACATTACAAAATACATACACATACAAGAAAACAAAAAACCTATAAACGCTAAAGGCGCTCAGCGCGCGCTTCACAAGGAGTGCCAACGGTGTTTACAGGACCATAACTACACCAGGGGAGAGGCTCACAATGCGAGCCAAAAGCCCATCAGCGCAAAACATGCAATGAGCGCCAAAGGAGCTCTCATAACCAAACATACACCAACCAAGAGGGTCGCAATGAGCGCTGAAGGTACCCACACAACCAAAATACTTACTTTGTGTACCAAACAGCATTACCTGCCTTACAATTGCCGTCATTTTTTGACAGGCAAGTCGCTAGTGTATATATATATACTAGCGAATTGCCCGTCAAAAAATGACGGCAATGAAATTGTAAGGTAGCTAATGCTGTTTGGTGTATAATAATGAAATATGTAATACATTACTAAATGAATATACTGTACGTATTTTGAAGCATTGTGATGAAGAGCTGGCAATCTGTGTTGATGTTGCTGCAGTATTAGTGGTGTGGAGCTGCTGTGTAAGCGTGATGAATGTGTGCACTGTGTGGTATGAATATCCGTAGGTGGTTTGTGGCGTTTTGCGAGTTTCTTGTGGTGTTTTGCGAGTTTCTTGTGGTGTTTTGCGAGTATAGAGTGCTGTAGCCTCGTTTTCGTTTTGTTCGGCGGCCATTTTTTCTGTCGCTTAGATTTATTTTTAGTCTCAAAACTCTTTTATTTCGAGTAAAATCGAGGTCTAAGTTGCATTTTTGAGGTCCTGGGTGCTCGCTCTTGGTGTAGGTAAGGTTTTTATGTATGTGCTGTGTGTATGTATTGTGTTTTAAATGTTTGTATGTCGGCGTGTTGCGTCCGATGTTTGCGAGGTCGTAATGTGTGGTAACGTGTTTCGTAGGTTGTTTGCGTTCCTCGTAAAATTTAGCGAGTGTCGTAATTTGTGTGTCGTGTTTTTTGAGTAGCGACGTGAAGTTTAAGTGAAGTTTGCGAGGGTTTGAGGCCCTTGCCCAGTGACCTCGCCAGCAACTGAGGCCCTCGCTTTGCGAGGGGCCTCAGTTGCTGGCATGGAGCGCCTTCGGCGCTCCATGCCAGCAACTGAGGCCCTTGCCCAGTGACCTCGCCAGCAACTGAGGCCCTCGCTTTGCGAGGGGCCTCAGTTGCTGGCATGGAGCGCCTTCGGCGCTCCATGCCAGCAACTGAGGCCCTTGCCCAGTGACCTCGCCAGCAACTGAGGCCCTCGCTTCGCGAGGGGCCTCAGTTGCTGGCATGGAGCGCCTTCGGCGCTCCATGCCAGCAACTGAGGCCCTTGCCCAGTGACCCGTACGCTCACAACTATATATGTGATATATATATATATATATATATATATATATATATATCCTTGTGGATCACTACTTTGTCATGGTGAAGGGACTTGTGTACCTCAATCAAGTTGTGAGGTGTACCATGTAGGTTTACCCAAAATGAGCAGATCATAGCAGGGAGGTCAGACAAAATGCAGGCCATTGAAAAAGGATCTGGCAGCCCTCTCCAGTATCTTTGCCAGCAAAATCTTATGGAGAAAAATAACCAGAGACATAAATATATGGCACAGAAAGATGCGCCAGTCAGGTCAGAAGATGCCTACCACATTACTTGGAAAGAGCAAAGTATGAGTAGTACCAGATCTAATGAAGAGGTTGGTCCAAAGTTGAGAGCGCACCCTGCTGTGGATGTGTCTGTATGTATCTGCAGCATATGAGCAAGGAACAATTTAGCATAGAAACCTGGAAAGTTAGAGCTATGAACCAAGAAACTGGATGGGATCAAACATTAGATGATATGATTAACATTAATAAAAATGAGAGTTAGTGAACTCAAATGGACTGGAATGGGACGTTTCATATCAGACAACCAACAGATCTTCTACTTTGTTAAAGAATCGCACAGAAGAAAATAAGTGTCTCTCATAGTCAATCAAAGGGTGGTCAAAGCAGTACTCAGATCCAACCCAATAAATGACAGAATGATTTCAATACAAATTAAAGGCAGTCCATTTAACATCACAGTATATGCTCCAACCATGGATGCTGAAGTTGTCAATTTCTATGAATATATAGTAGAATTCTGTCAGGATAATTTCCTCATCATAGTAAACAATGTCTTCCAACAGTCTCATAGATGATATTACACATGGACATCACCAGAAGGACAATATAGAAATCTGATTGACTATATACTTTGTAGCCAAAGATGGAGGAGCTCTATAAAGTCAGCAAAAACAAGACCTGTAGCTGATCAGGGGCTTCTTATTGCAAAGTTCAGAAATAAACGGAGGAAAAGAGGAACAATCCCAAGACTAATTAGATACTAACGAAATAATATACCTTGTGAATATTCAGTGGAGATAAAATATTTTAGGGAGAAGAGTTGCCTGAAGAGTTTTTCAAAGTAGTTTGTGATGTTGTCTAGAAAACGGCTATCTGATGAGGCTTTTAACGTAGCCCAGGAAAGACAGAACATGAAAGGTATTGGACAAAGGAATAGATTTGTCCAACTTAATACAGAATTCAAGAGGATAGCAAGAAGAGACAAGGAGTCATTCTATAATAAGCTATGTAAAGAGAAGATATTGAAAAAGATAACAGATAATGAAAAATCAAGAAATCTCTTCAAGAAAATTGGGAGATCAAAGAAATCTTTGATGCCAAAGTGGGAGTATATAAAAATATAATATAACAGAATGGTAGAGACTTAACAGAAGCAGATCAGATGAAGAAGAGGTTGCAGGAATACAAAGAAGATCTATACAGGAATAATCTTATCAGGATTGATAACCTTAATGCGCTTGAGCCAGTCATCTGGGAGAGTGAAGTAAAATACTAAGGTTGCCGGAAATTTTGGAATCACAGCTGAACTGTACAAAATCCTACAAGATGATTCTATGGAAGAGTTGCTTGCACTATGCCAACAAATTTGAAAAACTAAACAGTGACCAGTGGACTGGAAAATGTCAGACTACATCGCAATCCCCCCAAAAAGAAAGAGTGCTCCAGGTATCAAACTGACTGACAGATGTGTCTGGTGTGCTGTGATCTATACGGTCAGAGAGAGTAACATATATATAATATATATATATATATATTACAATTAATAAAAATTGCATTAAAAGTAATACCTATATGCTATAGAGAGATAGATGTGAAGTTCTTGCCACATCCAGGTGGACTTGTGCACTAGTAGCTGACCATGCTGTTTGCACTAGAACCTGAGATATATAGTAATGTTTCACAGCTTGCTGACTACCTGCAAAGATCATGAAATTGTGGGCTGCACTACAGGGATTGGAAGAGTTGAATGCAGCTATGCTTAGGAGGAATATCACTTTTACTTTTAAAAGGCCATTTAAAAATACACACATACAAACAATCAAAAAAGATTCTTGAATTCTAGTCCTTAAGTCACAATCCGTAATGAACGTCTCCACTCATCTACCATACTAAACGCTCAGGGCCTCATTCTATTATCGGCCGTAAATCGGCCGCAAAGCTGCGATTCCTTGCGGGGCTCCCGTTACCTTGCAATTCAAATAGACTAGGCCGCAAGGATATCCCCTTACGGCCGGCCGCATATCTTGCTCAGAATTCTTTAAAAGCAATTATAAATTCAAGACGGCACTGTAAAGCTCTGTAAATGCTAGGGATCATAATGGGGGACATGAGGATTAATAGCAACCCCCTCTCAAGCTTGCACATCAGCCCAAATCTGAGATTTCATTAACTGTTTATTTTCCGGCCGCAGCGTGGGCGGGTCTGAGGTGCTCCAAGCCCTCTGGACTTTTTCCACGGATATTTGACATAAATTAAAATAAAAATTATTTAAGGATTTGAGTGTAGGGGAATGTTGTGCTATGAATGCTAACACCTACAATCACTTTATAGTCTCCTCAGAGTGCAGGATGGCTTTATTATGTGCTTAATTGTGTGCCTGCGGGACCTTTTTGCTGCAAGTAAGCTGCGGCTCGGTTTTAGCCTTGCAGAGAGGGTTCCCGGAGCAATTGAATAGCAACCGGGATTTGCTTGCGGCCGTTTAAGATCAAAGGCTTGCCTCCGGCGCGTGCGGACGCAAGGGATAACAAGGCGCCGGCCGCAAGCCTGCCGGAGTTTCTGGACGGAAGGGAATAGAATAGGCAAATAGCTTGCAGCCGGTCCTTGCGGCCCCGCATCTCCTACGGCCGATAATAGAATGAGGCCCTCAGTGTCTGCAGCTCGTCTCTGTCAATCTCTCCACTGTTTTCCCATAGCATCCAGGTTTCTCAACATATACTCAATACATTCTTACAAAACAAGCCATTCGGAGAGAATGACCACACATCCAACTCAGATCTGAGTATGGTCTTAGAATGAGCGGCTGTGTCCTGTCTGTGATTCTGTCATGGTGTCTCAAAGACAATTATAATAGTCCATTTTTGACAAATGTATAGGCATTGAGTATTGATCCTTGACCCAAGATGGCTTCCCAGATCGAATTATACAATTTATTACCCTACTAATAGTGGATTTAGGAAACATTTTATTGGTACAAATATCCTTACATTTTTAGTGTATATATATATATATATATATATATATATATATATATATATATATATATATATCATGTATCACTTTTTGTAGCACTTGTGAATTTTAGCTCTGAACCAGTATTTTTTCCATTGTCGTGAGGTATGAAACAGTTAATTATACATTTTGCTTAAATTCATTTTTATTTCTTCTATAACTGTAAACAAGTCCTTCTTCACATAATAAAAACTTGTTCAGGAGACAATAAGCTATTATTTAGCCTAAGCAAATGTGTATTTTGGTGGTATACAAGGCCAAAATCAAGATTAGAACTTAACCTATGCGCAGAGATAATAAATAAAAGTTTTTGTGTGCATACAGTGACGTGCCAGACATGATTAAGCACTTGCAAACTGCATGCATCTTATTTTATTGGATCACCTAATGTAAATAATATCTTATTGGCTTAAGCAATGGATTGTACCATGAGTAATGGGTTATACCATGTTCTTTATGTAAACACTATAAAAGCTGTGTTTTATTTGTGTCCATTCAGCACAGTCAGTCAGTCACCAGCAGCCGTTTTGGATGTTTTTTGTTGCTTCCGAACGTTTTGTATAAATAAAATCTAATGATAAGAAAATAATGAGAGGCCTCTGTTTTTTGGTGTCATGACTGGGTTTCGGAGTAAAAAGTGATTTGTGGGTATGGTTTTTTCTCCAACACACCACAGACAAATTATGTGTTTGTTTTCCCCTGCTCTGTCTTTTTCTGCCCCACCATTGCCTATATCGTAAACCTTATTCTCTTTTACCCATTTTCTACCTGTTGTTTCTGGCTTGATGCTGATTTATTTTAAGTGAACTTGCTTGTATCTATGTACACTACACTGGATATTAAAATACTATTCACAATACTGGATTCTAGCTGTGTATCAGAACTTCAACTTCCTATTCAGCCCTCTTGTTACATGTGTGAGTGCGTGACGTTTGCAGTCCCCTCAAATGTATGGCTGAGAATTCATGGCATTTATGAGGAACGGTCACATTATGTACTTTTCCATTCTTAAAGGAAAAAGGAAAGTGCGTGCATGTCTTGGCAATTTTGACTAGTAAAAATAAACCGTGGAGGTGTGTATACCCATGAGTCAGTGCTCTGGCAAAAATACCAGCTGGTATGTCCAGTTTGGCAAACTTCACCAGACAGATGTGATGAGTGTAATGTCCAAAACTAAATGCTGAAAATTTTATCCCACAGTAACCTGGCCAACCAGCAATGAAGATATTTGGCAGCAAGGCATAAATCCACTTTGCTTTATTTAAAACTAGCGACTTGCCCGTCAAAAAATGACGGCAATGTGATGTATATGTTTGTCAAGTTGTTTAGTTATTAACATATATTTTTGACACTTGTAAGTATTTTAATATGAACGTGTATTTTTGTAAAATGTTGATGTAATGGTTTTTTAAAATGTAATTTGTATCTGAAGAATTGTTAACTTTAATATACATTGAATGAATAGGAAAGCAAAAAGTAAAAAGCCTTCTTGAAACGTTGCGAATTTTAACATGAAGTTTAAAATATATGTAAGCAATAACCTTCAAAGTATATATTTTGAAACTTTAACTTTATTTTTTATGTAAGTTTAGAAGTTGACAAAACATTTGTATAATTTTGAACAATATAAACAGTAACATAGTGAATACATTTTGTAACCTAATTTTTTATTAAAAGTATTAACATTTGAATGTAAAAACAATTGACCTTTAAATTAATCAGTATTAACATGCAATTTCTATCACAATAATTGTTAACTTGAATATACATTGAATGTAGAGGAAGGCATACAGTAAAACTCTGCTTAAAACGTACGTAATTAAAGTAATTCATTACTGAGCACATAAACTGGCGATAAACATTAATGTAGTTAGTAATCTTAAGATAACAGACAATATTTACATTGTGACTTAAAAGGTGCTTGACCTGTTAACATCCACTTTGTAATCTGTTGAATGAAATAACTTGCAAATATATTTTTTAAACTTGTAACATTAGAAACATTAACATAGTGACTTAACATTTGAACATAATTTTTACTAACAATGCAAGGCAAGTATTTTGTGAGGCGAATCATTCCTAAACAGTACTTTCATTAATTATGACTGAATTAAACAACTAATTGTTATGTATTTTGCAATGGTTTTAAAAAATGTTTGCATCTTGAATTTGTATCCTGCAAAGTTATAGTACTTCATAGTAGACAATGTTTTTAGTAAAAATACGTCCATCTTCTAATAAATCACCTTGACTTTCATTGTTTTCAATGTAAACTTTAATAGCCTGTGGATTTTTGCACCGTGACAACGCAACGTACAATTGACCATGTGCAAAAACTGGTTCTTCCAAGTAAATACCCACAGATTTGAAAGTTTGACCTTGTGATTTATTAATGGTCATGGCAAATGCCATAATAATGGGAAATTGTCTTCTTTGAAGTATAAAAGGGAGACTACTTTCACTTGGTGCTAAATCTATTCTTGGTATGAAAACTCTCTCTCCTTTATGGGTCCCAGTTAAAATTTCAGCATCTATAAAATGGTCCTTTAATTGTTGAACAATTAATCTTGTGCCATTGCATAGGCCTTTTTTGGGGTTCATATTTCGCAGTAACATGATAATTGCACCTTTCTTTAGCTGCAAAATATGTGGTGGCATTCCAGAAGGAGTTAAAGAGTTAATGAATTCAGTTGAAAAGTTTGCCTGACTTTCATTGTCATCAGCAAGTACAGAATCAGCACTGTGATAATTTCTTTGTGGTGCATTATTTTTTTTTAAGATTTCATTATTGAGTATTAATGCATCTTTATTTTTACACGTCAGTATAACTTGGTTGGCAAGCTCAGAATATTCTTCGTTATTTATGCTCCCTTCAAATATAGCCGATATAATACCTTGTTGACAAATCATATGAGGTGGGATCTCTACAGTGTCGTCAGGTAAATGTAGTATTTTTTCTGTTCTGCCTTCTCCAATTTTAATAAGCCAATCATTGAAATCAGTTTGGCCTTCTGATCTCATATTTTGTTGCAGTTGAAGATGGGTAAAATGTTTCCATACTGTACTTGACTTTATACATGTTTCAATAATGTCTGTTCGATTTCCATGTACAACGACAGGTAATGTTTGTCTAAAATCGCCACCCAACAAAATTACGTTTCCACCAAATGGAAAAATATTATCCATGACTTCACGAAGCAAACGGTCAATACATTGGAGGGCATAGCATGACATCATTGTGGCCTCATCTATTATAATTAATTTACATTTCTTCAATTTCTTTGCTTGTAAGGATGTCATGCGAATATCTGACACAGAATTTTCTAAAATAGGCACTGGCAGTTTAAATCCACTATGAACAGTTCTTCCACCTTCTAATAAAAGTGCAGCAATTCCAGTAGTGGCAAACGCCATTGCTATTTTTCCTTGGGCTCGTACTGAACTCATTAATAAATTGTACAAATATGTTTTTCCTGATCCGCCAGGTCCATCAAGATAGAAATAACGCTCTGTCACCATGTCATCATCTATAGCATTTTTAATGGCATGAAATGCTTGCAATTGTAGTGTATTTAAAGTTGCAAGTCTTTCTTCTGTTCTTTCTGCTTGTAGTTGAATGTCATAGTCTTCAAAGTTAATGTCATCTATAAGACCTGGATCAGGCAAATTAAAACTTGCACAACTTAATCCATGAGTTAAAAAGACTTCTTGGATTTCCATTAACGCTTTTAAGTGTGCAATGGGTTCATTGTATCGTCGCATAAAGTCTTCAGCCATATTACTTTTAAAAGTCTCCCACAAAGCTAATGCATTTGGAGCATTTGAGAAGATACAAATAAAAGCAAATTGTTCTCTCATCTGTCGTGGCATTTGACATTGTGCTGCTTCTTCTAAACATCTTTCCCACACTGTATCATCAGCGAGTAAGTTTCTATGTCTTGCAGCTAAATGGAAGGATTCATATACAATGTCATTAACAGTTCTTAAGTGTTCAAAACTTTGTGCTCCAGGAACATTTAAAAGTAATATCCGTAAGCAAAAACGTTCCACATCTCTTGGACTGACTGTGTAAATTCTTGGAATAATTTTATTGCCTCTGGTTTTTCTTGGTCTCCATAATCCATTCACAAAAACATAGTAATATGGAATTTCAATATATAAGTATTGTGTTGCTTCAGCATCAGTGGAATTTAATGCAAACCATGCAGTTAGTGTAGTGTGACGATCTTCACTTTGGGCCAATGCATTCATTTCATTTCCAGCATGGAAATAGACTAAATGTCGTTGTGGCAAATGTACTGCTAACCTATATACTGCATGTGATCTATCATGCATTTCAAATTTTAAAAGCCGCCACATAGCTTCTGGCGCACTGACATAGCGAGCATCTACATGAGATGCAAGTTCATCATGTACTAACTCACTACTTTCAGGGTTGTCTGCACTTTTGACGACTACAGTAGCTGCATCGTAACCTTTGTAAATATATTTGTAGACATATTTAATGGATTTGATGGAAGTGCAGGCTTCTACGTTGATGTGGGCGTTGTACTTCATGAGTAAATGTGGATTGTAGGGTACTACATATCTATTGTCCACTTTTTTCCCACGAATAATGGCACTATCTCCTTCTCTTCTTTTATAAAGTGGATATCCATCACAATTTGCATATGTTTTGTCTCTATAATCTTTTGGAAAATCTTTTGAACATTGATTATTTTCCATACATGGTGATTGTGGATTAAGGTCTCCACAGGGTCCATGAATCATGCGATGAGTAACAATCTCATATAGTCTACCATATAGTTCTGGATCCGGTAGTTCAGCAACTATGACTGCATCCACTTTGTCCGAAGTATCTAATTTATCTTTCTCTTGAAGTATTATGAGAAGATGTGCATGTGGAAGGCCTCTTTTTTGAAATTCAATGGTATATACATAAGCAAGACATTTGCCAAATAACTGATTTATAGTGAAGTCACGTATTAATTCATTTAATTTTATCTTAAAAACTCTGGCTACTAAATCTGGTCGATCTGAAGCACTTTGTCCAAGAAGTAGATTTTGATTAATTTCTGGCCATTGTGGATTACATGTAAATGTCACAAATAAATCTGGTTTTCCAAATTTTGTCACAATAGCCATAGCATCATTGTATCTTTCTCTCATATTTCGAGGAGATCCTTGAAAGGAAGATGGTAAAATGATGGCTTTGCCAGCTGTCATGTCTCTGCTTGTAGCCACGTCAGCAACATAGTCCATGAGTCCACAATATTGTTCTACACGTAGTTTATCTTGTTGATATTTTATAAAGTTTAAATTATTTGCCTCAACTTGCAAATATGAATCAATAATCCATTGTTGTGTTAGTTTCCCACCACATAAAATTGGATTAAATTCATCTCTAATGGCAATTTGAGCAACTTTAAATTCAAGCATAGAAACATTATTTCGGATTCTGGCTTTAGCATTTGGGTAACTGGGAAGGGTTAATTTTGGTTGCCAACCTGCTTCTCCGTGTGGGAAAAAGATGGGATATGTCATTGGATCTAAATTTGGACTTAAGATATTAATATTAATAAATGGTTGGTCCTGATTTCTGGGATATACTCTAATGTCTCTTTGAAATGGTGGTTCTCCTTCATCATTCTGAAAGACTATTGCAACCTCATTTGATGTTGGCAAGTTATAACGACGTTTATCAGTATGTCTGTCTCTTTTAAGCACCATATTAACCTTTGGCATGGGTAATTGATGTCTTTGTGCATGAAGTAGTTGTTCATTTTCTACTTCTGCCAATTTTTTGTAAGCTTTACTGTAGGGATTGTTGTCCATAATGTTATTTAGCTCTATAAAAACACTGGGTAAGCATTTTTTATTTTCTTCCATCTGCATACGTTGGTCAACAGCTTCCATTGTATCTAGGACATATAGTTGAGCGAATTTTCTTTGCTCTCCTTCCTCTGGATGTAAATGTGAAGTCCGATGATAAATTTGTCCTTGGACTTTAAAACAGTAAGGACCATGTCCTGGTACATTAGCAGCTAATGTTGCCCCCATAGATGCAAATGATATGGCACTATTGTAGGATCTTATGTTTGTCTTAAAATTTTTGTAATTTGGAAAAGTAGGTTCAGTCATAATATTTAGTAAATAGGTTGGAAATAGTTTCCTTTGTGGAAGTTTGAACTTTCCTTTTTGACAACAACTAATAAATTGTCCATCTCGGGGTCTCTCCTGTTTAAAATAATAAGCCTCACAAAATTGACATTGAGTAGTCAGGTCCCCACAACTATGAACCTCTACTGCTAAAGACTTCAGTAAAGGACAATTTGCAAAGCATATTGGATGTTGACTTTCATATTCATCCGATGAAAAGTCATGAAATGTTTCAACAACAGGTTCTAAATGTTTAGTTTTTTTCGTAGATTTTCTTGGTATATGTTGGACTTGTTTGGTTGAAATGTCCTGTAAGTTTTTAGTAAGAGTTTGCAAATGCTTTTTTTTTGTAGTTGCTTTTTTTGGTCTGTCTTGACTGGTATGTTGTAAAATGTCATCTGATGTTTTAGGAACAGTTTGTAAATGCTTTATTATTTTTTTATTTTTTTTGGTTGTATCTTTCATTTTTGCAGCTGATATTCTTTTATTTGCAAGTCTTTTGCGTTCTTTTTCTCTTCGAATTTCTTTCTCCTCCGGTGTCTGCTGGGCGGCCCATCTCTCTTGTCTTTCTCTAGTTTGACGTCTTTTCTTCTCTTCTTTGGTCTCGTTATCAGCCATATTAATCTGTAAAGGAAAAAAAAAAAATGTAATTGTGTATATTTAAATTTGTAATTCCTGTTAAAGATTCTTGTGCACAATTGGTGAAATAAAAGGCAAATCATGAATGTATCATTTATATTTAGTTAAATTTATAATTCCTGTCCTCACTGGCTAAGAATTTGGCCAATGGAATACTGCTGTAAATAAGCATGTAACATATTTTTTTTTAAAAATGGTTTTATTTATGAAAAACGTTGTTTGTGGATAGATATTTACCACTGCAAAACTTCTTTGCTAAAAAAAAAAGTGATGTGGTTATTGAGCTATGTATTGCATAGTAGCAATTTAAATAAAATAAGGGAGATAGTAAAATAATTATGTTATTTTTCTGTTGACACGAATGCAACTGAAAGCAGTTTCTTTAGTTTTATACTTTAGTACTTATTATACTTTACCTTGGTTGAAGTGTGATTTAAATCCGAATGTTTGTTGGTCCTCGGTTCCAAATCGTTGTCCAATGGTGTTGTCCTCTGTTGGAAGTCCTCGTCCGATGGTGTGGTCCTGTGGCGATAGCCCTCGTCCGATATTGTGGTCCTGTGGCGATATCCCTCGTCCGATGTTGTGGTCCGTTGGTGAAAGTCCTCGTCCGATGGTCTGGTCCTGTGTTGAAATTCCTCGTCTGCTGGTCTGGTCCTGTGTTGAAATTCCTCGTCTGCTGGTCTGGTCCGAGTCCTCGTCCGATGGTCCGGTCCTGTGGATAAAGTCCTCGTCCGATTGTCTTCACGCAGTATCTGTTGTAATAGAAAATAGAAAATGTTGTTTGAGTGAAATGTCTTTTAAATAATTTAAAAATTTATTAATTTGACTGTATTGTATGAGTTATGGTTATTTTTTTCTATCTTTGTTTTTTTTTACTTTCTGTACAATGCGACAACTTTTGTTATTCTTATTGAAGGTTCTTAGTAAGGCTTGTGGGTTGTGATATATTAAATAAGATGTGTTTTATGTTATTTTTTGTAGAATCCTGTTTTGTGCACACCACTTGTGGTATAGTTATTTAACCTTTATTGGGATGGTTATAGTTCGTGAAACATGAAATAATATAATTAATGTAGTTTGCTATGTGTTTGTGTTTTTGACAATCCTGTTTGGTGCGCAGCACTTGTGCAAAACTTATTTCTTCTTGATTGTACAGGTTATAGGTTGTTAAACATTAAAGAAGAATGGTAATATAGTTTGCTATGAGTTTGTGTGATTTTTTGTACAATGCTATTAGGTGCACAACACTTTTGTTATTCTTATTTTTGCTTCTTTGTAAGGCTTATAGGTTGTTAAACATTGAATAATAAATTATGTTTTGTGTGTAGCAGTTTGTGTGTCATTTAATTGCGATTTGGCTAATTGAATCGTGCCCTAAATAAGCACATAGCATATTTTTTCCAATAAGTTTTTAGTGATTGAAAAACTTTATTTTTGATATCTTTTTAGTAACTAAAAACTTATTTTAAAAAAATTGTTATGTTGTTATTTAGAGCCCTATTCAATTGGGCAAATTGCAATTGAATGAGGGCCTTTGTGTGTACCATATGTTGCATAGTTTGTCCCTCATTGAATTGCATTTTTTACAATGTAATAGTACTCTAAGGCCGTCATTGAATTGCAATGTAGAAATTTGAATAGGCTTGTAAATAAGCACATTACATATATTTGTTAAAATAGAATAAGGGCCTAAAAGTTCTTATTTATAGCCATATTTAATTTTCCAAAATAGCAATTGAATGAGGGCCTTTGGTTACTGCATTTGTTATATTGTGAGCTCCTCATTCAATTGTGTTTTGTCCAATGGAATAGAGCTCAATATCAGCACAGAGCATATTTTTGTACGGAATTTTGTATTTAGTGAACTTGTATCCAAAAGCAACGTGTTCACAAATGAAAAATTTCCTTTAAAAAATATGCTCTGTGCTTATATAGAGCCCTATTGAAATGGGCAAATCACATTTGAGTGAGGCCCTTGGCCATTAAAGATATATAGGTCCTCATTGAATTGCAATTTTGCCAATTGAAGAGGGCTCTATATAATCACATAACATATTTATTGATCCAATTTTTTAGTTATTGAAAACCTTGATTGTGGTTAGAAATTCAGTAACTAAAAAGTTCTGTATAAAAAATATGTTATGTGCTTATATAGAGCCCTATTGAATTGAGGAAGTCGCAATTGAATAAGGCTCATGGTTATTTCTTGTTTATACTTAATACTTTACCTTGATAGAAGTTTTGAATGACAGACGGTCCCCTCCTGCCAATCTTAATCCGCCGGTCTTCTTGTAGTGTCTGTTTGAAAAAGAAAGTGAAATAGTTATTTGTATATTTATAATTTTTCATGTAGCATTGTTGTAAGCTAATTTTGTTGCATTGGCAATACACATAAATGTGTCACATGTCACTATACATTATACACATATATGTCGGTGTCACATGTCACTATGAAGGGGCAATACACAGAAATGTGCGTGTGAGATGTCACTATACATTATACACATATACGTGCGTGTCACATGTCACTATGAAGGGGCAATACACAGAAATGTGCGTGTGAGATGTCACTATACATTATACACATATATGTCGGTGTCACATGTCACTATGAAGGGGCAATACACAGAAATGTGCGTGTCACATGTCACTATACATTATACACATATACGTGCGTGTCACATGTCACTATGAAGAGGCAATACACAGAAATGTGCGTGTGAGATGTCACTATACATTATACACATATATGTCCGTGTCACATGTCACTATGAAGGGGCAATACACAGAAATGTGCGTGTCACATGTCACTATACATTATACACATATACGTGCGTGTCACATGTCACTATGAAGGGGCAATACACAGAAATGTGCGTGTGAGATGTCACTATACATTATACACATATACGTGCGTGTCACATGTCACTATGAAGAGGCAATACACAGAAATGTGCGTGTGAGATGTCACTATACATTATACACATATATGTCCGTGTCACATGTCACTATGAAGGGGCAATACACAGAAATGTGCGTGTCACATGTCACTATACATTATACACATATATGTCCGTGTCACATGTCACTATGCAGGGGCAATAGACAGAAATGTGCGTGTCAGATGTCACTATACATTATAGACATATATGTGCGTGTGACATGTCACTATACATTATAGACATATATGTGCGTGTCAGATGTCACTATACATTCTATACATATATGTGCGTGTCACATGTCACTATACATTATAGACATATATGTGCGTGTCGTCACTATACATAAACCTCTGTTTAATATTAAATTATGTTTTTTTGTTGTTTTGTTAAATGAACCTTTTTTTTTTTGTGAGCCTATACACATAAATGTGCCATACATGACTACATAAATCCTAGTTTATTTTTTTATTTGTTTGACCTGTCCTGATAATAAAATGTAATATATTATAGCTTACCTCTCAGTTGTAATTTGCACAATGCAAAGTAGTAAATTAGTAAAGAATTGTCTTCTCAAGTAAAAGCAGCAGTTATCTCAGAAGTCACTCCGTTCATCACCTGAGGAGAAATGTATTTTTTTGTTTGAAATAGGCAGTATTTATAAACTTGTAGAAAGTTCTGGAAAGTGAGACCGTTAGAACGCAATACGCATGCGCTATTTGCGTTCCAACTTACAATTTGCGTTCCATCCGCCATTTTCTGCGTATTACTGTTCAAAATGGTGTTTAATATGATTGTGATACGTTCCGCATAGTATGTGTTTCATTATTGCGAGTAAGTGTAGTGTAGTTACGTCTGAAGCCTCGTTTTCGTTTTGTTCGTCGGCCATTTTTTCTCTCGCTTAGCGATGGTATTAGTGTCTAAAGTGTTTAAATTTGATTTAAATGTAGGTGTAACTTGTTTTTTTTGAGGTGCTGGCTGGTTCCTCTTGCTGTAGGTAAGCTTTTTATGTGTTTGTTGTGTGTCTTTGTTAAGTTTTAAATGTTTGTATGTCGGCGTGTTGCGTCCGATGTTTGCGAAGTCGTAATGTGTGGTAACGTGTCTCGTATGGTCTTTGCGTGTGTAGCCTCGTTTTCGTTTTATTCGTCGGCCATTTTTTGTGTCGCTTAACAAACTATTTATTGTCTAAACTCTTTTATTTTGAGTGCAATTAAGTTGTAAGTTGCATTTTTGAGGTCCTGGGTGCTCCCTCTTGGTGTAGGTAAGGTTTTTATGTATGTGCTGTGTGTATGTATTGTGTTTGTAATTTTGTAATGTTCGCGAGTTGCGTCCGAGTGTTGCGAGGCCGTAATGTGTGTGAACGTGGGTCGTATGTTGTTTGCGAGTGTCGTAATGTGTGTCAACGTGTGTCGTATGTTGTTTGCGAGTGTCGTAATGTGTTGCGACGTAAACTTTTTTTTGCAAGGGTCGCAGTTGCTGCAACTGAAGACCTCGCTTTGCGAGGTCCTCAGGTGCTGGCATGGAGCGCCTGCGGCGCTCCAAGCCAGCAACTGAGGCCCTCGCTTTGCGAGGGTCCTCAGTTGCTGGCAAGGAGCGCCTGCGGCGCTCCATGCCAGCAACTGAGAACCTGGCACTGTGCCCTCGCTTCGCGAGTGCCGCGGGCTCGCTACGCGAGCCCCGGCCCTCGCTACGCGAGGGTCGCAGACTCGCTACGCGAGCCCGCAGCGTTAGCAACAACTCGTACGCTCACAACTATATATGTGATAACCTCTGAAATGTTTTGTATAAACTTTCAAATCTCACTGATATATCTGATAAAGTCTAAACACAGACAAATATATCATTGAGATTTAATATTTCTGACATTTGTGCTATATTTTAAGACCATGTTACAGATTGTCAGATGCTTTATTTGTATGTATAAATGTAAATAAAATATAAGCCTACATTAAATACTGGTCTACTTATGTTATATACTTTATTGGCATAATGGAGAGAGTAATTTCAGGTCTTTTAAACTGGTATGTCCAGTTTGGCAAACTTCAGCAGACAGATGTGATGAGTGTAGAACACCACTGCAAACTATGGGCCTCATTCAATTGCGATTTTGTCAATTGAATAGGGCTCTATATAAGCACATAGCATATTTTTTTTTACAGAAGTTTTTAGTTAGTGAACTTCTATCCAAAATCAAGGTCCTCACTAACTGAAAACTTCTGTAAAAAATATGCTCTGTGGTTATATAATTGCCCTATTCAATTGGCCAAATCGCAATTAAATAAGGCCCTATCAGCCTTATTAAATTGCGATTCGGTAAATTGTAAAGGCTCTATTTAAGCACACAGCAATTTTTTTTACAGAAGTTTTTAGTTAGTGAACTTTTATCCAAAAGCAAGGTCTTTCCTAACGAAAAACTTCTGTAAAAAAAATATGCTGTGTGCATAAATAGAGCCCTTTTAAATTTACTGAATCACAATTTAATAAGGCTGTATATTTCCATTCACATTTAAAGTAGAAGGCCACCATAATCCTATATTTGAAATCTACTCCTTTGGCAAACTACACTTCAAATAGACACAATGTTTTAATGTGGGAAAAACTATTTTTTTTCTTTTGCATGCAGTTATGCTGGTGTAGAATCTACCATTTGGATTAACTTCTTGAGGTGCAAGGAGAATGCAAAGTAACAGCCTTATTAAATTGCAATTCGGCAAATTTAAAAGGGCTCGATTTAAGCACACAGCATATTTTTTTTACAGAAGTTTTTAGTTAGTGAAGACCTTGCTTTTGGATAGAAGTTCACTAACTAAAAACTTCTGTAAAAAAAATATGCTATGTGCTTAAATCGAGCCCTTTTAAATTTGCTGAATCGCATTTAAAAAAGGCTGTAAGCTTCTATCTGCACAATGTAATTGTGACACCTAAAACTGCTAGTGCTTTCAGTGGGAGTAATTACACTTTATAAGAAAGCACACTTCTGAGAAGGTAGCAGCAAAACCAGTTCATAAAAAATGGAACCCAGCAGTAAAGAACAATTGCATATTATCCTTAGATAACATTTATTTTTTATTTGTTTTTTAATAAAACATTTTCTGTTGTCAGTTTACAAAAGAGACAGACAGATAAAAAAGACAGTATTAAAAACATTGACCACAAGTTTGCGAGTTTTCAATCTTGTGTCAGTGCCTTGGAAACAAGCTCTATGTACATTTGATTTTATGCTCAAAAACAGGGCCCTCCATTCTTTACAAGGTGTTTAATTTGTTTTCTGCTATGTACTCAACCCCTGTACAGCGCTATGGAATATGTTGGCACGATATAAATAAAGATAATAATAATAATAATAATAATAATAATAATAATAATAATAATAATAAAGCAGTGACTGACAATCTTTACGATCAGCCGGTTGCCTTCCAGTGCTTATAGGGACTTTGAGATATAGAAAACTTTTTAACAGGGTGATACTACTTGTGGCACAATACAGTTTCATTTAGTACTTCACTGATTTTAGTACAGTTTAAAGGCAGATAAGTTCCCTCAACATATATAAATTAAACTAATGGCCATGTTATGATTAAACTGTTGGGCTCTCCTCATTCCCTCTTTGTATGTGAGGGAGTTCATAAACTCTCATAGACCGTCATTCAGCCATATTAAATGCCTCGTAAGTCCAACGTGTAGGTCGTAAGGGTTGCATGCTTCAAATTTGGCCTACTTACATTAGAAAGGACTGCGTGCTACGAGTGAGAGAGGATTTTCTTAAACCAGTTCTCGGCCATCGTGGTTGCGTGCTCTAACACAAACAATTAAGCAATCACGTAGTTACGGAGCCAATGGAAAAAGAGATCATTAGCGTTACGTCACTGAAAAAGGGGAGGGGATATTTTGAAGTCCTACTTGCTTCAAGTACAGTTTGCGATCCGACCCACATTCCAGATATAATGCAATATTAATAAAGCAGTAAATATAATATTCTATTACATGCAGGGCTAATTTAATAGCCGTAGCACATAAATCTGGAGTTACGGGCTATGTTGTACAACGTAGCCCCAATTTAATGAGGTGATAGGTTCTGATAGGTTCTAAGACCAGTTGTTGCTTTAAAGGGCCACTGTATTGATCCAACTTTCATATCTAGCAGTAAAGATATTGTAATCATAAGCAACCTTTCAGATAATTTTGACTATAAAGTTGTTCCCTAATGGAAAAACTTACACTGATTTTCCCCTAATCTTTAGAGTCATGCTCCATCAAACTTTTCAAAAATATCTTATCCCTGGGGGTATAGAGTACAATAACTTTGCTGTAGTTGCCCCTTCTCTGCACAAAGTAAATTACACTTGGTCACCAATGCTAAGCAGTTTGTAAAGGATGGAAGAACTCCAGCTGAAATATGAGGGAAAATTCAACAATTTTGATGTCATTTTTCTCACAAAATATCAACTTTTTAATGATAAGGAATTGAAATAATGTTTACTGCTCTATGCAGTATGAAAATTGGACAAATAATATGACATTACAAATCAATGCCTATGTCAGACACACAGTAAATATAATTTTCAACCCAGAATCCTCAGCTGCAGTAAAAGCACTGTATACTAAAAAGGTTTTCATTTTTTGTTTATTTCTAAAAGGTACAAAAAGTGTTAAATGTGTATTTGTTTCTAGCTGCAGAAGGTTTGAGCTCCCTCTTCTGCCCACCATATTTGAAAAAATAATCAAGTACATTAACTTAATTTATTTTTTGCCAAAATATATTTAGACTGCAAGTAGTATTGTGTTGAAGCAATATGCCTGTGTTATTGAATTATCCGTTACAAACCATTGATTGGTATTATGCAGGCATATGGGCATTCCTTTGTGGGCCTCATTCTCTTCTCTGAAGTGACAAAGTGTCTTTAATGTATTGCACAAAAGTTATGTTCTAAATCAAAAACTACCATATCACTATAACTTGCTATTTCTCTATCCCCACTTTATTTGCATCTTTTTTTCGCACTGTGAATTTTACTATTTTGTATGAATCAAAAGGGTTAACTTTGTGATGTGACCCTTGTAAAGTCTACAGGGCTGAACATGAGAATCTTCCAGCAAAATAGGTTGCCTTTAAGAAATCTAGATATTTACGAGTTTCTGAGATATTGCGAAGGAATCCACTGTTCTGAAAAGTCAAGTCAATTCCAAAACTCACAAAATTATTCTTTTCTTCCATTTAACCTCCTCTTTATTCACTAAACATTGTAGTTAGCAGGGAATTGGATATACTGTACAGCTAAGTGAATTGTTGGTACACAGACCTTAGTGGGTGAGGTATACTATGAGGAAAGTGAGGGTCGCATCCCTCAACCATTTGAATACAATGTTATATTATGTTACCACTTTATATTTGTCTAAATATGTTTGTACTTGCCCGAGCAAACATAACATTATATTACACCTTATATAACTTATGCATTGAGTTTCAATAAAGAGTTGTTGCTGTACAAGGATACACATTACGAGCTGTATTTCTTGTCCTGAGGTGATCTCTCATCACTTCCTCCTGGTGAAGTTGATGCCTATCCTGTGGAGAGATTTCTGATTCCGGAGGAAATATTCTTGGAATCAGTTGCAGAAAAGAGAAATCACTCAAAGTGTATACAACTATTTACACACTCAACTACAATTCTATACATACTCATATACAAGCAGTCATTCCAAGGGACAAGTATACCTCAATAAATGGACTTGTCATGCTCAGGGGGACCACTGGACTTTAGAACTGTTAAAATGTTATGGGCTCCGGGCTGGCAATTGTTAATGTTGTGTAATGTTGTATAGTAAAGTGTAATTTTACATTATAAAGTATTGTATCATGGCCACATGGAAATTGGGACTGTTGCAGCCATGATGGCACGAATAGAGTTAAATGTGTTCAATGTAATTCTGTATTGCTATATTGTGACTGCCTGTAATGGCAGGAAAGCTGAGCTGAAGACACATAAACCTGAAGCTGCAAAGGACATTTTTTTGTGGCATATGGGTCCCCTCAGATTCTGTATGTAGTAAATCGTCTGACCAGCACACTAGGGGTTAAACTGACAGCTGGGTTCCAGATTTAAAAACAGTATCTGTCATGTGAGGTGTCTTTAAGAAAAAGACTGGAGCAGTTTGTACCTGTGTATTATGTACAGTTGCACTACCATACTCTGACACCATAGCTTTTTAATTGTAAAATACGTACTTCATTAAGCATTAAGTACCATAAGTATCCTCCTTCAGATACCACAAAGAAAAAGTGTTTTCCATCATAAAAGGAATGTTTATTTCCACTTCCTTGAATATCAGTATAATATTTAGCTAATTTGAAAAAGGTCCATTGAAGGTTACTGAAGTTAGGACTTGATACATATATGTTTTGTAGATATTATCTAGTGTCTATAAATAGTTTTTTTTGATAGAATATTAAACTATTTTGAAAACATTTGATTTAATGAGGATATTAGTTGCTAAATTTCAGTTTTCAAGTTTCCTTCCTGCTTTACCAGACAGACACACAGAATCATGTTTTTTTTGTATTAAAATGTGCAGAGATGGGTGTTATGATTTAACACACAATTATTGAGATATTCTCAGTCTCCACGGTTCTCTCTTACTCGACCAGAAAGATAAGGTCATGGATAGAGCAAACGCTAATAAGAAAAACAATCAACCTGCCACTTATCTTATAACTGAGCCATGAAAGCATTCTGTTGCTTTGAATAAAATGATAAAACATATTTTAAAAATGGAATTGTCGCAAAATATGCTGACAAATACATCTGCAACTTTATAAGAATTTAATCATTAGATTTAGAATTGTGGTGTTTACAGGTTTGTACTACCTGAGTCTTAGCAAGTTTTATAGTTACAACCGGTAACTTCGGCAGTTGCTGCTTTCCTGTGGTATCAGTGGTGCTCCCTGGTGGTTATTGTCCTGATACTGGTCCATATCCTGCTAGAAGGGATACAACAGACCTCACAATTCTACTGGGAAGAACCGATCAAGGATCTTTTCAAGCCCAATCAAGCAGGAGATCTTAACAGAACTGTTATGTTGGGATTTGCACACGTGACCCATGCATGATCCATTCAGGCTAGTTGATGGAATAAATGACACGACAACTTGAGTTGGGAGAAACAACGGGCCACAGCTTTATTTAGACACAATGTAAACCAACAACCGTAACTTGTTTACTTCCTTCCGGGGGAGGAGCCCGGCCACGAACAGTGACCTCACGCTTTGAGCCCTGCCCAAAGCCCCAATGCTTATCTTTAAGCACGCCCTGTGAGGTGGGGCCATCGCCCCCTTAGGCCAGTGGGCCGGGCAACTCACCTCCCGCCGCACAGACATAAATTAACAAACACAACATACAATAGCCACTTCTCCGAATTCTTTAACCAAAAATATATATATTAATTTCAATATTTCTTATTTATATTATATATACTTATTTTTTTTTTTTTATTTTTTTTTTTAAAAGAATAAACCATAACATCTGTTAACAACAAAATACAGGGTGGGTGGGTGGGATTCCAGTCGGGAGACCGCGCTGCTCTGCTCAATGGCGCGAAACGGGCTTCCGACACGCCCCCGACGCTCCTGATTGGCTGATAGCCTCACAGGCTCCGCTGGGTCACGTGACGCTACAGGCTGACCCAGGGAGCCTGTGCAGCCTCCGCGTCGTTCATGACCCATGCATGATCCATTCAGGCTAGTTGATGGAATAAATGACACGACAACTTGAGTTGGGAGAAACAACGGGCCACAGCTTTATTTAGACACAATGTAAACCAACAACCGTAACTTGTTTACTTCCTTCTGGGGGAGGAGCCCGGCCACGAACAGTGACCTCACACTTTGAGCCCTGCCCAAAGCCCCAATGCTTATCTTTAAGCACGCCCTGTGAGGTGGGGCCATCGCCCCCTTAGGCCAGTGGGCCGGGCAACTCACCTCCCGCCGCACAGACATAAATTAACAAACACAACATACAATAGCCACTTCTCCGAATTCTTTAACCAAAAATATATATATTAATTTCAATATTTCTTATTTATATTATATATACTTATTTTTTATTTTTTTTATTTTTATTTTTTTTAAAAGAATAAACCATAACATCTGTTAACAACAAAATACAGGGTGGGTGGGTGGGATTCCAGTCGGGAGACCGCGCTGCTCTGCTCAATGGCGCGAAACGGGCTTCCGACACGCCCCCGACGCTCCTGATTGGCTGATAGCCTCACAGGCTCCGCTGGGTCACGTGACGCTACAGGCTGACCCAGGGAGCCTGTGCAGCCTCCGCGTCGTTCATGACCCATGCATGATCCATTCAGGCTAGTTGATGGAATAAATGACACGACAACTTGAGTTGGGAGAAACAACGGGCCACAGCTTTATTTAGACACAATGTAAACCAACAACCGTAACTTGTTTACTTCCTTCCGGGGGAGGAGCCCGGCCACGAACAGTGACCTCACGCTTTGAGCCCTGCCCAAAGCCCCAATGCTTATCTTTAAGCACGCCCTGTGAGGTGGGGCCATCGCCCCCTTAGGCCAGTGGGCCGGGCAACTCACCTCCCGCCACGGAGCATGCGAGGGACGCCTCCCGAGGCTGCGATCCCCCCCTGCTAGACATTAAAGCCAAGGCCCGCAAAACACTCTCCCTAAACTCGAACATCATCAACTCATATCCTATTTCCGTAAGATGAACCTTATCCTTTGCGAAAAAATCATCTGCGCCGACCGGTTCGAAATCTTTATACCGGATGGCAGAGAAACCTTGTTTTCTCACAAAGCTCGCAATCTGCTGGTTTATCTTCTGTCTAGCCTTATCTAAGCATACTGGGTCGCGCGCGTTATGCCATGATCTTCTCTTGATCATCTCAGACCAGATAAGGAACGTGCCAGGGAACTTCTTTACCCATTTCTCGATGTCTCTTCTCATCACCTTCAACATTCGTCTCATGGGAACTGTCCCCAAATCGTTCCCGCCGGCATGAAGAATTATAACACTGGGCTGACCGTAACGCTGCGCGTACGTTTCCAAGAGACCGTCGAGCTGCGCCCATCGCAGACCCCGAATGCCACACCACCTTACGCGTAAGTCCGTAATAGGAAAGCCCAGTTGTGCCTTTTCTTCGGTAACTGCGGCTAACCTATGGGCCCAGTACACGTAGGAATGGCCCACAATCCATAGTTGCTTCTGTTCCCCTGAAAGTAGAAAGCAACACCATTAAACCACTGCATTTGGCCGTACATAGGAACGAAAACGGTCCGAGTCCCACCTACCGATGCGCTTTACTGCCGCGTCGGGCAACCCCAACCTAGCCGCTTCAGTGGCAGCTCCAATCCGAAAGGAGTGCGTCCCAAAGTCGGACTGCTTAAAACCGAGCCGATGCAGTGCGCTTTTTAAAACTCTTTTAAACTGATACACAGACAGTGCCGTTCCATCGGCGTGGACCAGCAGCGAACACCGTCCCACCGGTCGCTGCTTAAGGTACTCCACTACACATGCATATGGGCAACACTCTGTGCCAACCTGATGCAGAACCACTTCTCTTCCTTTACCCACCTGGTCAGTCTTTGACCTCCGCAACCACAATACCACCGTACCTTCCTTGAGACAGGTATCCACCAATTGCAGACCCCCCGAACCGTGTCTACTGTTCGCGACTAACTCCCCTATCCTAAACGCTCCGAAGAACGCCAGGGAAAAAGCCGTTCGGAAAAGTAGAGATTCAAAGGGATCCCTGCAAACCACCACCAATTCCTGAGCCAATCTCAGCAATAGCGCAAATGTTATAGGCCGCCTACTATCTGGCCTTTGCGCACCGCTGAACATTCCGCGCACCACTTTGCGCACTAGAAACTCCTTAGTAAGGTCCCTCTGCCCAGCAAGCTTAAACATAAAAGCAAGCGCCGTGACCTGTCTCCCTACTACGGGTTTTGATTCGCCTTGCTCGGCGCACCGCAGCAGGTACCAAAGCAAGATCCCTACGCTCTTGTCCTCCGTCGTGGCACCACCTGCCAGCGCCACTAGGCTATCCCATTTAGCCCACACGCGTCTATAAGCGTTCCACGTCGCTGGGGCAACAGACTGTCTCACGAGTCTCGTTACCTGACAGCTCCAATCTCCCAGAGCTCCTCGGGGATGAGCTCCCCCAGAGCGTTCGCACGAGGAGCCAGCGCCCTGAAACGATCCTCCTGAAACCGAGAGAGGGCGTAAGCAATTCCGTTATTCACCTTTGTCACGTGTCTTGCTTGAAACCATATGTTCAAGCGAAGGCAACATAGCACAAGATGCCTAAGCAATCTAATCACTGGTACGGATGCCGCCGTGATGTTGTTCACGGCTTCAACCAACCCCTTATTACCCGAATGGAAAATGACTCGCCTGTCCCTGAAACAAGGACCCCATAAGTGCACTGCTACCACCATAGGAAACAGCTCCAGGAATGTAGGGTTCAGCAGTAAACCCGCCTCTTCCCATTCCTCCGGCCATGCCGCAGCGAACCATCTCCCTTGGAGATACGCCCCACAACCGATCGGTCCAGAACCATCGGTGTGCAGGTCTAGCTCTGCGCTGGTGGTGCCCTCCTTTTGAAGGACCACCCGCCCGTTAAAGTCTGCAAGGAACATTGCCCATACCTCTGCATCGTCGCGCATGGCCTTAGAGACTGTTAGGAAATGATGCGGCTTCGCAATCCCTACCGTAGCCAGAGACATCCGTCTACAGAATATCCGCCCCATGGGGATAATTCTGCACGCGAAATTCAACTTCCCCAATATTGATTGCAGCCGCCGCAGGGTCACCCTCCGTGCGCCCCGCAGCGCCGTAATCTCGGCTTGCATGTCCTCCACCTTCTCTAAGGGAAGACTGCACTCCATTTTGCAGGAGTCAATCCGAATCCCCAGAAAAGTCAATTGTTCCGTAGGGCCCTCCGTCTTGTCATGGGCCAATGGTACCCCGAATTCTGTACAGATTTCGGTGAACACCTCCAGCATAAAACGGCAAGCGTCGTTTCTCGCTGGGCCAACAAAAAGGAAGTCATCCAAGTAATGGGTAACACTCTTGTACCCAGCCTCGATGCTCACAACCCACTGTAAAAATTTGCTGAAGGCCTCGAAGTAAGCACAGGATATCGAGCATCCCATGGGTAAACATAAGTCAATGAAGTAACTTCCGTCTACGAAGCACCCCAGCAACCGATGGCTTGTCGGGTGCACGGGGAGCAATCTGAATGCTGCCTCGATGTCCACTTTTGCCATAAGGGCCCCCTGGCCCTTCCTCCTCACCAAATCGACCGCCCGGTCAAATGACTCGTAAGACACAGTAGCCTGGTCTCTTGATATGCCATCGTTTACCGAACGGCCTCTGGGGTATGAGAGATGCTGGATCAGTCTAAATTTACCCTTCTCCTTCTTGGGGACCACCCCAAGAGGAGACACAACTAAACCCTGGATGGGCGGGGCCGCAAATGGCCCGGCCATCCTACCCAATTTTACTTCATTAAGCACCTTAGCTTTGGCTACCCCTGGGAAATCCCTAGCCGACTTCAGGTTTGGGACAAGAAAACCTTGAATGTCGACCCCACATGGAATCCGGAATCCTTCTCGGAACCCGTCCTCCAAAAGGCGCGCCGCGTCGGCGGTGCCTGCCAATTTACCGTAGCGCTTTAGCCACGGCAGCATGGCGGGGAGGCGTATGGGCGTCTTGCCCCTTTGCAGGAGGCTCGCCCCTGCCTCCCTCTTTGGGTCTACTGCATCTAGACAGGGGGTGTTCACCTCCGCAGTTTGAGCATGCATGCTTAAATCTGCAGTTAGGCGCCCATCTGCAGACCCCCTCGTTGTACGAAAAACAGGTCTTAAGACCTGCTCCTGAGGCGTGGGTGGGGCCCTTACCTCCACCGGCCCCGCTCCGAAAGGGCGTTGTGACTCTCATGGGTGTCATGATATTTAGCCAATACGCCACCGCTTTGTCGCTCCACGCCATACTTGGCCTTGAGGCCAAGTATTGCCTGAATTCCTCATCGTACCGCCACCAGGCTGTACCCCCATAAACCTTGTGAGCATTCAGAATTTCGTCTATGTAGACGAACAATCCCGAACTCTGTTCAGGGTGCCGCTCACACAGTACGCAAGCCCAAATAGAAAATGCTTGCAGCCAGGTATCAAACGTCCTGGGTAGCCTAGCAAAGGATTTCCCCTCCCTGGGGCCCCTCTCGGCCAGGTCTGTTTGCCTAGACATAGGAAGAAGGGAAAACAACTCTATAAACTCCCTCCTCCAGATCTTTTCCTTTACTTCCTGTGGAAGGTGTGCACCCAAATTATCCAACGAGCAGAGGACTATGGGCCTCATGGCTGCGTCGGTAACCCCCACAGTGTTATTCCCAACTGCTGCTATTGCGCTGCCTACCGGCTCGGGCGCGCGCAAGCTAGCTAGCGCCTCGCTCGCGCTCGCTGGCGCCACTACCGCTGCTGGCTGGGACCATGCACCCTTTGCTAGCCCCCCTATCCACGCTCCCATGTCGCGCTCGTTAACTGCAATGTTATGCGCAGCTAATAGAGTCCTTAATGACCCAATAAAACCACCCTTGTCTGCTGCGCAGCTCAATTCTGAGCGCTCACCTGCTTCTGGAAGCTTAGGAGTAGATACGGCCAACGGAGTATCCCCGCGTCTCTCCTGACGCTCCGGGGACTCTGACCGTCTGGCCCTCTGCGGGCTTCTCCTCTCAGATCCAGTGCAAGCACAGCTGCACCGACAAGATCTTCTGCTTCTAGACCGGGATCTCCTTCTAGATCTGTGGGTACAAGAAGAACAGTCACTAGCTCTCCGCGACCTGCATGCCCGCGCCCATACCGCCCTTTCCTCGTCTGAGGAAGGGTCCTGGTCAGCTAAGCTTGCGCGGCTGGAGTAGGCTAGCACTGCCTCCGCCGCCCCCTGTAGGGGGCCCCCTGAGACTTCCTCGGGCGTTGGAATATCCAGCTGTTGGTCAGTCTTAGACCCTTTGCGCTGTGGCCTAACCGTATCGCCCTCAGTCTCTACTCTGCTACGCCTTAGCGGTGTGTGCGTAAATAGCAGCGGACTGTACCTGCTCGTAGCCTTCTTAGCTCGAGTGGGGCGTCCTAGCCTCGCCACTGCCGCTGTCACAGGCATGTCATCAATCATGACCATGCTGTCTTGGCTGTTCATCTCTCTGATGACCCCATCTCTTCTCTCTCTCGTCGTCGCCATGCTCCTCTCGCTGCCAGTTGGGCGTCCCTGTAAAGTACCAGAAGCACTGTTAATTAGGGAAACCCCAGGGACCGTCTGCTTGGCACCGTGAGGGCCTGTAGGAGCCTTTTTAGGACTCCCGGCTTTTCTCTTACCCCCTGCACCCCCCTTGCGGGGTGTTAGAGGGGTGTTTCGCGACCTTTGTCGCGGCCTAGGACCTTTAGGCAAGTTGGCAGGTGGTGGCCGGATTGCTAGGCCCTCACCCCCACCGCCCGTGGTCCTGGCGCTCGCTTGCCTGGGGGGTATGGGGTCCCGGCCGCCCTGACCTGTAACCCCCCCATCTCTGGTGTCTCTGCTACCCGATGGACGTGGGTCTGGCAGCCCTACAGTGGTGGGATGGGAAAAAATTTCCCTGGAGGCATCAGGATTGGCTAGGACACCAGCCACCGCAGGCTGTTCCTGTACAATGTGCTGAGCTCCAAGCGCAGAAGGCATGGGAGGTCCCAGCCTGTCCTGCACCCACCTGACCCCTTGGCTTAAGGCACGGGTCCTAACCTCAGCCAGTAAGGCCTCTAAGCCTTCTGGATCCATAGAAATAGCTAACAGGGGAACAAACAGGGGGCACAACAAGCAGCAAGACAGGCACACACAGACACAGGAACACACACAGGCACAGCACACCACAGGGAGACAGTGACACACACAGACACAAAAAACGGAGGAGGAAAAGAACACAAAAACAGACAGGGATAGCCTCAACAGTGATATCCCCTTATATGCTGGTAAGCTGGGGTGAAATCTCAGTAATTAAACCTTCCTACTGTATTTTTAATGCTGCAGGACCTCAGACCTCCGTCCATCCAGTCGGGAGACCGCGCTGCTCTGCTCAATGGCGCGAAACGGGCTTCCGACACGCCCCCGACGCTCCTGATTGGCTGATAGCCTCACAGGCTCCGCTGGGTCACGTGACGCTACAGGCTGACCCAGGGAGCCTGTGCAGCCTCCGCGTCGTTCAAGAGCTGCTCCCAATTCATTTGTAATGCTCATCCATCCTTTAAAGTGGTTGTGTGGTTTACCTAACCTAAGTGTCAAAATTATTAGTTTAACTAGTTTCCAGAAATATGTAAATATTGAATTAAACACCTATTAATCAGATATTTATTTAGAATTTATGTTTACATTTACATTATTCATCATCATTGACACTTTTGACTTTATATGTCAAAACCAGTGAACAAATACTATAACTGTAACGGAACCCATCACTGTTTTACCCTGTTTTATGTTTATTTAATTATTATGGTTAAAATATGATCCTACTATATATATATTGGTTGATGTTCTATAGAATATATTGGCTCAGAATATTAGCCAGACTTTTGCAGACCTAGGCTAATAGATAATCCTGTTACAGAGATTCAAGAGATAAGAAAGTTGTAAAGGATCCTTGCATTTTCCAAAGTGTTTTCATTCTCTGATAAGAATGATCTAATTAATGTCTGATTGTATCTAAGTTGCCAGGGAGGTGTGACTCACCTATTGTCCTATATGTGTATTGTGTGGGGGATATGTGCAATGTCTGTGTGTTATGTGTAAAAACATACTTTTACTAACTTTTGAACCCCTGGTCTGATTCATGCCATTTTTGTATATGTTGTTCCCCTGGGTGAGAGATATTGAACGGTGCTGAACTTAAAGGTGTACCCCCTGTATTTGGGGTACATCCAGAATGTGGTTAAAATTGTGTCTGTTTTAATTGTGTTACCTGTTATCTGAGGGGAGGAGACGTGGGGGTTGACCAAAGGTCGTCACTGCCCCTACTGTGTATGGGAAGTGTTTAAAAATGTGTTTTTGTTTTTAATAAAAGAGAGTTCTACTTGACCCTTCAAAACGTAGCATTGTCTCGTTCTTTGGGGGGGATTTATGGTACCGTTACTCTGCCACATTTTACAGCACTCCTGGATTATACAATGAGATATCGTGGAGGCGAATAAGCATTTCATTACTGCACAGCACCTTGCTTAAGAAAAGGACGTCTCCAACGGCTGGTACCCTCTCACTACCGGGGTAGCCGTTACATTGGATGGCAGTGGTGGGATGGTCCTTTTCATCCCCAACGCAAGTGCTGAATGGAATCCCAGTACGCTAAACTGAAAAGACCCACACTAAAGGATCTCTTGGAAACCAGAGGAAGGAGTGCCAGCAACCGACCACGGAGAGAGCTGATAGATGACTTACTGGAGCTGGACGCAATGGATCGATCCATGGAGGTCGTGGACCAACCTTCCCCTGCCAGCGAGGAGGAGGAAATTACAAACCTGGTTCAGCGGAGATTATCCATGTACCCAGCAACATCCATGGAGCTAATAGATCAGCTGTTCCGGGAAGCGAGAACGGAGATCCAAAATAGGAGGGGGCACGAACTTGAACTGGCAAGAGCTAGACAACCCCTGGCACATACAGTTCATACTCTCCCACCCGCTGCTACACTAAAGAAAATACCGTTCACTGCCTTCAAAGCGTTTGTGGAAAGTGAGGAAGAAATTGATGGATATTTGGCTGACTTCGAGAGGCAGTGCTCACTACACCAAATACCACCAGACCAATGGGTCACTATTTTGGCTGGAAAGCTATCAGGAAAAGCAAATGAGGCTTTTCGGGCGCTTACTGAGGAAGATATTGCGCAGTATCGCCGGGTAAAGGCTGCACTGCTCACCAGATATGCCGTCACCCCCGGAAACATATCGCCGTCGCTTCAGGGAGTCTAAAAAGAAGGATGCAGAGTCCCACATGGAATGGGCCAGCAATATACAAAGGGTGGCATCACATTGGGTGCGAGGGTGCAATGCCAACACAGGAGAGGAAGTACTACAGCTATTCCTGATGGAACATTTCTTCCAAGATCTGGCGGCAGACATACAGGATTGGGTGAGAGATCGTCGCCCTGCTAACTTAATCGAGGCAGCACGGCTAGCGGACGAATACGCAGAGTCCAGAAAGGTGAGCCAAGGGTCCACACGACCAACGTCTAGAGCAGAGCCACGCACCTCAATGCCCGCTGCACGCACAGAATTTCGGGCCCCAGTACCCCCAGGACCGCCACGGCCTCAGGGGTCTAACCACCAACCCCGGGATTCTTACAAAATGACGTGCCATCGCTGCAGCAACACAGGGCATATTGCCCGTTATTGGTCTTTGAGATCAGCCAATAACAAATGGAGGCGCACAACACCCCACACAGAGACCCCGCCATCACGTCCCTCTGCTGCTCACTGCCTGAAAATCAAAGGGAGCCCTGAGGAGTGTTTGGGAATCTTGTATGAGGCCAACCCCGTACAGGCTGCCTCCCCGGATAACCGCCAGCATCACCGCCAAGAGGTGCGTGTGAATGGACAGATAGCACAAGGCTTAAGAGACACTGGCGCTACCATCACTTTGGTGCAGAAACATCTCGTGAAACCAGAACATGTATCTAATCGTACCGTTGCTGTTCGTGTCGCAGGGGGGGCTGTTTTTCGCTTACCCACCGCCCGGGTACACTTGGATTGGGGAGTCGGGTCGGGAAAGACCACAGTAGGCATCATGGACAATTTACCTGCTGAGGTCGTGCTGGGCAACGATATTGGCCCTCTAGCCTCAGCCTTTTTACCCACGACTGCTGCTACTTGTCCCGTGACCACCCGCTCACAGACCCGTACCGAGGAGGTTCCTACAACAGGTCGGGAGACCCAGGTAAGCCACAAGCAGACACTTAGCACTACCGCCACAGAGAGACCCATAGCGTGGGACACCCCCGAAGAGCTTGTGAGGGAAACTAGACAGGACCCCACCCTCCAAAAGTACAGAGCATTAGCCGACGATAGAGGGGATGAGCGGGAACGTTTTATATGGAAAGAGGTTTCTATGGGACAGAGATTGTGGCCCACCTTTTGGACACTGGGATCCTGGACTGTTGGGATGGGATCCTGGATTTTTTTGGGTGGGTGTACAGGGGGAGAACAGTGGGCCCTGTACAATAGGGGCCCGACCACGAGCTGGGGGAGGAATGTACTCTGCAACTTGGGACGGTTTTGCTAAAGGACTTCAGTTCATTTGGAAGGCTGATGCTTTTCTGCTTCATTATTTAATTGTCTGAAACCAGTTTGTAAAATGTATTTTCCCTCTCCTTGAAATGTTTATTGCTGTGAATGCTGTATAAAGTGTGCGTTTGTTTTGTTCTTGAAATGTGAGGAAATGTGAATTGCAGTAATGCTGATGGGTTGTCAAAACTGTAGAAGTGACCAACAAATTGTTTTGTCCGGACATCCCCAGGCCGATCCGTTGGGATCAGACCGTGTATGCCGGCTTATGGTCACGGGGGAGGTGTGTAACGGAACCCATCACTGTTTTACCCTGTTTTATGTTTATTTAATTATTATGGTTAAAATATGATCCTACTATATATATATTGGTTGATGTTCTATAGAATATATTGGCTCAGAATATTAGCCAGACTTTTGCAGACCTAGGCTAATAGATAATCCTGTTACAGAGATTCAAGAGATAAGAAAGTTGTAAAGGATCCTTGCATTTTCCAAAGTGTTTTCATTCTCTGATAAGAATGATCTAATTAATGTCTGATTGTATCCAAGTTGCCAGGGAGGTGTGACTCACCTATTGTCCTATATGTGTATTGTGTGGGGGATATGTGCAATGTCTGTGTGTTATGTGTAAAAACATACTTTTACTAACTTTTGAACCCCTGGTCTGATTCATGCCATTTTTGTATATGTTGTTCCCCTGGGTGAGAGATATTGAACGGTGCTGAACTTAAAGGTGTACCCCCTGTATTTGGGGTACATCCAGAATGTGGTTAAAATTGTGTCTGTTTTAATTGTGTTACCTGTTATCTGAGGGGAGGAGACGTGGGGGTTGACCAAAGGTCGTCACTGCCCCTACTGTGTATGGGAAGTGTTTAAAAATGTGTTTTTGTTTTTAATAAAAGAGAGTTCTACTTGACCCTTCAAAACGTAGCATTGTCTCGTTCTTTGGGGGGGATTTATGGTACCGTTACTCTGCCACATTTTACAGCACTCCTGGATTATACAATGAGATATCGTGGAGGCGAATAAGCATTTCATTACTGCACAGCACCTTGCTTAAGAAAAGGACGTCTCCAACGGCTGGTACCCTCTCACTACCGGGGTAGCGGTTACAATAACTACATATTTTTTAGACACCATCAGCAATTAAAAAACCATGAAAACATATTTTTTCCATATTGCATCTGAAACAGAGAATTTGATAACTATTTTTTTTAAATGTAAGATTGGAGCAGAAAAAAACACTTTGACTATATAATTGTACTTGTGAGCTTGTGCCTGTCAGACACTATGCAGGAATATTGCTGTATACGTCACCAATGTCTGCCAATGAGATCCATAGACACAAGTACTCTCTGGATCTCCTTGTCAGACTTCCTGATCATTTCAAAGACGTTTAAACAAGTTTAGAAAAACTTTAATTTGCACAGTTTGGGGAGAACTGGGAAAATCACATTTTTATTTTTCAGTTTCATTTTTTTTTTATCATGAAATTTGCAGTCTCCAAATATCCCATACAGTCAAGTGGAATTCTGGGTTATCCAAGCAGCTGACAGGCCAAGTTACTATGTATATATAAAGGGAGTCATTCACCATTCTTCTCTGCTATGTACACTACACCTCTTTAATACTTGTTACCATATAGCTGAGACTTAGCAAGTTATGCTATGTATCCTCTGTACACTGTATCTACAAGAAATGAGGCCCACTGGTGCTTTAACCTCTCAATTTTTGCTTCAAGTCACCTCCTTGCATATATATATATGGCATCTGATATATATATATATATATATAAATAAATATATATATATATATATATATATATATATATATATATATATATATATATATATAAAGTATACATGTTTTACGTTATTTCAACTTTAAACAACAATCTCTGCACTGCTTTAATATATATATATATATTTTAAATCAGAACATTAACATATATGTTAAGTTTCTCTTGTAGGAACTTAGAGAATTTCAAACATACATGTAATAGTAACAGAACTACCTTTTATGGCAGGAAGTCCAAGTGTAAAATTCCACAGTGCATTTTAGTCTTTTTTTTTTTTATATACTGTACTTTCAAAAACCTCTTTGTATAAATATGTTTAAACCAGAATTGTTAGCACTAGGGAAAATATATTTATTAAATAGAGCTGTGAAACGTGTTGAAGCCATATATAAAAGCAATATTAATTATGATTTGATTATATTATGTCTTTCTGCTGTCAAGTTTCTCAATTCTTATGAACAAGTTGATAAAATTATCCTTTTCCCCCATTTTCTATAGATGCAGCAGTTGGAGAGACAAGTCATTGATGCAGATCGCCGTACAGAGAAAGCTTATGAACAGGTATTTCATGATTTTTTTTTTTCTGGAATTACACAGTCAAACATCTGATATCGCCCGTTTTGTTTTTCCATTCTTTTTCATTAATTTTCCTGCACATTTTCCTTTAATTAAATTTTGCATTTGCGGTTTTGACTGCTTTACACTTCATTTACATTGTAGGAGCATGAGCCTCTCCCATGGAAAATAATATTACATTGGGGTGTTGGCTTATACCAGGACTCACATGGTTGCTTTCCAATCTTGCCAAGATATACTCTTACCCTAACAGCTTTGTTGTAGCAACATATCAGAGGTGGTCTAAAGGCATATGCATATATCAATAAACAAATATTTTGTCAGTGGTGACTGTGATGAAGCTTGAAAGCCAGCAGTGTGTTTTTTTTATATATTAAACTATTAAAAAGATAATAGTGATATGGGATTATTGAGACCGGGGCGACCCGGAACACCACATGTTCTTACCATTTTTAGGCCGTTTTAGTAGGACAGTTTGCCAGGCTTACAATTTTATTCCTGTAATTTTATTCCCGTCATAGTATATATATATTTGTGAGTGTATAGAGAGCAAGAGAATAATGTGTACAACACTGATGAGTACTGATGAGTACTAGAAGGATGAAACGGACCATTCTTTCAGTGTTAGCTACATCATGCTTTTTTTTACCTGTGCAATGCTTAAAAGCTGTGTTAATGGTGCATGCAATGTATAAATGCAGGCATGTAAAAATGGTTTTGGATCAAAGAGTCACGAAGATATTTTTTTAGAGAAAATCGGACTCTGTTTATGTAGTAGATTCCATCATGTTTTTGTTTCATAACTTTCTGACAAATGAAGCAGGAAGGATTTTGATTTTTTTGAGTGGAAGGAGGGATAGGAGAAAAAACAAAAGTGAGGAGGATTTGTTAGATAATTTTGGATAACAGTGAATTTTAAACTGAACCCATTTCTCTACATGTGCTCAGAAACACGGCAGCTTGCATCAATAAATGTAAACCCTGCTCTCCATAAACTCCTCTCTCACACAGACAACCTTCACAAACGTACAATGGATGTCTCCAGAGAGCCACAGAGGCATAAACAATATTCATTTTCTTAGCTTTAATACTTTTTTTCTGCTTTTTAGTCAGGCTCAAAGTTTTCAAATGTTTCTTTTTCATTGTATAATGGTCCTTTCATTATCAGATCATTTAACATATTGGGTTTGTATAAGGTCAGCATAAAAAATACATCTTGTAGCTGTATAACAAAATGTTTTTACTTTTCTTAAATTATGATCTCCTATAAATATCCCCCGTCCTTGGACTGGTTCCATCTCCCAATACACCATAACAAGCAATTACTTCTGACATGTATGTTCTAGATTGATCTATGATGGCTGCTTTATTGCACAGGTGCTACATATCACTGAGAGTTATTTTGGAAAGTAAACCTACAGTAGACACGGATGGATATGCAGGCTTGAGTCAGTGTATGTGGAATGTGTGATGAAGCTAAGCTGTTTCCCATAGATACTGGCTAACACCTCATTTTTATTTTGTGTTTTATTTTATACACCAGTTTCTTGTTTATGACTCCCGTAGCACAGCTGAGATTTGGCTCCATGAAGATTTCCCATTTCTAAAAGCATATATTAAAGAAATAAAGTGCAAATGCATATACCATACATAGCACATCTACAAATAACACACTATATATACCACTATTATACCACAAATACCTAAAATGGTATTAAAAAAAACACTTGTTACATATTTAACGGCCAATATAGACCCAAAGGACACATATAAAAGAGCAAGTTCTATCCATTATATATATTTTTGCATGAAAATAAATTATGTTAAAGGCTCACGGAAGTCGTTACACAATAGGACTTCGGCAGACAATTACACAGGCCAACAAAAAACTTTTTTTTTTCTTGTTGTCCTTATTATTATTTGGGGCATTGATTAAGAAAATTGCATTGAATAGACCACATCAGCTCTAGGTTCTTAGATACAGATATGGGATATTAGAGCCAAACATGAACATTGGGCAAGAAAAGATTGTCCTTTAGGGAATATATGTTTGTTGAAAGACAAAAAATAATCAAGGAACCTTTGGTTGCACAAGCTAAGCCTGATGAATCACACTGCCCCACTACATATAAAGCTAGGCCTGATGAATCATACTGCCCCACTACATATAAAGCTAGGCCTGACTAATCATATTGCCACCACTACATATAAAGCTAGGCCTGATGAATCATACTGCCACCACTACATATAAAGCTAGGCCTGATGAATCATACTGCCACCACTACATATAAAGCTAGGACTGATGAATCATACTGCCACCACTACATATAAAGCTAGGCCTGATGAATCATACGTCCACCACTACATATAAAGCTAGGACTGATGAATCATACTGCCACCACTACATATAAAGCTAGGCCTGATAAATCATACTGCCCCCACTACATATAAAGCTAGGCCTGATGAATCACACTCCCACCACTATATATAAAGCTAGGCCTAATGAAAACATTTTGTAAAGGCTTTGAATAAAGACGGTGCATTGAATATATAGCACATAAATTACTTGGACTTACCATGGAAAAACTGAAAACAGGCATTTTCGATGGTCAACAGATCAGACAACTTATAAATGACCCACATTTCATAGTATCAATGAATGAAATCGAATCATGTGCCTGGTCTTCATTTGTTCTTGTTGTGAAACAGAAGGCAGACAACTACACACAATTAGTAGAGGATAAGCTCACTCATTTCAACAGGCTTGGCTGTAACATGAGTGTTATAGTCCATTATGTGCACAATCACTTAGATCGCTTTCCAGAGAACCTTGGTGACTTAAGCGAAGAGCATGGTGAAAGATTTCACCTATAAACAATGGAAGCCAGATACCAAGGAAGATCGGATGCTTACATGATGGCAGACTATTATTGGAATATTATGCAGGATTGTCCTGGCAGTTCCCACTCTCAGAAGTCTTACAAAAGGAGCTTCTAGTGCGTCAAATGACTGGAAAGTTTGTATCACAAACCATAAAGTAGTATATTTTCTGTAACTCCAAAACTACAGCTGATAACTGGTGCCATTTTTTTAATCAGCAGGTCAAATATACACAGAAACAGGTCTAACATTTGTGGCACCAAAATATGTGTTGGCCTGTGTTATTTTTTAGAAAGTTCTTCAAGGACTAAATGTACTCAGTCAAAGAACAGGGTTTAACTGGTTGATTAAAAGATTTAGAAGCTTTAGGAGGGATAAATAGTGATTGTGATAATGTAGAAGTCCTGGAGAAAGAGACCAGAACTCCTGGTTATGAACTACATCAGCCTATTGTTTACCCTACAATATTGTATTCTATTTATTTAGTTGCCTGCTAACAATAAAATATGAATTTGAAGAAACAGAATCAATATAGATTTTATAACTTGTTTGAATTTTATTGTTTCAGCCTTCAACAAAAATAATTTTCTCCACCCCTATTAGGTGTCCAGGTGATACCAGGTCTGTTCCAGAACCTGCCCTAATATTTTTGTTATGCTATGTTGCTTGCAGTGGCCACTGAGGGAAGGAGGCAGATAAAGTCTCCTTTCAGGACATCAAATACGGGGTGGAGAATAGTAGACCTGCAATGATAACGTTCAGATGTAGGTTCTAAAATCTATATATATATTCTCGAAATACTGATTGTATTCCTTATTTGTCAATAAATAAATTAAATCTTATTGGATAACCAATACAGTGACTCAAATGTAAATAAAATAAAATAGAGGAAATGTGTTTGATCCACCTTAGCTTGGATAGTGAATTAAAAAATAGTTTTATGTCTATAATTACAGCAAAACGTATATACTGTACATAGATAGATATTGATAGATATAAATGAAAAGAATAAAAGGATATCAGAAGAAAGGTAAAGTTACTCAACTGGTCCCTGTATAAATATATAATTGAACCAAATAATTAGAAAGGTCAGTGTAGTAAAATAAAGAAATGTGAAAAAACTAAAGAAATACAAACAATATTGAAAAAGGACCATAGAGTAACATTACCTTTTGAGATAAAACATTTTGATCAATACATCAATGTGCCTGCTATTTATATTTTCAGAAAAAAATGAACAGGAATATAAATATCTGTCACGGTAGCCCTGGATTTGGGACTATTTGCTGGACTCTTTTGGGCTTACCATGACTGTCATGGCATCTTGCTTATATAATATAAAGTTAAGGCAGTCACATAGGAGACACATGGTTAAGTTCCATTATGTGGATTCCCTCTCAATTTCTTGATCACTTTTCTGCCTGGCTCCCTCACTTTCTCTCCTCCAACGTTCCTTCACTGGTACTTGGAGATTTTAATATTGCCGTTGACACTCCCACCTCCCCAGCAGCAGCCAAAATGTTTGCACTCACCTCTTCCCTTGGTCTCTCACAACTTACAGATTCTTCAATTCATCATGCTGGGCATTCTCTAGACCTTATCTTCACCAATCTCAGCACAACCTCCAACCCAGTCATTCACCCACTTCTTCTATCTGACCATCGCTTCCTTACCTTCAACCTCATCATATCTTCCTCTCACCACCCTTCTTCAACCCCTGCCACCATCACCCACAGCTAGCACTTGACCCTACACAGCTCTCCACTGTGCTCCAACCCCTTCTCAGCTCCATCGCTAACCTCAACTGCCCTGACACTGCCACCTCACACTTCAACTCTACTCTCTCTTCCACCCTTGACACCCTTGCCTCCATAACCCTAGGCAGACGCTCTCGCTCTCATCCACAACCATGGCACAATACATAAACACAATATATCCAGAAGTGCTCCTGCATTGCCGAACGACTGGTGGCAGTGGCGGGAAATCCCTTCTATTAGCCAAGAGACAGCTACCATGGCCAGATACTAAGACCTACCCATTGATGATCTTCATGCCCTGGTCAAAGAGAGGGGGATAAAAGTTCCTGTAACCAGAGACCAAGAGGCACTGGTGGGTGAGCTGCTACGCTATGATGGGGGGTACTTTGCTCAGGAGGAGGTTACCCGGAGGAGTGGGGAAGGTGGCCAACCATCCAGGCTACTGGCTACTGCCCGTACTGTAGCAGGAGCCCTGTTGGTAGTGTTCTCTAGGATGGGTTTCCCTCTGGAGTTTTGTCTGATAGGGGTACTCAGTTCATGTCTGCTCTGACCCAAGATCTATGGGAGCTATGCGGGATTAAGCATGTATGCTGAAGACCTTCACGGATCAGGAAAAGGATTGGGAGAAAATGTTACCCCACCTTGTCTTTGCCTACTGCGAGGTTCCCCAGGAGTCCACAGGGTATTTCCCTTTTGAACTCCTGTATCTTCAGCCTTTGAGAGGGCCACTGGACCTCATTAGAGAAACTTGGGAAGGGGAGCAGTGGCAGGAACCTATGCCAGTAGTCCCCTATGTTCTCGCCTTTAGTGAGCAGATAGCCAACCTCATGGGAAGGGTCAGGGAGAATGTCCTGAGCACCCAAAAGCATCAGAAAAAGTTTTATGACTAGGGGACCCGGGAGAGAGAACTAGAGGAGGGTCAGAAGGTGTTAATGCTGGTCCCCCACCCTCTGGATAAGCTCCAGGCTTCCTGGGAAGGGCCTTAAAAGATTGCCCGTAAGGTCAGCCCCACTACCTATGTGGCAGCCTTTGATGAGCCAGGTAGAGTCTCTAGAGTGGCTCATATCGATAGATTGAAGGGGTATCAGCGCAGGACAGCATTCATCCCAGGCTGAATTTGTTAAATTGCCCCCTAATCTGACCTAGCAAGAAGCACTGAATACTGAGCTGGATAACTTCCCCATTTATTTTTCCATCTTCCGGGCCATACTTCCTTCACTAGCCACCAGGTACTGACTGGGAATTGCCCTTCCCTTAAGCAACCCCCTTACAGGGTTCCAGAGTCAGTGAGAGCCAGCATCCATAGGGAATTAGATGAAATGCTGCAGCTCAAAGTTATCCAGCCCTCTAAGAGCCCTTGGGCATCCCCTGTGATGTTAGTCCCCAAGAAAGATGGCACAACTAGGTTCTGTGTGGATTATCGTAAAGTAAAATGACAAAACCAGAACTGAATCTTACCCCATTCCTTGTATGGACGAGTTGTTAGACCGGTTAGGGGCTGCTACGGATGTAACTGCACAAGATCTGTCAAACGACTACTTACAGATTCCCCTTGCTGAGCCTGCCAGGGAGAAAGTCAGCATTTGTTACTCCATTTGGGTTATACCAGTTCCTGGTAATGCCCTTTGGGATGAAAAATACCCCTTTCAGAGACTAGTGGATCAGTTGCTGAGTGGCCACCAGGAGTATGCCCAAGCCTACTTAGATGATATAGCAATATACAGTGCTACCTGGGAAGAACACCTGATCCACCTCAGACAGGTATTAGGGGCTATTAGGCGCCGTGACAAGTGTCTGAAGTACACAGAAGTACAGTACCTAGGGGATAGAGTGGGTAGGAGGCAGGTTAGACCTGAGCCAGCTAAGGTAGAGGGGATAGCTGCGTGGCCAACACCCAAGACTAAAAAGCAGGTTAGAGCTTTCCGAAAATTTGTTCCTCATTACAGTGCACTGGCAAAACCCCTGACTGAACTCACCAAGAAGGGACACCCCAAGAAGGTGGTGTGGATCCCAGCCTTTGAAGCCGCCTTCCTTGCCCTCCAATAAGCCCTGACATCCTGTCCAGTCTTGGCCACCCCTGACAACCACAGACCCTTTGATCGCTACACAGATGGTTTTACTTATGGACTTGGAGCTGTTCTGAGCCAGGTAGTTGGGCAGGGGGAAGAACACCCTGTTGTCTACCTAGGTAGGAAGCTGCTGCCCAGGGAGGTGATTTACTCAGCCATTAAGAAGGAGTGTCTGGCAGTAGTGTGGGCCTTTAAGAAACTGCAGCCATACCTGTATGGACAATAATTCACCGTGGTAACTGACCACAACCCACCTGTATGGCTAACTCAAATAGCAGGGGACAATGGAAGATTACCGCGGTGGAGCTTAGCGCTCCAAGCTTATAACTTCACTATCAAACATCGGAGTGGTAAGGCACATGGCAATGCAGATGGCCTTTCTAGACAAGACAACAAGTAATGGTCAAGTTAGGGAGTCATCCGTCAGGATTAGCTCCCACACTTGACCGTCTGGAAGGGGGGAGTAATGTCACGGTAGCCCTGGATTTTGGACTATTTGCTGGACTCTTTTAAGCTTACCATGAGTGTCATGGCATCATGCTTATATAATATAAAGTTAAGGCAGTCACATAGGAGCCAAATGGTTAAGTTCTATTATGTGGATATGGTCCCAGATGAAACAAGAGATATTGTAACCAGGACGTAAAGAAGGTTGTAGAACTGAGATTAGAGGCTAGATGCTGTAATCTGGGGCATGGGCAGCTAATACCAGATGGAAAGATCAAACAAGTATTAGCAATAGGACACCACCTGGCCTGCCGAAGAGGGGGTTGGTAACCGTAGCAACGGTGGGAAGAGGGCATGTGTTTTTTTATTGCTTTTTGGGAAAATGTGTCTGAAGGGTGAATAAAGTTTCTGTTGCTCCTGGAAATACATAGTTAAAGGTGTGCTTTCTTGAATTATTTTCTAGCTGTATTCCTGCTGCTGAAAAATGGCAGAGGTTACTGGGAAGTGTCTGGCTAAGGTCCTGCTGACTTAAGGCCTCATTCAATTTGGGGTTGTTACTTGCAAGTACCTTTCCGATTTGCAACTTCATGGCTACTTGCTCCAGTAGCTCTACTTTAACTTACCTATTCAATTTGCTGGGCCCCCAAGTTAGTCCCTCTTCCCGAGAAGAGTAAACCATGCTATCGGCAGTAAGCATTTGCGTGCTTGAACGTGGCCGCAAGCCAGTAACTCGTATTTCAAGCCTGCTAACTGTAATGCAAATATAAATTAATCACTTTCACTTCTAATAAAAGTACAGGATTGCTTTTTTATTTGCCTAATTAGTGCTACTATTTGTAAGTAAGACCTTTTGCGGTACCTCCTTGGTACCAGTCACCTGTGTTGGTGTTTAGCCATTTACGGGCTTGACAGAAAGGTCAATAGAAGCAATTGAATAGCAATTTAATTTTTTTGCAGCCGCATCTCTTGCAGCCGTTAAAGATCAAAGGCTTTGATAGAAGTAACTTGCGATCATGAGTAAGTAAGGGATAGTAGCGCGCTGTAAGTAACCGGAACGGGGCACGCAAGTAGGAGGCAATTGAATAGGGAAGTAACTTGCGATCTCCACTTACTACTACTTTTTGTAGTAAGTAGCAAATGAATAAGGCCTTTAGAAAGGGGATTCCAAACAAACTCAAATGATACTGCGGGGTACTGCCCAAGCCCCATAAGAATAGCAGATTGTTACAGTATCACAGCATTTTAGGACAGTCTTTCTTGTTTAAGTTAACAAACGTCTGAACAATTAATGTTTGTTGAGCATTTAACTAGCCACATAGCTAAGCTGTAAACTTTCCCTGTCTACACATAAACAATTATATACATGGGTTAGGAATGTAAAATGACAAGGACAACAGATGTTATTGTCCCTCAATATTACTTTAAAAGGATATATTTAGTTTTACTACTGAGATCTGACTGACTAAATATGAAGCTTTTAGGACTATTTAATGACCTCCTGGCAGGAGTCCAGGGAAGTTTTACAGAATTTTTGTGAAGCTTCTGTGCACTAATAAATCAACAAATAATTCATTATCATCCCTCTTTTGAAAAAAGTCCAACAACAAATCCCTTTCTTTAAGCTTTTACCACATCAAAATGTATTTCTCTGTTCAGATGTATGTCTGTTATGTCAGTGGCGGAACTAGTGAAAGGGGGGCAACCCCCCCCCCCCCCAAGTTTTTTTTTTGTTGTTGTTGACCCACACTCGGGCCCCCTTCCGATGCCATATTTTATTTATATATATATAAAAAATATATATATATATATATATATATATATATATATATATATATATACTGTTGTGCTCAAAAGTTTGCATACCCTGGCAGAAATTGTGACATTTTGTTAGTCTTTTATTGAAGGATAGTGATCTTATGAAGCCTTTTTTTATCACATAGTTGTTTGGCTCCTTTTTAAATCATAATGATAACAGAAATCACCCAAATGGCCCTGATCAGTAGTTTACATAACCTTGAATGTTTGGCCTTATTCTTATTATAGACACACAAGGTGACACACACAGGTTAAAATGGCAATTAAAGGTTAATTTCCTTTATAAATTGCAATTATTGTCTGTGTATAAACAGTCAATGAGTTTGTTAGCGCTCACGTGGATGCAGTGCGTAGGCTAGATACTGAGCCATGGGAAGCAGAAGAGAACTGTCAAAAGGTCTGTGTAACAAGGTAATGAAACTTCATCAAGAGGGAAAAGGATATAAAAAGATATCCCTTGAAAATGCTAGTGAGATCTATCACTTATTAAGAAGTGGAAAATATTGGGATTTCTTTTTTAGCCACAACTGCCAGAAGAATTGTTTGAAATACAAAGAAAAACCCACAGGTAACCTCAGGAGAAATACAGGCTGCTCTGGAAAAAGACGGTGTGATTGTTATAAGGAGCACACTACTAGGATACTTGACCAAAAATGAGCTGCATGGTTGAGATAAAAACCTTTACAGTGCCAATGACACAAAAAAAATTGCCCCCTTTAGCATCAATGACAGTGTGCAGTCTTTTGTAATAGTTGTCTGTGAGGCACCAAATTCTAGCGGGTGGTATAGCTGCCCATTCATCTTGGCAAAATGCCTCCAGGTCATGCAAAGTCTTTGGTCGTCTTGCATGAACCACACGTTTGAGATCTTGGGGGTCATTGTCATGCTGGAAAGTCCAAGAGAGTTCCCATTCGCAGCCTTCGTGCAGAAGAATGCAAATTGTCTGCCAGTATTTTGTGATAACATGCTGCATTCATCTTGCCATTCATTTTCACAAGATTCCCCCAAAATATCAGTGAGCCACCATCATGCTTCACAGTGGGGATGGTATTCATTTCACTATAGGCCTTGTTGACCCCTCTCCAAACATAGCGCTTATGGTTGTGACCATAAAGCTCTATTTTGGTCTTGTCACTCCAAATTACAGTGTGCCAGAAGCCATGGGGCATGTCAAGGTGTTGTCGGGCATATTGTAACTGTGCTTTTTGAGGCATTGGTGCAGTAAAGGCTTCTTTCTGGTAAGAACCATGCAGCTTATTTTTTGTGCTCCTTGAAACAACCACACCGTCTTTTTCCAGAGCAGCCTGTATTTCTCCTGAGGTTATTTATTACTAGTGACTTGCCCGTCAAAAATGATGGCAATAAAATTTAAGGCTGGGAATGCTGTTCCTCACGAGCCCCGCACTGAGCGTCTCCCTCCGTCTACTGTACAGGCCTTGCGATGAGCGCCTTCGGTGCTCATCGCAAGCCCCGCAATGAGCGGCTTTGACGCTCATTGCAGGCCTTGGCAACCCACAACTTTTGTGGTTCTAAATGTTTACCTTCAGCACTCATCGTGAGCCCCATGATGAGCGCAGAAGGCGCTCATCATGTGGCTCTCAATGAGCGCCTCGGCGCAATTGTGAGCCTCCCCCCAGTCTCTGCCCCCTGTGTCTGTTTCTCCCTCTCTCTGTGCTTTGTGTCTTTTGTTTTTCATTATACCCCTCATGTCTCTTTTCGTCCGTCTCTCACCCCTGTGTCTCTTTCCACCCTCTCCCTCCCCTGTGTCTTTCTCCTCTGTGTCTGTGCTGCAGTTTTGCATGACTAGTGATGAGTGCCGTTGCTTACGTTGTTTGGCTAAGTGTTACTGGCTTCGTGATCGTGTTTACTTTCTTGCGCTAAGTGTTTCTGGCTTCAGGGTCGTTTTTACTGCTTTTGGCCTCGTTTTCGTCCTTTTACATTTTTTCATTGTCCATTTTTTTTCTTGCTTAGCCGATTTTCGTTTTCTCGAAAATTGGCAAATATGGCTCAAATTATCTTGCAACCTCCTCACTGACAGACTCCCTGGCTCTCCCCCTGTGCTGTGTGTGAGCGTGTAATGTTTTTTTTTTAAGTATTTGGCAATTTTTGGTGGTCTTTCGAGTTTGGTGGTTCAACCGTTAAAGTTGTAAAGTTTTGCGTGCCGTAAAGCATTGCATGGCTCGCGATCAGCACCAAACTGTTACCCGCTAAGTCCCTTCGGCGCTCACTGCAGCTAAGTCCCGCATGCCTCTGCAATGAGTGCCAAATGTTGCTTTGTTACCTGGATCCTCCATGCTCCCCAAACATCACATACTCCCGAGCCAAACATTTTTCTTGCTGGACCCTTCACTTTATACCCATGAGTTATTCTTCACCTCCACACCTCTTCTTCTTTTACCCCCCAAAGGACATCTCCACATGTTTCCTAGCTTCACCGTTCCATTGTATCTCTCAACTTGACTTCTTTAGTACCTGTAAAGGGGGGGTTTAAGGCCTAAGAGAGGCCCACAAAGTACACCTTTAAATCTCAGCACAATAACTCCAAATTACTGTGTATAAATGAACCATTAGACTGGTAATATAAGTAAAAAAAACACTTTTATTGATATATAATAACACACTGGTTAAAAAATGGACGGTTAAAAACAAATACAACCAAAGACCATCCCACTATATATAGTAGTAGTAATGGTATCCCACTGGATACAGTAAACAGTGTAACAATATTAGATGACACGAATCCCAGGCAATAGCACTGGTGACACAGTAATCAGACAGGAAAAAAATAATGGTGTTTTTGCTACCTCCCTATTCCCACCAAGTCTATGACAGGCTTTCAAGTCTCTACCACATCTCCTGGCATCCCTCTTGCTCTTCACATGTAATACACCTTTATTTATCCCCACTTAATTCTTGGTCACTATTTATTATCTCACTTCCGCACAACAATCCATTTAAAAAAAATGTTGTGCCATGTCCAACAAAGAGTTAAACGTAATGAATGCCGCTTTGAAGAATTGTGGTTTTTCGAATAGAACAGTACTGTTCCTATTCAACTACAGATACCCATGTATCTTATTTCAATTGGTACAGTCAGACATTTTATTTTCCCTAAATATCAACACATTTTACAAACACTAATTGGATGTATGAATTATGGAAATAGATAGGTAGATAGATTGATAGATAGATAGATAGATAGATAGATAGATAGATAGATAAAATGCTATATACTTAAACACTAAAATTTGAACTTTACAATGATATGCTCAGTTACTGCATGTATTTATTTACATTTATATTGTACATGGATATATTTCAAGTTTTATTTTTTTAACAGGTTCAAGTAATGCAAGAAAAGTTAAAAGAAGCCAACATTCAGACAAGTGAATCGGAGATCAGGTGGTACAAGAAGAGCCAAGAGTTGGAGGTTTTGGTACAAGAAAAAGATGACATTATACAATGCTTGGAACAAGAACTAGAGGATCAGGTCAGAATGCATTTTTTTCTGAAATTAATAATCTTAGGTCTTAAGAAATAATCTTTAGGCTTGAATAATACTGGATGTAGTTTTGATTGTTTTATTTAGTGGGTCTCCACTACTGGTTCATGGGTCACAGGCATTCTGTGAGACCATACCTCCATTACTGTGTGGTGAGAAAGACGAAGAAACCTGAGAAAAGGAAGAAAGATGAGGGATGCAAATGGTAAAGAAGTAACATGGAAGTACTGATTACATAAACATACAGGGTCGAGTCACATTATTATGAACATCAACTACTGGACCAACTACTGGACGGACGTTGGCGTGACAGGCGTGAAACCTCAGCGAACAAACACTCTGTAGCCATTGTTGGAGGAACACAAGCTGGTGGTGGCAGTGTTATGGTCTGAGGGATGTTTTCATGGCATTGACTGGGTCCACTCATACCTCTGGAAGGCACTCTCAACTGGGATTGGGTTATCTATCCATCCTTTCAGATCAAGTACACCCATATGTGTTGACTGTCTTCCCTGGAGCGGATGGGATCTTCCAGCAGGACAATGCAACATATCATATGGCCAGAATTGTCCGTGAGTGGTTGGAGTAGCATGACAAAGACTTCTAAGCACTTCCCCGGACTCCAAATTCTCAAGACTTGAAACCCATTGAGCACTTGTGGGACCACCTTGATCGCCATGTTTGCCATATAGATCCTCAACCACGCAATCTTCAGCAGCTGTCAGATGCACTGCAGTCTGCATAGCTCCAGATACCCTTGCCAACCTTCCAGCAACTTATTGACTCACTGCTGCACAAGGCGGTTATTCGGGATATTAGTGGTCATAATAATAATGTGACTCGACTGTGTATAACTGCTGCTAGCCATGGCACAAGGTAGACTTTTTTAGAAAGGTACCAAACAAAATGAAAGTTTGGCATGATGTGATATGTATAGCAAATTACACCCAGCAAAAGGTTGAGTCACTAGTTTATTAAGCCTTTCACAATTGCGCAACCTTGGATGAGCATGGAATGTATGAGGGTTAATGGATCCTTCCACTGGCACCAATAACTACCCACAACCTGTACAAATAAATGCTGTTGCCATCAAGACAATTGTAGGCCTTCTTATCTAGATATCTGCTAGGATACTCCTCACTTTATTGATAAAAACAAAATTACTCTATTTCATATAAACTGTATATAAAGAGAAAAATAGCTGTAACCCATTATTAGGCATAAATTTTAATAGAATGACATACAAAATAAAATGAATTAAAACACAATTTACACATACTTACTTGATTTCTGGGAATCTGAAGCAAAAATATGAGGAATCTCCCAGGTATGTGTGTGCCCATAACCTAAGATTTTTTTTTTAATGAACTATTCCCCAGATATGCTGTAAAAGAGCTTGTCTTTTGCATTAGGAAATCCTCTTTCACTCTATGACACAGGAGAGATGCCATGTTCCAGCATTATTTTTATGCCAAACTCATTTAATGACCACTTATACAATCTATACACCATAACTACTTTTATTGACCTTGCCCAATCCAGGTCTTGGGGAAAGGGAGGAAGAGTCGATGTGTAAGTTTAATGGCACGTTTGAGAATTTGAAACAGGCCTAATGTGACTGAGGTATAAGAAATGATCAGTGTAATCTTAGGCTCAGATTACTTGGGATTCCAGGATAGAAAATACTTTTAACACATATTGTTCACAATTTAAGAAAGGGAAGACATTTAAAGAATTTGTGTTGTGCTTTTTCAGAGGCAAATACGGATTCAAGAAGCAAAGATGATTGAAGATAAAGCTGCTAAAATTAAAGACTGGGTTACAGGAAAGTTAAGAGAGGTATGTACATGTATATTAGTGGGGAGGAGCTACAGTCGGTGCAGCAGGTGTAAAGCACTGAGGCCCCTGTCTGGCGTACAAGGAGGCTTTCAATTTAATAGGGGAGAGATTAGTTAATTATTTTTATAGAAAGGTGATCTTTTATTGACTCATACAAACACCCACTTGGTATAGAGAGATTGCTAAGGGGCCCCACGGTTGTTTTGCACCGGGGCCCTAGATTCACTAACTCCACCACTGCATGTTATCACACCATGTAACATCATGACTTGCCATCTATCAAATGATAATTTTATATAATTAATGTGTTTCTTCAACCCTACAAAATATAATTACTAATGAGTACATGATTTGCTAATCTAATAATATAGGTTTATGTAGATTTTTTACAAATTGCTATGCAGTCAAGTCACAGCTGAAGCAACCAAGGATTTCTCTGATTTGTTGTGTTGTTTTTAACATTTCATTGTAAAAAAAAAGTTAAACAGAACTAAATGTTAATAATGAATGTGCTAAAAATGAGATATCCTATATCAGGGGTCTCCAACCTTTCTTTAGCAAATGTCAAGAAATTAAACAGATTGAAATCTTGTAGGTTAGCCTGCAATACATAATGCCACAGTGCAAGCTCTCTATGGCAGGGTACATTTCTATATGATGGTAACTGTACTGAAGAGAAAGCTATTGAGGAGATACTGTAGAAGAAGCTCTCTCTACCTTTTAGTCCATCAAGTTCAATCTTGTTAGATCTCCTCTGATCTGCAATATGCAGATTCATTCTTAATTGATAATATAGTTGTTGTACTGCAAGCTTGTGTGTAACGCTTGCAAATGGCGAGTCGCGCATGCGCGCTGCGCATTGCAAGGCTTTCAATAGGCACCAAAGCTGTTCATTGCGAGGCTTGCAATGGGTGCTGAAGGGGCAGAGGTGGGGAGAGAGGAGGAAGGGAGAGAGGAGGGATGGAGAGAGAATGAGAGGGAGGGAGAGAGATGGAGGGAAGGAGAGAGAAGGAGGGAAGGAGAGAGAAGGAGGGAAGGAGAGAGAAAGAGGGAAGGGGAGAGAAGGAGGGAAGGAGAAAGAAGGAGGGAAAGAGAGAGGAAGGAGAGAGAAGGAGAGAAGGAGAGAGAGAGAGAAGGAGAGGGAGGGAATGAGAAGGAGAGGGAGGGAATGAGAAGGAGAGGGAGGGAATGAGAAGGAGAAAGAGAGAGAGAGGAGAGAGAGAAGGAGAGGGAAAATAGAGGAGATTGAGAGGAGAGAGAGAAAAGGAGAGGGTGAGAGAGAGGGGGTGCATAGAGAGAGAGTGAGCACAGAGATAGAGAGAGAGGGCGCAGAGAGACAGAGAGAGGGCGCACAAACAGACAGAAGACACAATTTTTAAGACAATGTTATACCATAATTTTTGCCGGGCAAGTGATTAGTATAATTATAAAGATCACACATTTTGAGCAACACTTTCCATGTTTTTTTTAGTTGGAAGTAGAAAATCAAAATCTCCGCCTAATCAACAAAAGTTACAGTGAAGAGATAGCAGCTCTGCGTTCCAGGATACAAGGTAATGCAAACATTAATTTGTAGCATTTTTATTGATTTGTATTAAAGGACAAACAAACCTTGATCATAAAAATAGTATTAGAGAAAATCGTACCTTAATAGACACTGCTGATGTGAAGGGGGAGTCATGGCTTAGAGTCTTCCTGTACACAGAATTATGGGGGTGGGTACAGAGCAGGGAAACAGGAACTGCATATGTATACTACTGAGCATGCGTGGGTAAGGGTCACATGCTAATAGTTGAACTTGGCACAAATGGAGCCACCAGTCTCCTTACCCACTGCTGACTCAGTAGGGCATAAGTACACATTGTCACGGTTTAATGTTTATTTCTTAATTTAGGCCTCAAATACATTAGTAACAGAAAACCCAATGTTAAAAACCAAGAACTCATTAAGTGTAATTTTTGTACAGATGCCAAAGGTAAGAAGTCTTCAGTTTGTTCCACGCAGAAGCCTGCGGAAGGGCAGCGGCTGAGCGGTTTGACGTTTGGGTGCTTTCAAAACAGAGCCAAAAGCCCACAAATAGACCCAAGACGGGAAGAAATTAGCAAATCATCAAATGAATCAACCAATATAAACGGTGGTAAGAACATTCAAGTTACAACCACTTCATTTAAGAAAGCATTTGTGTGTAAATTCAAATATATGTACTGACATCATTGCTAAATTTTTAATTCCCCACCTTGTTTAGAAATGTTTATTTATTAGAATTTGGAAATTTGGATACAGTTATAGCTGGTCTGACTTTTCAGCTATATGTTGATATTGAATTGTGCTATTAAATAGACATGTATGTGTGCGCGTATATAAATATGTTATATACGTGTAGGTATGATGCGTCATGTTCTGGTTGTAAGAAAAAAGTACATTATACTTTAAAAGGCCACTGTAATAACCTGACCTTGATGATAATAAAGCATAGTATTAACAGTTTTTCAGTTTATTGCAATAAAAAAAGTTGTTTTTTGTGAGACAAACTTACACAGGAAATAGCTTGAGTTTCAACTACCTGTCTTTTACAAACTGTTGCAAAGTCTGCAGCAAATGTCCATGTAGCGGTCTTAAGAGTTGGACTGTACTTCCTGGCCCCATTTTATAAAGATGTGAGTTCAAACCAAAAAAATGGTGGCAAGTCATTTTTATTTTTTCTCTTACAAATTATAAAGTTGTGGCAAGTTGTTTATAGATATCTTTACTACTTAAAAGTTATGAAAGGTAGATAATTAAAATTATCCTGCAAGATGCATTGTGTCTTCTCTAGAACATATGTTGTTTTCTTCATAGGCCAATGTAAAAACCTTTAAACCATTACAAGATAAACATCCAATTGTCTTGTGAGTCTCCAACATAATTTAATTATTTTGTACTTGTAAATTAAAAATATTTGCACATTTATTTGGTTTCTCCCAACAGAACATCACACAAAAGAGAAATCCACCACTAGCGAGTGGCATGATGGTCTCCTCACTCAGACAACATTGTTCCAAAATATCAGTCTTTTAGAACAACCAAGGAAAGGAAAGTTAAGCAAAGATATTCCAAGTATCACTGTTAGTGACTGGAGCTCGGAAGAGGAATTAAAGAAATCTCCGGCAAATGCCAGGTGTGTGTCTTCATTATCAAGTCAGACCTCAGAAGAAGGCAACCGAATGGGGAGTGAAATGAATCTAACGGCTTCCGAAGACAGCAGCTCTATGTGTGATGAGGATAGTGTAGGATTACGGAATAGTGACCAAATAGGAATGTATTCCTTACCGAAGGGATTACAGAAGAGCCATCAAAACATCTTTGGTGGCAAAAAATATTTTACGTTTTCTAATCAAAGAATAAAGCAGGACAGTTGTGAAGAGGCAAATCCTAAATATCAACCCTACTCTTTCTGCTCCAGTGAAACAAGCACTCCAAGCCCCGAACTAACACCTACCTTTACAGCTAAAATGTTAAATTCCACTTCACCAGCTGGAACTCAGTGCACAACCTCAAGAGACTTGGCATCCAACTTACCATCTCCTAAGCAAAGGACTCCCAATATCTTAAGCATGAGTGTTGCATTAGCCAAAAAGCATCTAAGCCAACCTCAGATGAGCTCGGATAGAATGTTTGGTAAAAACAGGAATGCTATTAGCATGGTGAAGCCATACAGAGCTCAGGAAACTGACATTGATTTGATTGATGAGCGAAGTGGAAGTATATTACAGAAAATGGATACTGGGTCTGATGAAGGGCCATTTACTTCTGAAGCAAGAGACTATACGACAGCAGATCAGTCAACCTCTAGTTATCCAGAGAAGGCAATTTGTGGAAAACCTCCTACTCCTCCACTCCACCGATTTCCTTCTTGGGTAATTAATGCATGATTATAGGAAAAATACATATAGTAAATAGTTTATACATTATGTTACCATTTGTAGGCTAGTAGAACTATAATCTCTTGTTCTTCCTCTATATTTTGTATGGTTTCTGTGCCATTCTACCTAAAACTTTGGCTTAGTTAATTCTCAGGATAAATTGATACATATAGTAGGCATGCTTGTAGTCCCCTTACTTAGTTTCTGGATTAAATAAAAAACACAGCATAGAAAAAAAAAACAATTTTGAAGTAATAGCCCACAGAGAAAATTAAGGTTATACTGTATAAAGAAAGAATATGCATTTCTGCAAACAATGCTATGTGTTAATATGGTAAATAGACTTTATCATTGGGTAAAGTAGGGATATCAACCCTACTCATTCTGCTCCAGTGAAACAAGCACTCCAAGCCCCAAACTAACACCCACCTTTACAGCTAAAATGTTAAATTCCACTTCACCACTTCACCATACATTGGCTCCATGCTAATCAAGTGGTGTAAATTGCGTATAACCGTAAACTGGCTGTGGGAGCTTTTTTCCCATCCGTTAAAGGTATATGTAAATCTTTAGCACCCCCATATTACAGTACTTAGCCCACATCCATAAATCCTGAAAGAGATGTCAGTGTGGGGAATACCCAAACCAAGCTTTACGGATGAGAAACGGCTCTATGAACCAATAAGAAATTAGAATGTCATGATTATTATAATGAGTGAGAACAAGTGGCATAACTGCGGCAAGAGACCATTATATTTATATATGTGTGTGTGTATATATATATATATATATATATATATATATATATATATATATATATATTATATATTTATTAAAATGAAATATCTGTTTCTATGAACACCGGATTCTATTATGTATATAGACAATGCATACAGCATTTGTTCCTAGTCCAGGTGGAATCCTGATATGTATTAACCCCTTGAGTACTGGAGATATATGTCCTTGTCATTATGTTGCTCATTATGCTAATTTTGTTGGCAAGAAACGCGCATATTTTTTGTTTTGCTTACCAGAAGACAATGTTAATGAGGGTTTGTATTCTTTATTTTGTAAGACAGAGGCCAAAAAAGACTGGGACAAATATAGAATTAGTCAATAGTTATACATAATATTGCAAATCTCTTGAGTACATTGAAGAAAGAATGAAAACCTGGGTACTGTAGCAGGGGGAATAGTAATAAGAAAAAGAAGGCCAAAGGAAGGGCAGGGAGGAATAAACCGTGGTCCAGAAGTCTTGTATTCCCTATATATATATATATATATATATATATATATATATATATATATATATATATAAATATATATATATATATATATATCTTTACTTTGCATTTTTCATTTGCTTAAAATCAGTATTGCTTCTGAGTTGATAAAGAGAGGTACATCTCTCAAAAGTTTGTCATTTCAATGAATGTCTGTCCAATAAAAAGGGTATCACTATATAATACAATACTGGGATTATTCATCTAAGTTACTGGGCATTATATATATTTGAAGAGTGAGGTAGACAGACAGATATAGCGCAAGTAAAAATGTAATAATATTTATTTCTTTCCACATTTACTGCCACCATTATCAAAGAATTGACTTGTGAGTGCAGAGACATCTACTGGTCATTTCTGGACTCCCACATTTTTGAACATATATGTTTTCATAGTGTGGTTTTCTCAGTTTATACAATGTCAACACGTCCAATTATTAGGTGTATATCAGGATTCTCTATTTGTTTATGTGTTATTAGTTATATCAATGACCCATCTATATTTCAATAATAATTTAAGACATCAAAAACTTATATCACGTCTTTGAATAGGTTAAAATAAGCGTTTTGTAGCATACGGTGATACATTTTAGTGGGTAAACTCTAAAAAACATTTTTTTTATTTTGCACTGCTTGCTTTTGACTCAAGAAAGATAGTTGCACTTCTCAAGAGTTTGCCATGTTTGTCCAATAAAAAAAGTCATCACTATATACAGCAATACTTTCATTTTTCACCTGTATCACCGGACATTCATGGCTATTCCAATTTAACAACTTTAAATAGACTATGTTGTAGCCCTTCAAATACTTAATGCCAGCTCTTCCCTAAGGACATAGCGGGGTTACTGATATACAGAGAATCATAGTACTGTTATCTTATGATTATAGTATTTGTGCGTTTTAATTTGGAAGAATAAAACTTGACCTTGACTTTAATGACGTTGACATTTTATTATTTTCAGACACCCAAGAAGTACCATTTCTCTGTACATATAACTTATATGAGTTGCAATATCTAAGGCAGTTGTGGACAACTAAGAGGACCTCAAACTGTCCAGGATTTGCGTATCTTTCTGCTTGATTAATGGAAGCAACCACAAGTGACGCAACTGACTAACTCAGTGAGAACATATACCCAGGGAACTGAATTGGCATATGTTGGTCTTACTTACACTACACTATATCGAAGCTTTTCAAAAGGTGTTTCATAAGCACCACTAAAAAAGTTGCTCACTGTCTTAATGTAATTTAAAAATAATGCATATTTATGTAATTTAATGTAATTTAAAAATAATAAAAAAATAAAGAACTAACACAGACAATGTAAACAGAAACCATTAAAAAAAATGAAATTATATAGTCTGTTCTGCTCTTAGTTTATCTTTTTTTTTTTTAAATGATTCGCCCATCCAGGTGGAGGATTGAATTTCCAATATAGAAACATGTTCTTTAACAAAATAACTAAAAGGATAAAAAAAGAAAAAGAAAAAAAATTCTGACCCTGGGATTGGTATAGATACTTGTACCCCATTTATTGAAATCTAACTAGCTTTTTATACTATTTTGAAACATATATGATTCAAATACTTTTTTTATATATATTACCAACAGGAAAACCGCATATACGCAATTGCCAAATCCGGTATGAGAATGTCTGAAGTTTTCACTGTGGATTCAAGTAGCAAAAGTAAGTGGAATTCATTATCTGTACTAACCCATAATTTGAGTTGATAGTTTATGTTTGAATAATAACATCAACAATAAACATTAAATGATCACAAGTTGTTGTTTTGTACCATTGTATAATTTTAATGTGAATTTCATATTCCAATGTTTGTGTTTTGCTTATTATTTTAGTCAGTAAAATTGTGGCACCATCATCAACATCACTGCTCTACTCATCTCTCATATACAAGAATATGACCTCTCCAGTCTACACCACTTTAAAAGGGGTAAATATCATACTGAACTGTGATACATTTCAAATCAATATCTGTCACAATTGTGCATAATGGATCAAAATTAAAGAAATGTTGGATGCATAGTATAGTTCCCCAAAGAATTTAAGGTATAGTTTAAATTGACTCTAAAACTTACTTTCTATCAAATATTTGTGCTTATACTTATTTAGTTGCAATGTCTGTATGTGTGCAACTCTACTTGAGAGATAATGTGTTTCTCTATCTTGAAAATGATTCTCAGCCACCCTTTAATGAAGTGGTTGAAAACAATTAGATTAACACACCGCACATTAATGAGACATACAATGCCAAGGTTCATATAATTTCTTTGATTGCATATAATAATGGAGTTTTATACAAAAGGAATGACCATAGATGCCAGTGCCCATTTCTTTCTGGTAAGTGTTGACATGGTCATGGTCTAAAGAACAATAGAAGCAAGGATCCCCCAACATGTATGCTCCTATTATAGCCCCTATATTCCCCAGATTAGCTCCTCCAGTTGTACTCCTATGTTCTCATCTGTTTCTAACTCCATTCTTCTTACATTTTGTTTCTCTCCATCAGTCTTATCAATCTTATTTAATTCCTTAAAATTGTAGAGGAATAGCATTCTCTCACATTCCTCCTCCACTTGAAAAGAAAGGAATCTTAGGCTGGGTACATCCTCTTTACAGACACCTGAACACATACATTTTGCCAAGGCCCACTGAAATTCTCTACTTAAGTTCCTTAGTCTGTACTTCCTTAGAATGCATAGCCTGCTTGGGTGTAGGAACTGGGTGGACAAGGGGGACAAATCCCCCCCCCCCAGATTTTTCAATGTGTTTGTTTATGTAGAGATGCAGTTGAGTGGTAGTATTATACTATATGTTTTATCCCCCCCTCCCAGATTTTCTTTGGCTTCTACACCCATGATATCCTGTCCCTGACTTCCTGACTATTATATGATACTATGCATCCATTGGTGAGGATTGTATTCCTGGCCCTGATTTCCTGATTATTATATGATACTATGCATCCAATGGTGAGGATTGTATCCCCGACCCTATGTCCAATGGTGCTAAGCAGTGTCTCTATGACTTTCCATCCAATGATGGTGAGCAGATGCTCCCAAGCATGGCAACATCCCTAGAGTCACTTGGCTTTTTAAGTAATTCCAAGCATGAAAGTTTGATAGACAAAGCGATGTAAAGAAATGTAACAATACCCCTGTTGTCTGGTACAAACTTAATATTAAATTGATATATTAAACCCACTGTATCATCAATTCAATGCTTAAATAAGTACAAGAGAATAAAAATAGCCGTTTGACGTACATAAAATCTAATGGCTTGCTGAAAACCTGGCCATGTGATGCTTTCACATGGTTGACATGTGAAGTTATCCCACATATACCGTAAGCAATAAAACATTTTGACTCTTACTAATCCATATAACTTGCCATATAAGTAATCCATCCTGTTCTTGTCAAGAGAGGTGGGTATAGAACAGGACAAGCAGGGTTTGCAAGTTTGCCTGCACCTGCCTGCTTCTGAGCATGTATTAGGATGATATGGAAGGTGTCAAATGGTAAAAGCTGATCTAAGTCAATCAGTAAATGCGTCCCCCTACCTCCACTCCTGAAAAGAAAAAATAATATTTGCAAGCAGGACGATTGGAAGAAATCTAACCTGGAAGCTTTCAGACACAAGCTAAAGTGGAGATATACTTTAAAAATGTTTTTAATATTATGGATTACACTAAATGTGAAGTTTTTCCTAATGTACAGTAGGCTTTTAAGGTTGCTCTCAGAGTAGCTTATCATGGCCATAGAACTAATCTATTAAGGTTGGTTCGTTCTCTGATGAGCACCTCTGACTTTTTTTGTTTATGCAAATTACCCTTAGGGTTTAGTCTCCCTAAGGGTAATAGGGGACTCCAGACGTGGACCCCTTGCTCACTGTGCCTTAGGGAGTTCAGCTGCACCTCACTGACGAGGCCCATAAAGGCCGAAACGCGTCTGGGGTTTGCTGTTTCTCCTGTTCAGAGTAGAGTTGCCTGGTATTTCGGGGCTGGACCACTCTATGGTCGTTCTCTGATGAGCATCTCTGACTTAGTTTTTTTGTTTTAAGAGTATTTGTCTCAGTCGCAGCTCTAAAGATCATTCAATAGTAATAATAATAATAATATAAAAATATTAATAAACTAAGAGATCAAACAAGTGACGTAAAGTTATCATTGAAATACATTTTAATTCTGTGAATACTGCACTTGTTCGTAAATGTTTTTCAAGTTAAAAGATATTACTGAACAAAGACAAATTTTCCTTGTGATGCAGAAAGCAACACAAATTAGTACCAGCCCCTTAGAGGATTCATCCGGATCTGAGGAGGAAGACAGCTCACGGTCAAGTTCTCGAACTTCTGAATCAGACTGTCGCAATCAGAGTGACGCAGGAAGCCCCCGCGCCTTGAAAAGAGGTGAGCAAGTGAGAGTGCAGTGTACTTGTATTTATATCAATAGATTCACCAAGATCATAAATGGTGATACAAAAGATAAGGACCCTGCTTCCCAGACTCTTCAAAACCAATTTTTTAATAGCAGTCCAGCTAGGGTTAATGTCCTTAACTCTTTATAGGAAATTAAATAAATGCTTGAAACTTATTAGACAATCTAGTTTAGTTGTTCTCAAAACTCTCCAAAGGACCCACCAGACAGGCCATGATTTCAGTGAAAAGCTTTGTGAGCACAGGAGGAGCAATTAGTGTTTAACGGATGTAATTACCTCCTATGTATTCAAACAGTGTTAAACTGAAATCATGGCCTGCCTGGTGGGTCCTAAATAGAGGTTTGAGAAACACTGATCTAGTTAAGGGTCTACAATATTTTATAATTAATATAACACAGGGAAGATCCCAGTTAGTGCATAAATATATATATATATATATATATATATATATATATATATATATATATATATATATAGATAGATATATATATATATATATATATATATATATATATATATATATATATATATAAATAAATAAACAAAAGAAGCTTGGTTGTCATTAAAAAGTTGTTGGACGTGTTAGATAATTGTCTTAAGTCTTAAAAATGTTGTATTTTTAGCATAATTAACCAAAAATAGTTTATTTTTATATATAGGGAATAATTAACTTTCAGTGGTGGTAATAAGCAGGAGGATCATACCCAGGTAATTACATAGAAGTCTCTGTGACCACAATGATTTATTAAAGCCTGTGTTATTATACATACTTATAGCAATTAGGCATTGTGAAAGTCAATTTCTAACCCCAGATTAGTGGTGAGCAACTGGAAGCCGGGGGGTGGGGACGCTTGTTACTCCTTAAGCCCAGTATCCATTATATCTCTGTAATAAAAATAATACTTGTACTTCTAAATACTTCTTACTATCTACACATTTATTACAAATGATCCTTCCTGGATCGCTACCTTGTCGTGGTGACGTGGCTGGTGTACCTCAATGAAGCTGTGAGTCGTGTAGGGTCACACAAGCAAACAGGCCAGACAAATTGTGGTCTACTAGAGAAGGAACAGGCAACCCACTCCAGTATCTTTGCCATGAAATCCTTATGGATAAGCACAACCAGACACAAGATGCGCCTGGCGTGCTGCATTTCATGGAGTCGAAGAGAGTCGGACATAACTGACCGACTAGACAACAAATTACCCATGAAATCATTCATTGTAGTTTTAACATTTTGCACTGTGAGGACAGTTTAAGGACTCAAGGGACACAGATGACACCCTTCCAAAAAAATAAGTTGCCCGTCATTGTCCTAGATAAAGACAAAGAGGGGGATATTTCAGGTAAGAGTGTTCTAAACCCCTATCTTTAAAACGTAGTTATCTAACACTTCCACTCAAAAAGGTTCATATCAACCCTCTACAATTATATGTATTTACACGTATACATTTTCTGTAATAACTGGGTCCCAACTGGGAAATGTATTGTCTAAATCAGTGGTAGTCAACTTGGTCCCTACTGTCCACTAGTGGGTGATTCAAGCTTTAATGGTGGACAGCAGGTTAATAACTTAGTGACGAGTTATGTAACTTGCCGGAGACGCGCAACACCGCGCTTGGATGGCTGGAGAGCTGGTGAGAGAGCCTAGGGACATCAGTCAGGACCAGATCACTGTCTAGTAAGTTCAGGGCAATACATAGCTAGGGGCATATGATTTATGCAACCAGAAAAGAGAAAAATCAAGTTACTGCGGCACCGGTGTGCGGGAAGCAAATTTTACCATCAAGAGTGAGCGGTAGGTATTAAAAGGTTGAAGATCCCTGGTCTATATAGACTGCTTTGTTGAATTGTGATAAAGTATGGCCATCAATGATTTTTGTCTTTATTGAGTGGCGTGGTGAATATAAAGAAAGAAATGTAACAAATTCTCCCTGCTGCCCACAGGCATATCATTCTCTTCCATGGCTTCAGACAGTGATTACGCGATTCCTCCCGATGCATATTCAGTGGACAGTGAATTCTCAGAACCAGAACAGAAGCTTCCAAAAACCTGCTCCTCATCAAGTGATAATGGCAAGAATGTAAGACATATGGTGCAAAGATGCGACTGTTCTTAATTAAAAGATATTTTGCAGTTAGAAGTATATAAGAACACGCATTACTGCATTATAAAGATTAAACACTATCACTAAAAATAACAGTTTTGGTCTTATTTTACTTAATCAGAAGACCGTTTTCATGGTGCAACTATTTAATGTTTTTTTTTTTTTACTAAATCCATATCTCTCCCCCAGAGAAAAGCCAGGAATTTATTTTATTTTTACCTTACTGAAGTGAAATGAAGACTTTCCTTATATGTATTCCATAAGACCACGGACTTCGATGAAGCCTGTGTTTCCAATAAGTGTGTTGAAAATGCTAAACTGTCAAGAGATACCTTCAAAATTGCTTTTCAGTTATAATTTATACATTAAAGGGACACTGTAGTGTTAAAATAAGTCACAACCCATTAAAAGTTTTAGTTGCACCAGAATAATGAAATTATGCTGATTTATGAGGTTTTGATTTTATTTATTTCCCTCTATTAATCTCTGGATGTCACATTGGCATCTCTAGCTCATTCTATCCCTCAGAGCTCAGAGTGTGTTGCTGTGTTAGGTTGACAGACAGCAAGCTGTCAATCTCCATATTTCATCCTCTAATGCAAACACTACACAGCAGCTGCTCCATATTGGCCCACATGGTCATGTGGCACAGTTTCTAGTGGAGCTAGCATCACATGATAATATGAAGCTGCTAGATATTCAGTGTTTGCATTAGAAAACAAAATATGGATTTTCACAAAAGTATCACAGCTTGCTGTCCACCCGACTGTTAAAGTTGCATGCTCTGAAGAATGAAGAAAAAGAGCAACGTGACAATTCCCTAGAGGGAAGTTAAAATTATCATAATTTATTGCTTTATATAATTATAATTAAGTAATTATATAAATTGTATAACCATCAGTGTTATTTTTCAAGTAACATGAGGTTACTTTTATTGTAGGATTTCTATGTTATGTGCGGTAAAGGGTACATTCACACATTTGCTCTTTCACTTGCTTTGATTTGGTTGTCTTATTTGATATAACCCTTTTACTTAAGTAGAAGAATAATTAATTTATAATAGTGTAAACACTGGAAACAGTTATTTTAGATATCACTTGGATTTTATTAAATATCTCACTTATTTAATTTGTATTTATACAATATGAAATATTTTCTCTAAACTATAATTTTTTTGACTTGTAGGAGCTGCTAGAAAAATCTGGTTATCTGCTAAAAATGGGAGGCAAGATAAAAACCTGGAAAAGGCGGTGGTTTGTTCTGAAAAGTGGCGAATTGCTTTACTACAAATCTCCAGTAAGTTTTAAGCACTCCAGTAAGCACTGTCATAATCAATTGAGTAGTGTCAAAACATTACATACGAAAGTGGGAGGTGTGAATTTAGGGTAAAAATCTTAGAGGATAATATATCCCTGTGGTACTCTGTAGCGCTCCTCAGGTGGTTCTGATGGTTTAGTTTTAGGGTCAACAGTCACTCGGATTCTTGATCGTGTATTCTTTTATTTAAATCTGAATTGAGCCACGCGATGGGGCTCGCAATGAGCACCGAAGGTCCTCAGAGGAACAAAAGCCTTACATTGTGTGGCAAACAGCATTGCCATGGCTTCAAGTTTTATTGCCGTCATTTTTGATGGGCAAGTCGCTAGTTAAATATATTGGTTGTTTTCTAGCCGTGCTGCTTCTCTAAAAATATAGTTCACTGTTATATACAAAAAGAATAAGGGTGCGGGAGAGTAAAAAAAATAATGGCAAGATCAATGTATTATTAATGTATTATCTCAAAGCAAAAATATACAGTACCTCTAGTCAATATATTACATTGAACATGGTTCAGGAGATAAATGTGAGTTTATTTAATAAAAAACACTTTACAAGAATTAAAATCAAATGAAAAAAAACATATGAAATGTAAAAAATAAAAAATAAAAGATAACAAAAAATGACTGATGTGACGCGTTTCGTCACTCTCAATTTGTGGCTTTCTCCTTTATCGAAATGCCTATATAAAAACACATATGTATGGTATACATTTATTATATATTCTTAGTCTAAATAATCGTGAATTGTGAATTTAGGGTAGTATACTGAGATTTAATTAATAATTATAACAATAAGATATTATACGGTCTCTAAAAAAATATTCATAATTGTTGTACATCATGCATAGATGCTAGACCAGTGGTTCCCAAACATGTCTTCAGAGATGAACAGTCCAGATTTTGTGGATAATTTTACCTAAGCACAGAAGCCTCAGTTATAATTACTGTATGACTAAACTTGGAACTTGGATCAAGGCAACTCAGTGGATGTAGTCTATTTGGATTTTGCAAAGGCTTTTGATACAATGCCACATGGGAGACTATTGAGCAAACTAAGGGATAAAGGAATTGCCATAAATATTTGCTTATGGATTGAGAGCTGGCTAAAAGACAGGAAGCAGCGGGTTGTTGTAAATGGAACATACTCCAATTGGACTAATGTGGAAAGTGGGGTTACTCAGGACTTAGTATTAGGTCCCCTGCTTTTTAACATATTTATTAATGACTTGGAAGTGGGATTGAAGTGTGGTGTCTCCATTTTTGCTGATGACACAAAGTTGTGCAAGGTAATTAAATCAGAAAATTATGTACTTTCCCTCCAAAGGGATTTCCATAAATTAGAGAAATAGGCATCTAAATGGCAGATGAGATTTGATATGAATAAATGTAAAGTTATGCATCTGGGAAGGAAAAATACCCATGCAATTTATAATCTTAATTGCGCAAATCTAGGGGTATCAGATATTGAAAGGGATTTGAGAGTACTTGTGGACAACCGCCTAGGTAACAGTGCTCAATGCCAAGCAGCATCTGCAAAGGCAAGTAAAATATTAGCATGTATTAGGAAGGGTATAGAAGCAAGGGAAGCAAATATAATTATCCCACTATACAAATCCCTAGTACGCCCTAATTTGGAATATGGAGTTTAATTTTGGGTACCACTATATTATAAGGACATTTTAGAGCTGGACAAACTACAGAGAAGGGCGACAAAGCTAATAAAGGGAATGGAGGGGCTAAGTTATGAAGAGAGACTAATGAATTTAAACTTATTTACTCTAGAAAAAAGGCATCTAAGAGGGGATACAAGGCTTTGTCAAGGGAACGTTTTGTGCCAAGAGGTTTTCAACTGACAAGGGGACATCCTTTGAGATTAGAAGTAAAAAGATTTCACCTTAAAGAAAGAAAAGGGTTCTTCACAGTAAGGGTGGTTAATCTGTGGAATTCTCTACCAAAGGAGGTGGTGACAGTGGATTTGATAGATAACTTTAAAAAGGGATTGGATATATTTTAAAATAAAAAAGGGCATTAAGGGCTATCCTGGATAAATAAAGAGGGAGTATTGATCCAGGGATGAATCCGATCGCCAGTATCTGGGGTCAGGAAATAATTTTATCTTTTTTTCCCTGTTGACACAATTGGCAACGTTTTACTGGGGTTTTTTTTCCGTTTGCCTTCCTCTTGATCAGTTAACAATAAATCTGCGTATTGCAGATCAGAGGAGATCTAAAAAGGTTGAACTTGATGGACTAAAGTATTTTTTCAACCTAAATTACTATGTAACCAAATAGAACATCTGCATGACTTGTTGGTGGTCCTTGTTTGGGAATTATTGACTTACATTCGGTGTGAGCCATTAAATTGGGTATGAGCCACTAGAGAATTTAACATGGCATTCTCTGACCATTTATTATAGAAAGAAGTATAAACACACCTTCCATACAGTAGGCCTTGAATGGAGGCACATTAAAGAGGCGGCATTTTGTTTTATGTATCCATCTAGTGATCACAAAATATAATCTACAGGTGTGAATATCAGGTGTAATTTTATTGGACTTTGTAAAACAAAAAGTTCACAGGTTTTCTTTCCCAACTCAATGATCTAGGAATTGTCTTCCAATTAAACTACAGATTCACAGGAACTTAAGGAAATAACTGCTCTTTCTATTATAGAAGACACCATTTAAACTATTTGGCAGCTGATAGCGGTTTCTTGTCTTATAAAGCTAATTTGTCACAAAGTAGTGACGTCAAACCAAATATAGGAACCTGACCCTAACATCTGGATGTTTAATGTGAAAATAAATTATGTAAGCTCGTTGATATCATCTGTGCATCTTACAAATTCTTCTAAATATCAAGAACATTTTCATACTCTCATTTGCTTAAGCCTAGATAGTGTGTGAACTATATAAACAATACATTATTTGGGCCATTTACAGTTTTGACTTAAAGTGGTTTAGTTATAGGTTATTCTTTTTTTTTTTTTTTCAAAAAATAAGATAGTTGTATAAAATGAATGGTACTCTATGGATCTGGTACAGTAGAGCATACCTTGACATGCAAGTATTATCTATCTTGCCCTAAAGCTTGTGAAAACATACCAGGCACAAGGCAAATTTACACCAGTGGGCTAAAATGATTTCTTAGACCATGGAAGCTGAAGCTTCATCACAACTGTCCTCCTCTAATACACTACTTGGCAGTTATGTCATAGATCTTATATATCTTATTTATCTTAATATTTGGCAAAACATTCTTTCAGGATGTTATTAGATAAATACTTTTGTAATCTTTCCCGAGTTCTATTGCATTATTTGAATGTAACCCATATGCAACGTTGCCATGGATGACCAGGAAAATGGAAAATTGAATTTCCTGTTCATATTACTTGTGGCATCCTCCACCATCCCTTGGTTTTCAGTGTTTTCCTACTACACAGATATTAAGAAAGTAATGTGACTTTGGAAGCTCTGTTTGTTAGGGATGAAACGGTGCTATCAGAAAGAAGAAATACACTTACCCATAAACCGTTAGCAGGCTATGAAAATTATCATAAAATGCTAAATTAATTACTTACTTTGGTGTCCATTATACCACTGTAGTTTGGGAAAAGCTCCACTATCACCATAAAAGTGTTTTTAGAGAAAAGCGTACATTTAGCAGACTCTGCTTGTGTCATGGGCAATTCTGTCTTGGATACCTAGTTGACTTCCGGGCTAACAGGAGAGTTATCCTACAGAGAGTTGCTGTTGAGTGGTTATTCATAGTGGTAGTATTTAAACAGAACTGGAGATGTTTTCTGAATCTAATGTTCCTTCCTTTCCCTCAAGGGGTCTGTAGGAACAAAAGAGAGTCGAACCTTATATATTTAAAAAAAAAACAACATATGTCTGCTGTCATTAAAACAAAAGTTAATATAATGATAATGTTGTTTTAACTTCCCAAAAATATTTAGCAAATTATTAAATATAACATCACTCTCAGTAATCTTTGTTGTGATTTAGTGTTTTTTAGACTCTCCATGACCCCATGGACAGCAGCACACCAGATACATCTGTCAGCCACTGCACGTCTGAGCTCCCTCAAGCTCATGTTAATTTCTTCAAAGATCTCATCTATCCATCTCCACCTCTACCGTCCCCTTCTTCGTATGCTTCAATATTTATGCCTCCAAATAAATTTCTACATTATATAAGACAGCGCAACTACACACATTTCTCACCTCCTGGAAGGCTGACCTGACCTCCTTTCTTCTTCCATTAGATTAAAGAGGATGCGGTATGCTTGAGAAAAAAAAAGAGAAGAGTAGTACCAGATATTTTTAGTGCATGTAAAATTCTTTATTACATAAAAAAGGCATAGACTTGATGACAGTAAAATAATAATACTAATAATGCTAGTACCTAACGTTTATTAAGCCCACGAGAGGGCCCTTCTCTCCTATCAACCCTAAAACAATTTATATTCTCGTACCCTACTTCTTCTGCTTGGCATGACTTATTGCATTCAAGACACTGGCCGTGGCTCCTGCCCATTGCACCGTTTCAGCAACAAATCCAAATCTTACTTTACACTCAGTCTATTATTTATGATCAACAGTATTTAATCATGTACACTCAACACAACAATGTTCTGTTTTCTATGTAAATCACCTTGAATAATCATGATATAAACAAATATAAGCAAATAACTAAATAACAGTAATCTCCGTAATAACCAACAAAGTGAAAATTCAAGGCTGTAAAGTACTATTTTTCAGGAAAATTGAGGGAGCAAGACAAATTAAATTTGTATGGCTAAATTATTTTATGAGTTGGCCAGGGGCTAGGAAATATCAATTATGTCTCATTTTAATACACATCTAAGAAGCAAATTTGTTTCAGATGCAATTTTATGTTTTTTTGCAGAGTGACGTAATTCGAAAACCTCAAGGCCAGATTGAGTTAAATTCTTCCAGCCACATAGTGAAAGGTGATGGAAAACAAACTGTTCAGGTACAATATGTTTGTAATTACCATAAATGCTTGTTGTATTTGATAATGTGATTTTTTTCAAATCTTTATAATATTAATTTAAAAATACAAAGTACAAGTAACAATAAAAATCAAGAAAACAAAAATACATAATGGTAATTATTTTTTACTGTATTTCTATAATATATAAATATAAATGAGACTTATATAAAATGAATAATAATACAATAATAATACTAATAATAAGGAGAGTTATCTTAAAGAAATAAATGATAATTGCATGTCAGGATCTAGAAAATGAACTGGTTATATATAAAACAATAAAAATAATTAATCTTTATAGCATTTTTCTCATAGAAGGCACTTAAAGACCTTAGACGGAGAGAAAAAAAAATGAATAGCATATTTTAAGGCCTGGATGAACTTAATGGTTTTTAGCTACTTTTGAAAATGTCCAAGTTAGGGGCATCTCTGATTATAAATGTAATACATATTATATTTATAAATATGTTCCAAGTATATCAAATGGTGTCAAGTTTCAAGTAGTACTATTTAAATCACGTTGAACAATAAAATAAAAAAAATATTCCAAGGTTATCTAATTAATTAAAAATTATATCCTTTACCTACAGTATTTTGATAAAATACAATTTTCCATTTATGAAAATAGGAGAGTGAGCACTATTTTAATTACAATTTAGCATTTTTGATTAGTAGAGCAAAAAGATCTTTATAAATTTAGATTTTTGTTATTTCTTTTAGTTGTGGCTCAATATTTATTCAAACGCTTTTTAAAAGAGAGACAGGTCCACCATATATGAAAAATAGTGCCTTGTTCAACACAAAAGCTTGAAATATATTGATAATGAGTTGTTGATGTAGAAGCAAAACTTTAGTTGCATTGGTTTTAGTGTCCTCCCTATTTTTGCTTCCAATGCAAGCGCATAATTTAATTATGTGGGATTTTTATTTTACAATACCTGTCACAGTAATATATATTATAAGCTTAGAATAATACAAATGGAATATATTTTGTAAATCACTATTATAAGATGTTTGACATTACTGTTGTGCATCCAATCTCTTGCTTCAGCTGGTCACAGAAAAACGCACCTATTATCTGACAGCAGATTCCCCCAATATTCTGGATGAGTGGGTCAGAATCCTGCAAAGCGTTCTTCGGGTGCAGGCGGCCAGTGCACTTTTCACCCAGCCAGATGTTAAGCCAACAATGAAGGGATTACTTACGAAGGTAAAATATGCTATGTACATTCATTAATGATTTGCGATTTGTTTTATCTTTTATTCATGAAATAGAAAATATTATTAAAAGGATGTATATTAAGTCAGATAAAAGTCAGTTTAATCAATATTCGAATCTAGAAAACATTATATTATACATTATTAAGGTATAGGGATATTACTACTTACATCTTAAGCTTTCAAATTCTGCACTACACATGTAGCCATTTTGCTTTTCTTTCCTTGACAGCAAGACCTCCATCTTGCTAATGCTGCAGTTGCAGATTTACCCAGAGCACGGGGCCCATAGGTGCTTTATGCTACATGCCTGTTTGTTATCACTACTGGCCAAGTGAAATACAGTAGACTCTCAGTTATCCAGAACTCAAGCAACCAGAAAAAAATTGAATATGATACTTTAAATTTAAATTAAAAATCACAGGGCTCAACAAATGCCAGGAGCCATGTTGTCATGCCACAAAATGCTTACAGGCACCTAGATTGCATCCACTGTATGTCTCTGCAATGCAATGTTACCTGGAAGCAGACAGGCATGAGTGACTGAGCCAGTGTAGTGTTGGCGTTACATTCCCCGGGTTCAAAACCACATCCATTATGTTTGTCAGGTTTGAACAGTTATATTGTAACAGGAATGGCTATAACAGCTTGCCAGTTACAGTAGATAGAATGTGTACAGTGTGCCAGATAGAATGCATACAGTGTATTAGATAGAATGATTACATTGTGCCAGACTGAAATGATACAGTATATTAGATAGAATAATCATAGTGTGCCAGACAGAATGAATACAGAGTATTAGATAGAATGTATACAGTGTGCCAGACAGAATGCATACAATGAATTAGATAGAATACTCACAGTGTGCCAGACAGAATGCATACAATGAATTAGATAGAATACTCACAGTGTGCCAGACAGAATGCATACAATGAATTAGATAGAATGTATACAGTGTGCCAGACTGAAATGATACAGTATATTAGATATAATACTCACAGTATGCCAGACAGAATGGATACAGAGCATTAGATAGTATGTTTACAGTGGGCCAGACTGAAAGGATACAGTATATTAGATAGAATACTCACAGTGTGCCAGACTGAAAGGATACAGTATATTAGATAGAATACTCACAGTGTGCCAGATAGAATGCATACGGTGTATTAGATATAATGTGTACAGTGTACCAGACAGAATGCAGAATGTTTACAATGTGCCAAACTGAAATGATACAGTATACAGTGGATATAAAAAGTCTACACACCCCTGTTAAAATGTCAGGTTTCTTTGCTGAACCTCAAAACAGGTCCCTACATTTTCTACAGTTATAAACATTGTATATGTCCTTGTTTTTATCCCCTGTATAGCACTACAGTTGGTGCACTACAAATAAAAGTTCATAATAAATAATATATATATGTACACAGTATATTATATATATATATATATATATATATATATATATATATATATATATATATAGGAAATGTCATGAAGAATTATTTATTATCACATACAGTATTAGATGGAATACTCACAGTATGCCAGACAGAATGGATACAGAGTATTAGATAGCATGTTTACAGTGGGCCAAACTGCAATGATACAGTATATTAGATAGAATACTCACAGTGTGCCAGACAGGATGCATACAGTGTATTAGATAGAATGTTTACAGTGTGCCAGACTGAAAGGATACAATATATTAGATAGCATGTTTACAGTGTGCCAGACAGAATGCATACAGTGTATTAGATAGAATGTTTACAGTGGACCAGACTGAAAGGATACGGTATATTAGATAGAATACGCACAGTATGCCAGACAGAATGGATACAGAGTATTAGATAGCATGTTTACAGTGAACCAGACTGAAAGGATACAGTGTATTAGATAGAATGTTTACAGTAGGCCAGACTGAAATGATACAGTATATTAGATAGAATACGCACAGTATGCCAGACAGAATGGATACAGAGTATTAGATAGCATGTTTACAGTGAACCAGACTGAAAGGATACAGTGTATTAGATAGAATGTTTACAGTAGGCCAGACTGAAATGATACAGTATATTAGATAGAATACGCACAGTATGCCAGACAGAATGTATACAGAGTATTAGATAGCATGTTTACAGTGAACCAGACTGAAAGGATACAGTGTATTAGATAGAATGTTTACAGTGTGCCAGACTGAAATGATACAGTATATTAGATAGAATACGCACAGTATGCCAGACAGAATGAGTACAGTGTATTAGATAGCATGTTTACAGTGTGCCAGACTGAAATGATACAGTATATTAGATAGAATACGCACAGTATGCCAGACAGAATGGATACAGAGTATTAGATAGCATGTTTACAGTGAACCAGACTGAAAGGATACAGTGTATTAGATAGAATGTTTACAGTAGGCCAGACTGAAAGGATACAGTATATTAGATAGAATACGCACAGTATGCCAGACAGAATGAGTACAGTGTATTAGATATAATGTGTATAATTAAATCATTGCAATGTGCATGATGAAGTGTGACAGATACAGTGATTACAGTATGCATGGTACAAAGTCTAAAAATTATTTTCATTTTAGGTAAAGCATGGATATTCAAAGAGAGTTTGGTGTACACTGGTTGGGAAAACATTATATTATTTTCGCTGTCAGGAGGAGAAGGTAAGAACAAGATCAACAGTATAAGTGCTGTATATGCGAGGCTTATTTAGTTTAATGATGTATTTTATATTCTATATATTCATATATTCTAAAGACACAAGACTAAAAGCTTGATAAAAAAAATGTGTAAATCAGGACATCATACTTTTTCTGCCTAATGGAGATAATTCAAATTCTTGATTCTACTTACTGCAACATTTTGTGCAGTTTTTCTTGTAATATTAGAGTCTAATGAACAGGTTTAGATATGTAAATAATATTTCACCCTCATAGACAATTACTGAAAACATTAAAATAGTTGCCAGGCTGTTATTGTATTTTGTTTATTATATTTAATATTTCTTTCTTACAGTTTCCTCTGGGACAGATCAAACTTTGGGAAGCTAAAATAGAAGAAGTAGACAGATCATGTGACTCTGATGAGGACTATGAGACCAATGGTCGAAGTCTATTATCCACACACCATACCATTGTCATACACCCTAAAGAGCAAGACCCGACGTATCTCCTCATTGGGTCCAAACATGAGAAAGTAAGACGTGACAAATACTCTAATATTGATTTCCAATACCACACCATACTTTAGATGAAAACTGCCAAACCACTGTCCTTGAAAACACTACAACAGGCCAAGATTTGAGGATATAACCTCCACATAGGTTCCTTTATCAGAAATTGTAGCGCAACGCCAGAGTGATTGCTAGAAAATAATAATAATAATTGATATAGTCCTTTCTCTTAGTTCAAGTTTTTGCTCCCTAGATATTATGTTACCCAAAGGCTTATGTAAACAGATAAGTCTTGAACTTTTTGTTTTGAGGATGCCCATTGATGAGTATACTCAAACTGTTATGGGCAAGGAGTCCCACGAAGCTGGAGTTGCATGACGGTAAGTTCTACCACCAGATTATGCCAAGCAAACTCTTGGTACATTTAGCCATGTTACATTTTCTGACTGAAGATCGAGGGCAGGAGGGTAGAGAACCAATAGTTTCTTCCAGTAGTTGGGCCCTGATTGTTTAGAGCTTTGAAAATCAGTCATTTAAAAGGCAACAAGTGCAGATAAAGGATGGGCATTTTTGTGACATTACTAGGACTCATTGTCAACAGCCTTTGTTCAGCATTCTGCCCTGTCTGTTTATTTTAAAGTCCCAGAAATAGTGTATTACAGTAGTCAAGCCAGGTAGTCACAAAAGTACAAATCAGTGTAGACAGATCCTCTCACAGAATCAAGTCCTTAACCCTTGCTATATTATCAAATCTTGACCGGTTGTTGTTCACTGAGAACCAAAGTTGGGAATCACTGCGGTAGAAGATCCCAATGTGTTAGTTTGTAATCTAAAAGACTGACATTTTAGCTATGATAATGATCAAATTGCTATGTTATAGTTGTATTTGCCAATAAATCCAACTCACAACATGTTAGTACAACTGTATTAAAGGATGCATTTTTTTAGATATCTTGGAGAACATCTCCATAGCTATGTTATCCTGTGGGACATATGTACCAAAATTTCACATGGCCCTTAAAGTTATTTTTTTAAACGAAACATGTATTGATAAAAGTTTAAAGGGGGATTGTATGTGTTAATTTACATGATGTTTTGGTACATGTTTCTTTCTGTCTCTGGAGAACCATATAAAATGCTGTTATAAAAAGAAATACATTAGAAAAATTGCTTTGGTTTCTTACAAAAAAGCACACAAATGTTATAAGAAAAATAGTGCACTAGCAACAAGGGCTAGGTATTTTAGTTAGACATTTATCATTAATACAATTCCTATAGAATAATTTTTTTTTTTATATAAAACAATATTCATTATTAAAGTTAATTTCAAAGTAACTTATTTCACACCAGCCAAGCTTCTGCCCCTATAAAACAATCAAGGGATTATGTCTCTCTAACACATCAAGACCCTGGTTAATAAACAGCAACTTCATACTCCTATCTAGACACCACCTTAATGGCCTTGTAAGGAGGACCCTTAGAGATTTGTTGGAGTCTCAGAAGTTAATATTTTAGAAGTAAGTTTTATATTGCATGTTGAATTTTGAATAATTGGATAATGATAAATGGATTATTAAAACATCTGTCTCCAGTTGTTCTGGATATACAGGGGCCATTTAATATTTATGGAACAAAGATACTAATTTAAATTATTCAGATAAAGGGGGGATTTACTAATGAACTGAATCCTGTGTGTTAACACATCTGCGATAGATTGAGTTAACCCTAAAGCCCCTTCTCCTGTGTTATACCCAGCTCTTTGTGGCCAATTGTAAGTTATAGTGACCAGGGTGTGCTATGGGTATTCTTTTTACCACCTGATGCTGATCTTCAAAATTGCATATTTGAACCCTGCGTTAACATTATATATATTTTTTTAAATTAAATAATATTACCAATATTCATCCATTAATATACAACATATGGTGCCAGGTGTTATATTTACTAGTGTATGTTGTATATTATTAGGTAAATAGTATTTTTATAATTTTATTTAAATATAACAAGCTTTGAAACTTTCAATGCTGAATATCAGCATTGTGAGTAGTAAAATGTACTAGACTATTATAGGGTCTTTAAGTATATGCATGGGGGTCCGTATAAATCCCTTACGGGCCCCCATGGCACCTTACATTAACCCGTTACCATGGGGGGCCTTATGGAGACCCATAATGTCACTCTTCTATCTTATCTTTTATACAATTACAAATTAGATTTAATAACATATATAATTGTCAGTTCAAAGACGTTGGTCGACCACGCTGGACTTAGGCTGCAATGAGTGCCGATAGCGCTCATTGCAGCACTTAGTGAGGGACGCAAAATTACGGCCCGTAGGACTTAGGACCAGAGGCACGTATATGGACTGTGGGCCTCGCAAAAATACGACTTTAACGGCCAAATCACTGAACAGTAAAAAGCTGAAAAAAAACAACAAATATTCCGCAAACGAACTTACACACTCACACACAGCACAGAGGAAGAGCCAGGGAGCCTGTGACTGAGATTGCAACTTAATTTGAGGCATATTTGACGTTTTTTCACAATCAAAAATCACCCTAGGCGAGAAAAAAAATGGCGGACGAAAAAACGCAAAAAGATGAAAACAAGGCAGAAGCTCGCAAAAAACAGCCCCAAACCCGTAACACTTTAGGAAAACCAGTAACACTTCCTACACAACAGTAACATTTACACCAATGCAGTAACACTTTACTAGGCTCAGACAAACAAAAGTACACCAAGGGAGAGGATCGCAATGAGCGCCGAAGGTACTCAGAGGACCAAAAGCCTTACATTCTGTGACAAACAGCATTACCTGCCTTACAATTTTATGACTGTAATTTTTGATTAGTTATAATAATAGTTCTAAACATGCATTTCTCTACACTTTCTCATGGACTCAAGTCAAAGATGGGAGTACCATGACACAGGCTGAATCTGCCAAATTTAACATTTTCTCTAAAAATGCTTTTATGGTCATGGCTTACATGGCTGCCAATGTCGTAAGTATATTACATGCTTCACAGATGCACAGATTTTCACAAAGTAATCTTTCAAGTAATGCAAATCAATGCTTTGTCTACTTTCTCTAGGACACTTGGCATTACCACCTCACCATGGCAGCTGGCATCACTGATGTTACCGTTGGGACAGAATTTGAACAGCTGGTCTGCAAACTCTTGAATTTAGAGGGAGAGCCATGTAAGTAGTGAACATTACCAACATGTGGCATATATATTTCAATGATATATATATATATATATATATATATATATATATATATATATATATATATATATATATATACAGTATATGTTACAAGAAATCTAGAGCAAAATTCACTAAGATTCAATGAGGCTGCAAAGGACCAAAACACAGCAAAAACGGGCATCTTTCTCACCTTCTCATTCCCATATTGAACCTTGTCTTGGGGGTGTTATTGTACCATTGCCGTGTTCGCTAAAAAAGTTATCATCTTACCCACAATGAAGCCGCTGTACAACACCAATGGCAATGTGGCTATTTTCCTATAAATAACACATTTGCTACATGATTATTTTTTTTTGCAGCAAATAAATGTATTTATGAAAATGGTAATTAAATATTTTAATGTATAAATCACCCTACATATGGATAGTATTATGCAGTAATACATATATGTGTATTATTTTTATTACACCAGCTTCACAATTGTACTGTATCAATGAAATGTATTATAGTTCTATATTGCAGATAGCATGTACAGTTACATAAAAAAAAAAAGAGAAGTAAAAACAATGGGTTTACATTTAATGAGAACATTGAAAAAAAAATCTTAGTGCATACTGTGATTGAAGCTACTTAGAAAAGCCTAGATCTATGACGACTCCTCATGGCAGTTCCTACTGAATCTTAGAAGTCACTGATGTAGCACTAATACAATTCAGCATATAAATAAAAAACATGTGTTTCCTTAGTAAGAGCAGGACTTTTTACCAAGTATGTATTTAGGTATTTTTATATGTATAGCTACTAGTAAATATGTTTAACAGCCTTCCAGTGGAAGTGGTAGGGTCAAACACAGTAAAGGACATTTAGCATGCCAGGGATAAGTATTGTGTACCATGAGGCCCATTTAAATCAAATTTATAGTAGTTAGACTGGGGGGCAGATCATTTGGGTTCCTATCTGCCACCAGATCTATGTTTTGATGTTTCACCGCCCAAAAGACCCAATCTACTTAATTAAAATTAGGAATATCTAGTGCCTGTTTTGATGCTCTGTTTGGATAGTTCCGGCCTAATGAAACTATATTCATTCATAACATATATAAATAGTTAAAATTTTTAACATAGTTCATTGCAAATTCAGGTTTTATGCTGCACTAGGTCCATTCAGACTTCTAAACGTACATCTGCCAAACTGGCTACTATATACATTTTTTGTAAAATAATGGCTAAAAAACACGAGGTTTGACCCATCTTCTCCTTGACCTGTGATGAGGAAGTGCTTGTTATCTCAATTATCTATATGTGCCTAATTAGACCTGCATTATAGCTATATCATCTTGGAGGTGGACATTACTTTTGCACTCAGTGCTGGAGCTCTTTCTTTTTTTCAAAATCTGTGGCAAAATCTGAATCGGCCTTCCCTGTTGCTTCCCAATTACTGCACTGCTTTACTAGCAGGATCTGAGCATATGCACTGTACGTCTTGCCACCTTTTGAAAATGATAGGAGGAGCTTGGGATGCCATGTTGGAGCTCCTCCTATCAGAAATGCGTGCCAACAGCAGCGCACCAACATTACCGCGCCGACATGAGCGCGCTGTTAAGAAATCACTGTCAAATGCGCAGAAGCATGCAACAGTGTTTGATTTGTATTGAGTTATCAGCAACCATCCTATAACATGACAGTGTGTCGTGGGGTGGTTGGGTAATAGTGATATGCTCCGTGCATGCTGTATATATACTGTCATCACCAGGGTGTGTGCATAGTATGTAGGCTGGTGATATGTACCATGAACATGTGTCAGAGCTAGTAGTATTTTGGATGATATACACTCTCTCTTGTTCTCTGCCCCCTCTTTCTCTCTCCCCCTCTCTCTCTTGTTCTCTCCCCCCTCTTTCTCTCTCCCCCTCTCTCTCTTGTTCTCTGCCCCCTCTTTCTCTCTCCCCCCTCTTTCTCTCTCCCCCTCTCTCTCTTGTTCTCTGCCCCCTCTTTCTCTCCCCCCCTCTCTTTCTCTCTCTCCCCCTCACTTTCTCTCTCTCAACCTCTCTTTCTCTCTCTCCCCCTCTTTTTCTCTCTCTCAACCCCTCTTTCTCTCTCTCAATCCCTCTTTCTCTCTCTCAATCCCTCTTTCTCTCTCTCAATCCCTCTTTCTCTCTCTCTCTCACCCCCTTCTTTCTCTCTCTCTGTCACCCCCCTCTTTCTTTCTCTCTCTCACTCCCCCCTCTCTCTCACCCACCTCTCTCTCTCACCCCCCCACTCTCTCTCTCTCACCCCCCCCCTCTTTCTCTCTCTCTCACCCCCTCTTTCTCTCTCTCTCACCCCCTCTTTCTCTCTCTCTCACCCCCTTCTTTCTCTCTCTCTCTCACCCCCTCTTTCTCTCTCTCTCTCACCCCCTCTTTCTCTCTCTCTCACCCCCTCTTTCTCTCTCTCACCCCCCTCTTTCTCTCTCTCACCCCCCTCTTTCTCTCTCTCACCCCCTCTATCTCTCTCTCATCCCCCTCTTTCTCTCTTGCCCCCCTTTCTCTCTCACCCCCCCCCTCTTTCTCTCTCTCCCACCCCCCCCTCTTTCTCTCATTCCCTCATCCCGCCTCTTTCTCTCTCACACACCCCTCTTTCTTCTCTCTCTCTCTCTCCCTCACTGCTCCTCTTTCTCTCTCTCCCCCTGTTTCTCTCTCTCTCGCCCCCTCTTTTTCTCTCTCTCTCTCCCCCCCCTCTTTCTCTCTCTCTCAGCCCCCCTCTTTCTCTCTCTCAGCCCCCCTCTTTTTTTCTCTTGCCCCCTCTTTCTCTCTTTCTCAGCCCCTCTCTTTCTCTCTCTCTCAGCCCCCTCTTTTTCTCTCTCAGCCCCCCTTTCTCTATCAGCCCCCCTCTTTCTCTCTCTAAGCCCCCCTCTTTGTCTCTCTCTCTCTCTCCCCCTCTTTCTCTCTCTCTCTCCCACCCCCTTTCTCTCTCTCTCTCCACCCTCCCCCTCTTTCTTTCTCTCCCCCCTCCTTCTCTCTCTCTCTCTCTCTCCCCCCCCCTCCCCCCTCTTTCTCTCTCACTCCCCCCTCCCCCTCTTTCTCTCTCTATCCCCCCTTCTTTCTCTCTCCCTCTCTCTCCCTGCTCTCTCTCTCCCCCCTCTCTCTCTGCCCCCTCTCTCTCTCTCTCTCTCTCAGCCCTCCTCTTTCTCTCTCTCTCTCTCTCGCCCCCTCTCTCTCCCCCCTCTTTCTCTCTCTCCCCCTTGTATCTCTCTCTCCCCCCTTTATCTCTTTCTCTCTCCCCCTCTTTCTCTATCTCCCCTCCCTCTTTCTCTCTCTCTCTCGCACCCCTCTTTCTCTCTCCCCCCCTCTCTCTCTCTCAGCCCTCCCATTCTCACTCTCTCGCCCCCGCTCTTTCTCTCTCTCTCCCCCTTCTTTCTTTTTCTCTCTCCCCCCTCTTTCTTTCTCTCTCGCCCCCCCTCTTTCTCTCTCTCTCTCGCACCCCTCTTTCTCTCTCCCCCGCTCTCTCTCTCTCAGCCCTCCCATTCTCACTCTCTCGCCCCCGCTCTTTCTCTCTCTCTCCCCCCTCTTTCTTTTTCTCTCTCCCCCCTCTTTCTTTCTCTCTCACCCCCCCTCTTTCTCTCTCTCTCCCCCCTCTTTCTCTCTCTCTCACACCCCTCTTTCTCTCTCTCTCGCACCCCTCTTTCTCTCTCCCCCTCTCTCTCTCTCAGCCCCCTCTTTCCCTCTCTCTCATCCCCCCTTTTTTTTTTCTCTCAGCCCCCCTCTTTCTCTCTCTCTCAGCCCTCTCTTCATCTCTCTCCCCTCTCTCTCTCTCTCACCCCCTCTTTCTGTCTCTCTCAGCCCCCATTTGTCTCTCTCTAATCCCCCTCTTTCTCTAATCCCCCTCTTTCTCTAATCCCCCTCTTTCTCTCTGAGCCCCCCTCTTTCTCTCTGAGCCCCCTCTCTTTCTCTCTCAGCCCCCTCTCTTTCTCTCTCAGCCCCCTCTCTTTCTCTCTCAGCCCCCTCTCTTTCTCTGTCTCTCTCCCCCCCCCTCTTTCTCTCTCTCTCTCCCCTGTTTCTCTCCCCCCTCTTTCTCTCTTTCTCTCGCCCCCCCCCTTTCTCTCTCTGTCACCCCCTCTTTCTCTCTCTGTCGCCCCCTCTTTCTCTCTCTCTTGCCCCCTCTTTCTCTCTCTCTCGCCCCCCTCTTTCTCTCTCTCAGACCCCCTTTATCTCTCTCTCTCTCAGTCCCCTCTTTATCTCTCTCTCAGCCCCCCATCTTTATATCTCTCTCTCAGCCCCCCTTTCTCTCTCAGCCCCCCCTTTCTCTCTCAGCCCCCATCTTTATATCTCTCTCTCAGCCCCCCTTTCTCTCTCAGCCCCCCCTTTCTCTCTCAGCCCCCCTCTTTCTCTCTCAGCCCCCCTCTTTCTCTCTCAGCCCCCCTCTTTCTCTCTCAGCCCCCCTCTTTCTCTCTCTCTCTCAGCCCCCCTGTATCTCTCTCTCTCTCTCTCAGCCACCCCTCTTTATCTCTCTCTCTCTCTCTCCGCCCATCTCCTTTTTCTCTCACAGCCCCCCCTCTTTCTCTCTCTCAGCCCCCTCTTCATCTCTCTCCCCTCTCTCTCTCTCTCTCACCCCCTCTTTCTGTCTCTCTCAGCCCCCATTTCTCTCTCTCTAATCCCCCTCTTTCTCTAATCCCCCTCTTTCTCTAATCCCCCTCTTTCTCTCTGAGCCCCCCTCTTTCTCTCTGAGCCCCCCTCTTTCTCTCTGAGCCCCCCTCTTTCTCTCTCAGCCCCCTCTCTTTCTCTCTCAGCCCCCTCTCTTTCTCTGTCTCTCTCCCCCCCTCTTTCTCTCTCTTTCTCCCTTGTTTCTCTCCCCCCTCTTTCTCTCGCCCCCCCTTTCTCTCTCTGTCACCCCCTCTTTCTCTCTCTGTCACCCCCTCTTTCTCTCTCTCTCGCCCCCTCTTTCTCTCTCTCTCGCCCCTCTCTTTCTCTCTCTCAGACCCCCTTTATCTCTCTCTCTCTCAGTCCCCTCTTTATCTCTCTCTCAGCCCCCCATCTTTATATCTCTCTCTCAGCCCCCCTTTCTCTCTCAGCCCCCCTTTCTCTCTCAGCCCCCCCCTTTCTCTCTCAGCCCCCCTGTATCTCTCTCTCTCAGCCCCCCTCTTTATCTCTCAGCCCCCCATCTTTATAACTCTCTCTCAGCCCCCCTTTCTCTCTCAGCCCCCCTCTTTCTCTCTCTCTCTCAGCCCCCCTGTATCTCTCTCTCTCTCAGCCCCCCTGTATCTCTCTCTCTCTCAGCCACCCCTCTTTATCTCTCTCTCTCTCTCTCTCAGCCCCCCCCCCCCCTTTCTCTCTCAGCCCCCCTCTTTCTCTCTCTCTCTCAGCACACCTTACCTCAAGTCCTGTGGGTGCCGTCCTGTCCTGTGTGCATTTGTCATGCGATGTAAAGTCGCGCTACATGTGAAAAACATTTGTGAAAATGTTGAATGGGCAGTCTCATTACATATATGTTATACATTTGTTGTTATATCATTGTCCAGGCACCCAGGTTTGGAGGCATCCAACTCTGTGTCACAGCAAAGAAGCTATAAATTCTCCCCTTACAACATTACCCTCAGAAGCTCTGCAAACAGAAGCAATTAAACTATTTAAGGTACAACAATTCTATACTGAATAATGTTTTTTATCTTGTAACACGATCCTATAAATTAAACACAATTGCTTTTCACCTGATATTGTATCACTGTAATGTTTTGGAACCATAATTTTCCATAGTGAGGAAAGTAAAATATGCATTTATGTTTATATAAGTGACTAATTCTGGTGTAATGACATATTAGTTAAGCTAGGCAGTTATTCAAGGCATAGTTCTCATTTTATGTCATTTTACATTTTCACCGGCCATCAATGATCTCTTGTTATCACAATACAATAAGTACAAACACAACACAGTACAAATACATTAAAATAAGTTAGGGATTCATAAGTACAAATACAATACAATACAATAGAAATACTTCAAGAATTCTACAGGGCAATTACATTGCAGCACACATGGTTTAATAATTGGGTCCTTTCCCTCTTCACCATCGCAAAATCTGACAGCTGCAGTTGGCGACAGATGGCGCTGCTGATTTTAGCATATAAGGTGCGCCGACAGAAGAGGCCTTGATCTATAAGAGGCGTGCCTGAAGCCCTGGGGGGCCGAGTGCCCGTGCTAAACATAGCGATGGCCTCGCTGTCGATTTGGCGCCATCGAGTTGTGCCATGTTGGAGGGGAAAATAGTTCTTTGCCTTCCCTGGAACTTGATGGTGCCCCAAAACTCACAGTGCCATCTGGCGGATGGCACCTGTAACTGCAGCTGTCAGTGCTGCCGAAGAAATGCGCAGGCAAAGAGGGATAGATCCAATAATTGTACAGTGCAAATACACTATGGTATAAATAATTTAAGAAATCGACAGTACATATACAATACCATACAAATATTCTACACATTCTTACTATTTAAGTCGCAAAATATAATATATATAATAATACAAAATATAATGTCATAATATTGGGTTAAAGAGACGCTGACATCATAAATCTGCATTTAAAAGAGGTTTTAAAAATAGTACTACAAAGGTTAAAACATATTCTTTTAATTTCTGTCCAAACTGCTTTGGAAATAAGGTCAAGACCTAATCCTGATTTGTTTCAGCTGTATCAGGTTCGTCCAGTAGAGGGAGTAAATGATTCTTACATAAAGATCCAGTTTCCATACATTGCTCTGGGAGATTATAATTATAGTTATTTAGTGGCTTGTTGTTAAATGCAGATTGTAAAAGAATTAAAAGACCATTTTTAAATCATTGAAACACTAAACGTATTTGCAAGTGTTTAAATCTGCTTTTTAAAATGTATTATAGCAAATATGTGACTTCAGTGTTCTTTTAACCCAATTCAGATAGATAAGTGTATAACAAAATAAAAGATGGTGAAATAATGGTTTCCAGACTTGACTGGACCTTATTAGTTCATTACCAATGGTATAATGTTAATTTACAATATGTCCTTGTACATAATAGCTGTGTAAAATGTATTTATTCAAAATAGGATTTTTATGACTATAATACAATTTATTGTTGATTAAACCACTGATAATAATGAATCCGGCTACATTAATGGCGTGTTATAGCTTGTATCCCACTATGTATTTGTAAGTGTGTGATAATGAATAACTCCACTGTTTTTGCTCTTCGTGCAGACCTGCCAGTTATTTATTAATGCGACAATTGATTCTCCGGCTATTGATTATCACATTTCTCTGGCTCAGAGCGCTCTACAAGTCTGTCTCACACACCCTGAGCTGCAAAATGAGATCTACTGTCAGCTGATTAAACAGACAAGACACAGGACTCCACAGAACCAGCCAGGCCCCATCCAGGTACTCAACATCGGAGCCGGCCCACCTCATGAGCAACCATCCAATCTGAATCAGCTGTTAACATTATACTGTAGCTAGTTGTTTACCCGTCATAAATGACGGTATAATATTACATGTGTCTCTTCCCTCCTCTCCCTCCCCTGTGTCTCTTCCCCCCTCATCTGGGTATCTTT